>CM051237.1:23519661-23859661 GCA_027917425.1 Gastrophryne carolinensis
CTCCACTGCAATCCCCCCACCAAAGGGTAGGCGGTTCACTCGTGCTATTGGTGCCTCTTGGGCTTTTCAGCACCAGGCTTCTGTTGAACAAGTTTGCAAGGCCGCTACTTGGTCTTCTGTTCATACCTTTTCGAAGTTTTACAAGGTTGATGTTAGGGCCTCAGCTGATGCTGCTTTTGGCCGAAAGGTTCTGCAGGTGACAGTGCTTTTCAACTGTCTGCTGTCACCTTTTGTTGGGGATCCCACTTTACTTTATGGACACTGCTATTGGATGTCCCAAGTGTAAGTATTATATCTGGAGCAGGACGTACTGTATACTAAGAATAATACAATTCTACTCACCTGTAGAATTGGTATTATGAGTATACAGTACGTCCTGCTCCACCCCACCCTGGTTTTTGCATTTTCTTGGATCCCCTGTATGGTGATTGTTATCATTGTTATAGTTGATAGTTTGGGTTGTTTCATTCTCCTGGCTTCTCGTTCACTGCTTTTCAATGCTGGGGATTTGTGGGAGGTCCCCGGGTATTTGAGGGGCCGGGAGGAGCCTATTTTCGATGTCTCTGCAGTCCAGCGCCATCTGGCGGAGTATAACCCGATTGTAAGTAATCTATCTGGAGCAGGACGTACTGTATACTCATAATACCAATTCTACAGGTGAGTAATCACAGAATTGTATTTTTCTGGGTCCTGTTGGTTTGGCGGTGGCTCCTGCTGAGCCTGGTTATTGGTCATCTTATAAATTAAAGCAGATGAAAACCCAGAAATTGGTAATCTGCTCAATTTTCTGGGCCCTGTTGGTTTGGCGGTGGCTCCTGCTGAGCCTGGATATTGGTCATCTTATAAATTAAAGCAGATGGAAACCCAGAAATGGGTAATCTGCTCAATTTTCTGGGCCCTGTTGGTTTGGCGGTGGCTCCTACTGAGCCTGGATATTGGTCACCTTATAAATTAAAGCAGATGGAAACCCAGAAATGGGTCATCTGCTCAATTTTCTGGGCCCTGTTGGTTTGGCGGTGGCTCCTGCTGAGCCTGGATATTGGTTATCTTATAAATTAAAGCGGATGAAAACCCAGAAATGGGTCCTCTGCTCAATTTTCTGGGCCCTGTTGGCTCAGTGGTGGCTCCTACTGAGCCTGGATATTGGTCATCTTATAAATTAAAGCGGATAGAAACCCATAAATGGGTCCTGTGCTCAATTTTCTGGGCCCTGTTGGCTCAGCGGTTGCCTGGTTTTCAAAGAAAACCAAGTTTTCTCCGCCGAAGCCACGGCCAGCAACACTTTTTGAGAGAGCCAATTGGCGGGAGCAGAGGTCACTTATACACCCGGCATCAAGAAATATCCAACCAGGCTTGTTTTTTCAATCTTAGTGGAAGGCAGAGGAAATAAACTAAACCTGTCACTCCTGAATCTTATTCCTACCAGGACAAGCAAACCACAAGCTTGTCGTGAGTTTTATTCAGTTCAGGTGTATAAGTGACCCCTCCTCTCATTAGCTGACGTGTCTATATGGATTTTTAGTTTTAAAATCTTTTTATTAGTATTCAATTCAGAATTGATAATACAGTTGTATCTCATGAAGTTGCAATAAGATTGTATTCATACAAGTTACAGAATTTCCTTTTTGTACATTGGTTCAAGTCTTACATGACTTTCTTATTTGGCCTTCCGGTCAGGCCACATGGTCTTATATCAATAAATTTGTCAATTATTCCTGAACTGAACATTTTAATAGTTATTTTTATAGCTAAGTCAGGGTGTAAACATTTAGAATTAGTCCCTCCCACAGGCTACTATCAGTTGGAATTTTGAGCCATTACACAAAGCATTTTAACTTTCCATGTGCTCAATAGTTTCCAACCCTCCGGACACCACTACCAGATCTTTTGTGGTTTTGATTTCCCCCCTTTCCTCCAGCGCTGGTGTCCTCCCCTATTCTAAGTATACAGCACGTCCTGTTCCAGAGATAATTCCTTACTCCTGGGTTATACATCCACAAGATGGCGCTGGACTGCAGAGTCAGAAAAGTGGCTCCTCCCGGCCCCTTAAATACCAGAGACCTCCCACAAATTCCCCAGTTCTTCTCTGCAGTCTGGACTGCGATGACGTGAAGACGGCTCTTTCTAATCGCAGGTGAGTGGGGCTTATTAGCCTGCGGCCCTGTAGGACTATTGCCACCCATTTCCTGTTACTGCCTCCCAGCTTAGGCTGCGCTGGTCCGGTGATGGTAGGCAGCACCGCTGTAGGTGCTAAGGAGCGCTGCTCCACCGCAATCCCCCTCCAAAGGGTAGGCGGTACAGGCTTGTGGTGAGCCTTATGGGATGCCCCTCCCGCATTTAGCCCCTCTCCTCCCGTTCCCCGGTTAGGTTCCCTTTGGTGGTCCGCTTCCCCCTCTCTTCCTGGGTTAGTTTTTGGTGGGGGGGGGGGGGGGGAGTTTGCTGCTGTTTGCTGCATGTCTGGCGTCTCTCTTGGTCCGTAAGTGCCCCTGCGGGCTGGTTTTTACTGTTATTACTTTGCATGGCTTACGGGATCTCTTATTTGTGTCTTACAGGCGGGTCTTTCTTTTGAAGTGGTTTCACCCTCTATTTAGCGTCTCCTCCTTATTGGAGGGCTATTGTCATATATTGTCTCCCACTTCCCTAGCGGGCTATTGGGGCATCCCGGGTAGCTTTTTAAGCGTCATTCCCTATTGGCCTGTTGTGCCACAATAATCACCATATGGAGGCTTCACAGGATAATGTGCCTGGGGTTCCTTTGGGACAAGCTCGGCTGTGTACTACGTGTGGGGTGGCCCCTATAAGTGACGATGTCAGGGTTTGTGCTCCCTGCGCCCGGCAGACGCTGGCCCTGATATCTGGGTTACCTGTGACCGGGCCTGCGCCTATGGGCTCACCTACCCCTCCACGCTTACATCTGACCCCCAGTGATGTGAATACTAGTGGGGAGTCTCAACCTGATTTGGCTACTCGGGTGGCCAGCATTGAAAGGCGTATGGCTGGTTCTGGTCCGCGTAAGGCTTCTGCTAAGGGGCGGCATTTAGCCTCCTATGGAAGCTGAGGAATTTTTTTATGTTACCGGTTATACTCCCCTGGAAGAGGGGGAATTATTTTCTGATTCAGATTTATCTGAGGAGCAGCCTAAAGGTTATGCTGCCAGTTCTGGATCTGAACCATGGTCCTCAGGTGACACTGATGTAGGTTCAGATATTTGAGGTGCTTTGTATTTCCCCTCCTGCTGCGGTCCCTAGGCAGCAAGGGGAGCTGTTTCATACTGTTAAACCACGCTGGGAGTTTCCTGAACAAACTCACTTTAATAATCTTGTGTCTAAGGAGTGGGAACGGCCTAGCCAGCTTCCCGGGGTACCAAAGAATTGGGATATTGGGATAGTAGGTATCCCTTTCCCACCGAGGTGGTTAAGCTTTGGTCATGTCCTCCAGTGGACGCACCAATTCTGGGTTTATCCAACTCATGCATTCCCCTGACACTACTACCCTGAAGGATGGGGAGGACAGGCGCGTGGATCAGCTGGCTTCCCATGCTTTTGCTTGTGTGGGGACTGCGCTGCGCTCGGTCTGTACCTCTGCCATTACTGCTGTTGCTATACAGAGCCTGCTCAAGGATATCTTAGATGGTGCCCCTGAGGATGCTAGTGGTGAAGAGTATTCAGCTCTTACGCACTGTGAGACTTTTGTTGCATATGTCCTTTCTGCTCTGGATGATACCATTAGAATGTGTGGCAGGGCCTCTGCCCTGACGGTGGCTATACGCCACTCGGTTTGGCTGCGCCAGTGGGCAGCTGACAACGCTGCCAAAAAGGCTCTCATTGCTTTTCCCTTTAAGGGGCTGCGCCAAGGGAGGTAAATTACCTCAGTGTAAAAAGCAGTCCTGGCCCTTTAGGGGTTCCCGTGCATTTTCCCCCTCCTTTCGTGGATCCAGAATGGGACGGGGAGCTTCCTTTGCTGGGGCCCGCAGAGATTTTTGGGGCAGGGGCAGAGGACGTGGCCGCTCCGGTCCCTCCTGGGGTCCCAAGGCTACGTCCTCCCCCAAGCCCCCTCAGGCATGAAGGGGCGCCCTCACCTATCCGGGTGGGGTGACGGCTTCGGCGCTTCGCTCAAGTCTGGAGGCGTCATGTCTCAGACCGGTGGATTCAGGAGGTAGTGTCATCCGGTTACAAGATAGAGTTGGCAGCCTGGCCGCCCCCAAGATACATCAGATCCCGGATTCCTCAAAACTCCCTGTCAGCTCAGGGTCTCTCCCTGGCTGTCCAAAACGTGCTAGATTTGGGGGTCATTTGCCGGGTTCCCTTAAGGGAAAGGGGCAAGGGTTACTATTCCAATCTTTTCACTGTCCCCAAAAAAGACGGGTCCATCAGACCCATGCTGGATTTAACCCTTTAAGTGCCAGCCTATCTGGAGTTTTTGTCACACTCTGTTGCCAGACCATTTTGCACTATTTTGCGCTCCCCATGTTCAAATGTGATTTTTGAAGGGATTTCCAGGGATTTCCCAGGAAAATGATATATTGTTTTTTCAGCAGAGTCTGAGCTTTAACATGAAATGTCTTGTTTGTCATTTTTTAGGTGTATTCTCAATATTTTTTGGCGAAATATGTGCAAAAAAATAAAAAAATAAAAATTTTTTACAATTTGTAGTGTTTTTTTGTAATAAAAAATGTAAGTTTGTCAATAAAATCTTATTGCGTGTGAAACCCCAATTTCTTACAGTTACAGCGGTACCACATATGTATAGGTAGACACCTTTTCCTGCCCAGGAGACTCCCCCAAACTGAAACAGAGCTTTAGGGGATTTTCAGAAAAAATACAACTGTGATATGCGCTGTGCGCACCTTGCAGTTTTTCCAGAAAAACAACCCTTTACATTTGAAATACCCCCCACAAACTACCGGTATATATTTTCTGGAAGTACACACCTCAGGCTTTCTATTTGTACCAGGCTTGTTGATGTGGCCACAGTTTCCTAGAAGTAATCCCTCAATGTATTCTTTGGTTGCAAAGAGTTTCCCTAAAAAAAAGGATAAAAAAGCAGAATCAAAGCCATATTTTCCTACAAAAACTATATACAAACAAGAAAAAACAAGTATAATTTGAAAAAGCAACATCCCCCGAACAGAACGATACCCAACATGCATAGCTACTGTCAAGGGAAGAGTTGCCAAACACCCCAAAGTAAAGCATGAGCATAACGGTAATTTTTCTTGAAAATTTCAGCTCTGCAGACAAAGTGCGCACCTTGCGATTTTTCAACCAAAACAACCCTTTACATTTGGAATATCCCCCATAAACCATATATTCCCTGAAAGTACACGTTAAGCTTTCTAAGCGTACCCAGCTTGTTGTAGTGGGCTCATCTTTCTGGAATTAATCCCTCAAAGAACTCTTTGGTTGTGCAGAGTTTCCCTAAAAAATGTATAAAAAAGCAGAATAAAAAACACCTTTTCCTAAAATATAAATATGCAAACAAGAAAAAACAAGCTAAGTCTGAAAGCGCAAGGTCCCCCGAACAGAACAATACCCAACATGCAGAGGTACTATTAACCCTTTTAATTGCCAGCCTACTTGAGATTTTGTCACCCTCTGTTGACAGGTCATTTTTCCCCATTTTGCGCCATGTTTTGCGCCATGTTTTGCGTCATTTTTACTGGAATTTTCAGGAAAATTATATATATATTTTTTGCAGCAGAGTTTAGGTTTTAACATGAAATGTCTTGTTTGTAAATTTTATTTATTATTAATTTTATTTATTATTAAGTAAAAAAAAATAAATAAATAAAAAATTTTTTTAGAAAATTGCCTCCTTTATTTTAAATAAAAAATGTATTTTATTAGGGAAAACCATATTGCATGTGAAAGCCCCATTTCTACCGATTAGAACGGTACCACATATTTATCGGTAGCCCCCTGTTCCTGCCCAGGAGACCCCCCTAACTGAAACAAGTAATTTTTAACATTTACAAATAAAATACAAATACCATCCACACTACAAAGGGTTAAATCGAGAAAAAAAAATGACATAGGGTCCCCCCTCCCAGGAGGGGGGGCATTTTTGGGGTTAAAAACTCTTAAAAAAAAAAAAAAAAAAAAAAAAATGACATGGGCCCCCCCTTACCCAAAGTAACCAGCCCGGGACCAGCTATGCAGGGTTTGGAGGAACAGGGCGCAGGGGCCAGCTTTTGTGGCCCCTGGCCCTGCAGGCTACAAGCCCGCATAGCCAGTGGGCCCGGGCTCTTCTGCCCCCCCCCTGGGCTTTGGGGAGGCAGGTAATGGGGGTGCCAGGGGTTAATGGCAAGTCACCGGCTAGCACAGGTGACTTGCCACCTCCCCCAGCCTTGTGAACTGGTATAGGGGTCATGGACCCCTTACCAGTTCACAAGGGGTTAAATGTAAAAAAATAGCCCACATAGCCACTAAGTGGCCCGGGCCCTTCTGCCCCCCCCTGGCCGTTGGGGAGGCAGGTAATGGGGGGCTGGGGGTTATGGCAAGTCACCCGCTTGCCGCAGGTGACCTGCCATACCCAGAGCCTTGTGAACTGGTATAAGTTTTTTTTTTCTTTTACAGTTAGCAGCTGCTGCTGCAGAAGCGGGGGGGGGGGGGGCGGCCTATTCCGGGGGCTCTCCTGGAGCCATCCGACCCCCCACGGGGGATCTGATGGCACCAAATTAAAGAGGCCGGATCCAACGAGGGGTCAGGTGAGTATTTTTTTTGCCCACTAGCAGGGGTAAATGCCAGGCACGTAAATTTTACGTGGCTGGCACTTAAGTGACGGAGAGGCAACCACGTAAATTTTACGTGGCTGGCATTTAAAGGGTTAAAGCTCCTCAACAAGTTTCGCATGGAGACTATGCGCTCTGCTGTGAATTCACTACGCCCGGGGGATTTCATGACCTCGGTAGACATCAAGGATGCTCTTTCCAAGGGGTTTCTCACGTTTGTCCCCCACGTAAACCTATGTTACCAGTCTGGGACTTGATCTTGGTCTTATCTGCCTTGCAGGGGTCTCCTTTTTAGCCTTTGCAGGGGGCCCCTTTGTCCATTCTTACGCTTAAGGTAGTCTTTTTGGTGGCTTTTACTTCTGTTAGGCGTGTTTCGAGGCGGTTCCATATGCTCAGTTCCACATGAGGCCTCTTCAACTTCACCTCTTGTCAGTATGGGATCGGGACCCTGTGTCCCTGGATCAGGTGTTTGTTCTGTCCCCTCTGGCCAGGCGGTCTCACTCATGGTGGCTGGACTCAAGGAACCTGTTGGGGGGGGGGGGGCAGATCCTTTCTGGCCCCTTACTGGGAGACAGTCACCACGGATGCCAGTCTGACAGGTTGGGGGGCTTTTGGAAATCCCTGCAATTCCAGGGTCAGTGGGGCCCTCGGGAGGCCCACACCCCTATCAACATTCTGGAGTTGAGGGCAATCAGGTTGGTTCTGGTCCGCCTAACCTCTCACCTTCGGGGTCTTGCTGTTCAGATCCGCTCGGACAACCAGACGGCGGTTGCCTACATCAATCATCAGGGAGGGACCCGGAGCAAGAGGGCCCTCAAGGAAGTATCCCTGATTCTGTCTTGGGCTGAGGAGAATGTTCCATGCATCTCGGTGGTGTACATTCCGGGAGTGGAGAATCTGGAGGCAGACTCCCTGAGCAGGGAGACTTCTCGCCTGGGAGAATGGTCCCTCAGCAGCAGGGTGTTTCGCTCCCTGTGCCACCGTTGGGGTTAGCCAGATGTGGATGTTTGCATCCCGTCACAATCACAAGCTTCCAGTCTTTGTCTCTCTGTCCCAGGACCCTCTGGCATTAGCCATGGATGCCTTAGCAATGTATTGGAAGAGCTTTCAGCTCCTCTATGTTTTCCCTCTGTTTCCTCTGCTGGGCAGGGTGCTGCGCAAGATAGCTCAGGAAGGGGTGCCAGCAATCCTGGTGGCCCCCTGTTGGCCAAGAAGAGTGTGGTTCGCAGACTTCGTGCAGTTGGCAGTAGATCAGTTTGCCCTGCCAAGGGTTCCAGACCTGCTCACTCAGGGGCAGCTACGCCATCCCAATTTACAAATGCTGGCGTTGACGGCCTGGCTGCTGAAACCTCCATCTTGATGGAAAAGGGGCTGCCTGCTTCTGTTGTTAATACCATGATCAGGGCTAGGAAAAAGTCCTCTTCTTCTATCTACTATAGGATTTGGCGTACTTTCTGCTTTGACCATTTTCTTCCAAAGGTCAAGACCTTTTTCCAAGGGGTTTCTCACGTTTGTCCCCCACGTAAACCTATGTTACCAGTCTGGGACTTGAACTTGGTCTTATCTGCCTTGCAGGGGTCTCCTTTTTAGCCTTTGCAGGGGGCCCCTTTGTCCATTCTTACGCTTAAGGTCGTCTTTTTGGGGGCTTTCACTTCTGTTAGGCGTGTTTCTGATTTGGCGCCGCTTTCCATCAAGCCCCCTTACTTTGAGAGACACCAGGACAAGGTGATGTTTCGTTTTAAGCCAGATTTTCTGCCTAAAGTTGTTTCTGCTTTTCATCTCAATCAGGACATTGTTTTGCCTTCTCTGTGTCCTAATCCTAGTAACACTAAGGAGAGGGTTTTACACTCTTTGGACGTAGTCAGGACTCTGAAGTTCTATTTGGTGGCTACTGAGTCCTTCAGGAAGACTGATGCTCTTTTTGTGCTTCCGTCTGGACCTAAGAAGGGTCTGGCTCCAGCTAAGTCCACTATGAGCAAGTGGATACGTCAGGCTGTGATACAGGCCTACTCTCCTAAGGGGAAGGAACCTCCCTTCCGCCTTACTGCTCATTCTACTCCTGCTATTGGTACCTCTTGGGCTATTCAGCACCAGGCTTCTGTTGAACAAGTTTGCAAGGCCGCTACTTGGTCTTCTGTTCATACCTTTTCTAAGTTTTGCAAGGTTGATGTTAGGGCCTCAGCTGATGCTGCTTTTGGCCGCAAAGTTTTGCAGGCGGTAGTAGTTTAAACTGTCCGCTGTTACTTTTTTGGGGATCCCACCCTACCTTACGGACACTGCTATTGGATGTCCCAGGAGTAAGGAATTATCTCTGAAACAGGACGGGCTGTATACTTAGAATAATACAATTCTGTGATTACTCACCTGTAGAATTGATATTATATGTAAACAGCACTTCCTGTTCCACCCCACCCTTGTTTTCATTATTCTGTTACCTCTGTATGGTGATTTTTCTTTTTTTATCTGGTTATATTTCTCCCGGCTTCTTGTTAACTGCTTTTCAATACTGGGGAATTTGTGGGAGGTCTCTGGTATTTAAGGGGCCGGGAGGAGCCACTTTTCTGACTCTGCAGTCCAGCGCCATCTTGTGGATGTATAACCCAGGAGTAAGGAATTATCTCTGGAGCAGGACGTGCTGTATACATATAATATCAATTCTACAGGTGAGTAATCACAGAATTGTATTTTTTTGGCCAAATTCATTCGACTATCCCACCGTTGTTCTGCTTGATTGTCCCCTTCCGCCACCTACGTGAGGAACCATGCGAGGTGCGGATTTAATGTTTGAAGTTTTCTAATAGAGTGTCTATATAGCTTTCCCATGTGGTGAAAAATCCTTGGACCCTCTCCTACAAATAATGTCAGTGGGGGAGGGGGGTTGAGCGTATCCATTGTTGTAAAATGAATTTCCACCGCTGAGATTATAAGAGCTAGTCTTGGCCCCCCTCTTGAAACACTTCTGCCATCAAGTCCAAACATGGCCCACTCTGGGGTGTTAGGAACGTAATTAAATAGGTAGCCTAAGGAGTATTTAATTACCAATTGCCAGAATTCCTTTATTTTGGGGCATTCCCAGAACATATGGAAGGTGTTTGTGTCAGACCCCGAGGATACCTGTCTTCGTTGTGAGCCTGCAACCCCCAATCTTCACAGCCAGCTTCACCTATAAACAAGCCCCCATTTGACGGGAAGCTATACACGCCTCGCTGGACACGGTTGCCCCCACGACTTGATGGCTCAAAGATTGTAGGCTCACAGGGAGTGAAGACGGATAAACCGAAGGTCAGACTGGGCGAAGTAGGTAAGTACTGAAAACAGTTTGGGTGCTTCGGAAACAAGTACTGGAAACAGTTCGAGAAATCAAGCGAAGTCAGATGTCAAGCCAAGGGTCACACCAGGAGGTCAGAGCTGTGTGGTACAAAGGGATAAGACGGAGACATGGTCAAGGTTCAGGCAAAGGGTCAATAACGAAATATACAGGAATTCACAGGAGAAATCACAAAGCCAGCTAAACGCTATCACAGGCAGTGACTGTGATTGGTGCACTTAGAGACCTCTGGGCTGATTGCCCCATCTGAACTTTAAAGGCGTACCGCCCAGAACTGGACCTCCTAGGATTAGCTCCTTTAAATAGCCTCCTGCGGGCACGCTGTGTGTAGCGCCACCGGAGGACATAAGCTTGCTCGCAAGTACGAGCTGAATGACAGTATACGAGGGAGAAGGACGCACTCGGCACTGTATGTGTCGCCGGAGCTGGCATCTGAGGCGGAAGCTGGGCACTACGGGCACGGTCTGAAGGTAAGTCATTCATGATAGTTTGCTTCTATCTGGCATCTGTGCCAAGTGTGTGTAGGCTTAAGGCCCATCAAAAAAGGCTCTGTGGGGCAAAACTTATGAGTTGTGAAGGGCACAAAGGGTCATTTCGCTATAACTGGTAGAGGGGAGCGTTGCTAAATTGTAGTTATAATAGTGATGAAATAATAGTGCAATAGTGGCCATTGTGTGCCAATGCACACATGGAATTCTTCCTCCGCATTTACTCATCTGTGCACTGTGAACAACACAACTCTGTGAATACACCAGTGAATAAACACTATATTAGTGGCTACACACAGTGAACACACCAGTGAATAAACACAATGTGAGTGACTATATAAAAGTGAATTACACACTAAGGGGCAGTGAAGTGCGCACGTGCCCGGAGCGGTGGGCTGCCCTAAACCCAGCGCCCAGGGAGCAATTGAGGGTTAGGTGCCTTGCTCAAGGGCACTTCAGTCATGTCCCATGGTTGGGAATCGAACCTGCCACCTTCTGTTCACAAGCCTGTTTACTGTTTTGAATTCTTTCAGAAGTTTTGGGATATCTAATTGGGATAACTGTTTCGTCCATGCCACCAAACCTGATGTTCTGGTCTGAAAGTCGAACTTATCTCGTATTATTATTGATTCTGGCTGTTGAGAGGTGTATGGGAGAGCCGTTCCTCAATGCTCTATCCAACGGATTGTCCCAGTCTGCTGAAGAGAGACAACCCAAGATCCCCACCACACTTGAAAGGGCTATCTCCAGATTTTCTCTGTCGCCTTGTAGTATTGGGTATTTTTCTATTGCTTGCAAGGTATTGAGTAGGATATTGGAGCTGCATGGGTTGTGAGAGGAGACCACGGCTGAAGCCAGGGATGTAGGTATGCCAATTGTGGAATGTTTCTCTTTGATGGAGCCCAATTGGTGGGAGGTTAGGACAGAGGGCAGAAAGGATTGAAATCTATCGGCTGTTATTTTTGCCAACATGTTAGTCAGTATTTGGAAGTGCTATTGTCAAGGATATCTCAAGGGAGAAATTAACTAATAAAGAATGACCAGTAATTTGAGTACTGCAAGGCAGAAAGACTAGTATTATGCAGCAAACTGTGTTTATTGTGAGAAACAAGCAAATATTCACACTCAGATTGCTATACATACACAATGTGCAGTGAGGAAAAACATAACATGCATGAGATCCAGTCCAAGGTAAGTCCAAAAAGGGAAAACAGAAAACAGGAGGGAAAGCAATGGCTGACAAGGAAGTCCTGGTTTCAGGGTTCAGGAATCAGGTTCAAAGGCTCTGGGTACAGAGTTCAGGTTCCAGAAGACAGTAAAATGCTGAGCACTGACTGCAAGGCAGCATCAGCATATAAAGTCCAGCAGTTAATTAGCACAGGTGCTGGCTGATGTCCAGGAGCTCTGCAGGACAGCGCCACCTGGTGGGCAAGCTGCATACTACAGAGAACTGTTGCAGAGAGAAACAGGCGAAGGCTAAGGAGGAACTCCAGGCATGACAGCTATGGTGTGGTAATAAGATATTTGTACAGGGTCTTTGTCCAGTTTCAACAACATAGTTGTGGTGGCCTCATTGGCGATAGGAGAAGTTATATTTGTGTCATAATTGAGGACTATACTTCTGCAAGGAGGACTGCTACCTCCAGGATGAGTAGTTTATAGAATTCTGCAGGTAGGCCATCTGGACCGGACGTCTTGTTATTGGGCAGGTTTTTCATGGCCTTCTGGATTTCCAGGACCCCAGTGGGGTGGTTTAAGTTGGACTTGGGTTGTTTGTGGTAGCTCAGTTCTCTGCAATGTGGAGTGCAAGGGCTTCTCCCCCACCCTACTAGAGTAGTTTCTTTAAGTGCTGCTCAAAGCTTTCAATTATATCGGCTTGCTTTGTTAGGGCACGCCTTGATAATAGGATGTAGAATTGCCTGTATATAAAGTTTTTTGTCCTTAGGGGTTGGCTAGATTAGCCAATAAGGAGCCTGTCTTGTTGGCCTACTGAAAGAATAGATTTCAGGTGTAGTCCATTTTTGTTGTGCTCGAGCTGTGAGGTTATTATCTAAAAGTGATGTTGCCTCCTGCCAACCCTCTCTGTCTTTGGAGTCACCTGTTTCTAAATATTTTTTATATGCAGACCTTACCATGTGTTGTAGGGTCAGTGTTTCCTTAGATTGTTTGTTTTTTTTCCTAGCTATGGTTTGTGATATGATTGAACTTCCTCAATACTTTGATGGTTGATCACACCAGATTAGGGTTGACCGAATGTTCTAGATTGTTGTCTATGAAATTGGCATAGTCCAGCATATGTTTCACTGTAAATGACTGTGATTTGTATAGTTGTATAAGTTGGGAACCTCCACCGCCTGTTTTTTTGAAAGGGTGACTTTAGGGATATATTCATAGATATTGGAGCATGATACTACAATGTTGCTTATAGTATAGAGGTAAAGGAAAAGTTGGATCCGCACTTCCTTAAAAAATGAGTACTTTATTTCAAAAAATGCTAAAATCATTAGTGTCTCCAAGACAGGTCAAAACATCCATGCAGAGTAAAATCAAAGTAGATATGGGCAGGAAAAGAGAGTGGGCCCCTCTGACGCGTTTCGGGTCTTTTCACAGGCCCTTAATCATAGATGGGGATGGCCCTAAGGCTAAGGCATTAAATAATAGACATCACATAACAATAAGTGGACTCACCAGTGCAGTAGCGTGGCAGCGCGGCCCGCAGCCGCGGGGGGCTCCGGCCGGCAGACAGTGATGACGTCAGAGACGGGGCCAGGGGCGGCAGCCAATCACAAGCCGCGTCCACGGACCAATCAGAGAGAGCGCAGCTCTCGTCTGATTACAGCGGGACACAGCCTGTTTAGGCCCACGCCTCGGCTCCAGCCCGGACGTCAGATGAACACGTTACCCCAGCAACAGATCACGCGAGCCGCACGGCCCGCCGGATCCGACTGGGGAACAGAAACCACTGCGGAAAACCCGGAGGTCCCACAGCGCGTCCCCACACTGCGCCCGGTGTTTTAAATGAAATGAAATGAAATAGCTCTAGCAAGGATAAAAATACGGGGATACAGAGTGGTCCACATCTTTGAAAGTCCAAAATAATCCACATGGATACTGTATATCAAATAAGTAACATCGTAATCAAGCATGCAATAAACATGAGTATACAATGTGGATGGCATAACAACATATAATATTATGGACATAATAAATCTGGGGAGAATATTTCTATATTAAACAAATAAATAAACAGGGTATGTAGTGTCCCATGTATATCTCACAGCGGAACAATAAAAAATCAATATGTGTGGGTGACGTGGCTAATCAATAATAGCACTATATGAACATGTAAAAATAAGATAAAAAGGGGCTAAACAAATAAAGATGAAAATATAAATATATGAATGTATAGTCGCCCAACCTGATTCGCAACAATATCACATGATCTACTTGAAAAATGACCATAACGCTCACCTTATCAACAGAGGGCAAAAAAGAAAGAAAAAAAAAACCCTATTGTCAAAAAACTGAAACAAAGACAACAGCAGCAAAATAATTAGATAATTAAAGTCTAAATGGGGCCTTCCGTCAGGATTAACAAGAACAAGCTCAAGGCATCTATTAAGATAATTGATATAATTAATATAATTAATTCTTACTGCAAGGCCAAAGAAAGTGGTACCAATAGTAGACTTCTTGCAGATAAGTAAAGATATAAATTATCTTTGTGTGATAAGTGAAATGTCCCATTTATGGTTCATGCCCTGAGGGAATCGTGTTGCCAGGGTAAAGATCCAATATGCCTCTCTAGCCAGTAGTTTCCTATGCAAATCGCCGCCTCTAGGACCCAAAGAGACTTTCTCAATAACATTGATTTTGTTTTGTCTGTATCTACTGAGTCCCAGTTTCCTGCACCTAGTTTTTGAGTGACGTCTCCTGGTGACCAATCAATATGGCCACCTCTAATCCATCCGCAGCTGTACTGGATATGGACAACATTCCAGAGATGGATCTTATGCTTACAGATAAGAGAAAAAAGCTAGCTCAGCTGGATACTTTCTCCATGAAGATTTTGGATAATACGGAATCCCAGGTGGATATTCACTCACTTTTTAAGATACACGGTGAGCTATTGAGCAAGGAGACCCGAACGTGGTGGGACATGTCCACTATTTCAAAATATATTGATGACAACATGATCCCTAGGGGACTACGTATAAAAAAGTTCCCCACGTTTGAACTCCCCGATTCATTTAAAGAACGGTGGAATAGAGTGCTCACAGATGCATCTTTATCATTGATGAGCATATTAGTGGAGTACCAGGGACAAAGGTTGGATGAACTCCAACTCTCTCTGGAGAAGTCCACAGCGGATTTGGAATCCCACAAATCATTACCTGAGTTTAACGAACTATACCACAAGATGATTACTACACATGACAAATTGGAGAATAATGTCATTGCATCTAAGCGACGCAAATACCAAAGAGACTCAGATGATTACTCGGCTGGGAGGGTATATGATTGGGGCGGCTTCTATCATACAAAAAAGAAGACCAGGTCCATTCTTAAAAAACCTATTAGACCGAAGTCTGTAACTTTTTTAACTACAGATTCGGATACGGATGATTCCACTTCCTTAGCCGACCATCCTGACCCCGTTGATTATCATCAGAGAAGACAGAGAAGGGGTCGTCTACCCTCATATGCCAGCCGGGGTGAGGACACACGTTTTTTAGGGGCTGCCACGACATCGCCACACACCCCCATGGCGACAAGATCCAGACAACAAAACCCATCAGAAGGGCTGGACGTAAGAACCGCAAGACCAAGAAGATACAATACACGCAGGGACAGGACTTAACCTGTGTTAATGTCCTCAACCTCTCCAAATATGAACTTTCGCCCCCTGAGATTTCTGTTCTATCCAGAGGCTTGACTTTTGTGCCTGAAAATCATTTCGATTTATTTAATACCATTCTTGATGTAAATAAACTAGTTAGATCACTCACTTTGAGGAGACATTTTTTTGAAAGTCCCTCTCTGTTGTCAACCGACCCATCTGTCAGATCTGACGATGTCTTGGATGACTTGAGGGGTGTTGATTTCAAAGAGCAGTGTATCATTACTGATATTGAACAACTCCAATTTGAGTTGGGACATAAGTCCGCCTTCTCCTCCATACAACCCCCAGGAGCACCCCATATTCCTAATCCTGATTTTTATCCCGTCCAGTCACGGGGGGATGTTCTGGGGCTATTTCAAGAAACAGTGGAAAATGACTTACGAGATTTACAGTCCCTCACAAACCTGAAACAAGTGAGGAATTTATCAAAGGATGAATCTAGAGCCCTGGTGTCACTCAGTAGTAATACTGAAATAGTCATAAAACAGGCTGACAAAGGGGGGAAGGTTGTCATCCTGGATAGGACTATGTATAAAGAGGAAGCAATACGCCAGCTTAGCGACACTGTCACCTATAGGGAATTAAAGGGGGACCCGACCAGGGATTTCAAGACAAAGCTATACAAATTGGTTGATGAAGGGATGGCCTTGGGTATCCTGACGAGTAAAATGGCTGAATGTTTAAAAACCAAGGATCCTGTTGTCCCCCTTTTCCATCACCTGCCGAAAATCCATAAGGAGGAGTATCCACCTAAAGGGAGGCTAATAGTGGCAGGCATAGGCGGTTTGAATGAACCATTGGGTCAGTGGCTTGATTCTATGCTACAACCCTTGGTTCTTCGCCTCCCCAGTTTCCTGCGGGATTCCGGTCATCTTATCTCTATCATTTCCACCCACAAACCAGCTATGGGGTCCACTATCTGTACCATGGATGTGGCTTCCCTGTATTCCTGCATACCACATGAACTGGCTATTCAAGCTTTAGAATTTCATTTATCAGGCTACACGGAGTACAGTCAGGATTTATGTCATTTCATTATTATGGTTACGGAGTTCCTCCTCACACATAATTATTTTATGTTTGATTCTACTTTTTATTTACAGTTGTGTGGAGCCTCCATGGGTGCCCCCTTTTCCCCCTCATTGGCCAATTTGTATATGGGATGGTGGGAGCACCACAAAATTTACAGTAGCGATAACCTTTGGAGGCAATATATTGCTCTCTTTTATCGCTATATTGATGACCTCATACTGCTTTGGACAGGAAATATTGAACAATTGGATCAATTTGCAGTATACTGTAATTCTAATAGCCTTAACCTGCGCTTTACGATTCAATCAAGTCCCGAGATGGTCGAGTTTTTGGATCTACAAATAATCATTGACATGGAACATAATGCCCTACAAACACGTACCTATCGTAAACCCACTGCGGGCAATAATATTCTACAAGCTACCAGCTGTCATCCATTCCACACAGTGAAGTCTATTCCCGTGGGTGAGATGATACGCAGCAGAAGGAACTGCAGTAAATTAGAATTTTTTGATGAGGAAGCTGCTGCTATTCACTCCAGATTAAAAGCCAGGGGCTATTCTCCCTGGATGCTCAATAGAGCAGAAACTATTGCTCGCAAAAGGGATAGAACATCTATGCTCAGACAAAGGACAACCAATTTGAAACCGACATCTCGGAGGGGAGTGGTGTTTAGTACACCGTATACGACCGAATTTGGGCAGATAGCCCAAATTATTAGAAAGAACCTTCCCATATTAAAGGCTGACCCCCTTCTCCGTAATATTATGGATCAGGGGGTTAAGATTGTCAGTAGACGATCACCAAGCTTAGGCAATTTATTGTCCCCTAGTTTCTTCCAATCAGACCCACAGCACGGTGGGACATGGCTCTCTACCACGGGTTGTTTCCCGTGTGGTGGCCGGAGGTGTGGTATGTGCAATAAGGTTGACAGAGGCAAACACTTTATTTCCACGGTGACTGGTATGCGTTATAATATCAAGACTGTCCTTAATTGCAATTCCTCCTCGGTTATATACCTCATTACCTGCCACATATGCATGAAGCAATATGTGGGGTGTACTACCCGTAGGGTCAAAATACGCCTAACGGAACATTTGTCTGGCATCCAGAGACCAGACCATCCCAAGAGATCCAATGTGGCACACCACCATAATGTGTGCCACCCGGAACAAAAGCCTAATCTTAAAATCAATGTTATTGAGAAAGTCTCTTTGGGTCCTAGAGGCGGCGATTTGCATAGGAAACTACTGGCTAGATCTTTACCCTGGCAACACGATTCCCTCAGGGCATGAACCATAAATGGGACATTTCACTTATCACACAAAGATAATTTATATCTTTACTTATCTGCAAGAAGTCTACTATTGGTACCACTTTCTTTGGCCTTGCAGTAAGAATTAATTATATTAATTATATCAATTATCTTAATAGATGCCTTGAGCTTGTTCTTGTTAATCCTGACGGAAGGCCCCATTTAGACTTTAATTATCTAATTATTTTGCTGCTGTTGTCTTTGTTTCAGTTTTTTGACAATAGGGTTTTTTTTTTCTTTCTTTTTTGCCCTCTGTTGATAAGGTGAGCATTATGGTCATTTTTCAAGTAGATCATGTGATATTGTTGCAAATCAGGTTGGGCGACTATACATTCATATATTTATATTTTCATCTTTATTTGTTTAGCCCCTTTTTATCTTATTTTTACATGTTCATATAGTGCTATTATTGATTAGCCACGTCACCCACACATATTGATTTTTTATTGTTCCGCTGTGAGATATACATGGGACACTACATACCCTGTTTATTTATTTGTTTAATATAGAAATATTCTCCCCAGATTTATTATGTCCATAATATTATATGTTGTTATGCCATCCACATTGTATACTCATGTTTATTGCATGCTTGATTACGATGTTACTTATTTGATATACAGTATCCATGTGGATTATTTTGGACTTTCAAAGATGTGGACCACTCTGTATCCCCGTATTTTTATCCTTGCTAGAGCTATTTCATTTCATTTCATTTAAATCAAGGGGCGCAGTGTGGGGACGCGCTGTGGGACCTCCGGGTTTTCCGCAGTGGTTTCTGTTCCCCAGTCGGATCCGGCGGGCCGTGCGGCTCGCGTGATCTGTTGCTGGGGTAACGTGTTCATCTGACGTCCGGGCTGGAGCCGAGGCGTGGGCCTAAACAGGCTGTGTCCCGCTGTAATCAGACGAGAGCTGCGCTCTCTCTGGACGCGGCTTGTGATTGGCTGCCGCCCCTGGCCCCGTCTCTGACGTCATCACTGTCTGCCGGCCGGAGCCCCCCGCGGCTGCGGGCCGCGCTGCCACGCTACTGCACTGGTGAGTCCACTTATTGTTATGTGATGTCTATTATTTAATGCCTTAGCCTTAGGGCCATCCCCATCTATGATTAAGGGCCTGTGAAAAGACACGAAACGCGTCAGAGGGGCCCACTCTCTTTTCCTGCCCATATCTACTTTGATTTTACTCTGCATGGATGTTTTGACCTGTCTTGGAGACACTAATGATTTTAGCATTTTTTGAAATAAAGTACTCATTTTTTAAGGAAGTGCGGATCCAACTTTTCCTTTACCTCTGGACTATTGGGGCTTGGGACTGCCCCGGATCGAGCACCCTTGCCCTATCTGGAGTGCGGAAACTTTGCTTTGTTTTGCCTGTTGCTTATAGTATGCCAACAGTAAGTCGATCCTTGAAAAGGTTTTGTGTAATTTTGAGAAACAAGTGTAATATCTTTCTCCATGGTTATATAACCTCCAGACATCTACTAGTGATGTGTTGGCAAGCAAATGATCCAATCCTTCATACAGCCTCTGCTGTGGTGGGTGCGGGGTTGATCTATCCATTTTGGGATCCAATACAGCATTGTAGTTTCCAGCTACCACCATGTTTTGAGAGTTTAATTCTGAGATCAGTTGGGTTATGGATACATAAAAATATACTGTGTCGGCTGCCTGGGCCCTCCACTTTTGTAATCGTTATAGCTAAATGGTTGTGATATTTTAGTGGTAATGGCCTGCCTGCCTGCCTGCAATGGTCTCCTGCCTGACATCTGGCTAATTGTTGGAATGGAATAGACCAAAAAGATTGCTTTTCCAGTCTTCATCCCCTTTTCCCAAACAAATGTTCACATTTAAATCTGCCACAAGATCTGTTCACCTTTTTTGCCCTGTTCCCATGCAATTTAGGAGCATTTAGCAGCTTTCCAGGATACACATCATGATTTTGCCTGCATAGACTATAACAGGTTACTTTGGTCACTTCTGATTAATAGGCTTTGTGGTCTGTCCAGTGCATCACTAATATAATTAAATAAATCCTTTGTTGGCACTCTGCTGCCTTGTGAAGGTTGACGTTTATTGTGAAACAGTTTGAGGTGCACAGGGACGCTTTCGCAAGGTTAACTGAAAAACTTGTTTTAAATCAGGCTAGTGAAAAAGATTGGTGGTTCTCTTTAACCTTTTTCCCCTCTATTTCTTATTCTTTGCAGATGGTATTTACATTCGAGATAATAGGGATGAATTTGATCCTGTCTCTCCAGATGGTGACATCACAGCTCAGTCTACAGGAGCCACAACTACACTAAACTGCCATTCTGCACTGCAAGCTTCAAAACCTGATCATGGAGGTTTCCTTACCTTTGGTACAGATCATATTTCTCCCACACCTAAAACATATTCATGTTCTCAGTGTGGGAAATCTTTTAAAGAAGCTACACTTCTTATTCAGCATGAAAGAGACCATGCAAGAGAGAAGCCGTATTCTTGCTCGACATGTGGAGAATCTTTTTTTCATCAATCAGAACGTACAGATCATGAAAGAGTCCATTCAAAGAAGCCATATTCCTGTTCCAGGTGTGGGTTATGCTTTTCCCACCAATACCAACTTATCAGGCATGAAAGACAACATGCAGGGCAAACATATTCTTGTTTCAAACGTGATGAATGCTTTTCTCAGACACCAAACCCTACTACACCTTCAGAATATTTTTGTTATGAATGTGGGAAATGTTTTTCTCAGGAATCACACCTTATCAGACATGAAAGAATTCATGCAGGGGAGAAGCCATATTCTTGTTCTGAATGTGGGAAAGGGTTTTCTCTGAAAGCAAGCCTTATCACACATGCAGTAATTCATACGGGAAATATGCCATATTCTTGTTCTGAATGTGGGAAAGGTTTTTCTCATGAATCGCACCTTATTAGACATGAAAGAAATCACACAGGGGAGAAGCCATATTCTTGTTCTGAATGTGGGAAAGGATTTTCTCAGAAATCAAGCCTTATCGCACATGAAAGAATTCATACAGGAGAGAAGCCATATTCTTGTTCTGAATGTGGGAAAGGTTTTTCTCAGAAATCAGGCCTAATCACACATGAAAGAATTCATACAGGAGAGAAACCATATTCTTGTTCTGAATGTGGGAAATATTTTTCTCGAAAATCAATCCTTATCACACATAAAAGGATACATACAGGCGAGAAGCCATATTCTTGTTCTGAATGTGGGAACAGTTTTTCTAATAAATCTATCCTTATCGCACATGAAAGAACTCATACAGGAGAGAAGCCATTTTCTTGTTCTGAATGCGGCAAAGGGTTTTCTCGGAAATCAAACCTTATCAAACATGAAAGAAATCATAGAGAAGAAACGTCTTATTCTTGTTCTGAATGATGTGTTATTCTCGGAAACCTCTCGAGATTAAGTAGTTCATACAAAGTCCTCACTTGATTATTATTTATATATTTCACTTATGGTTCTAGAAGCACCACCAACCACCTGCCTTGTCACTTAAGCCACAAAATACCCAGGTGAGCCTTGAAATTGGTCTCAGGAGATAGGACCTTTTACACAGTTTTGCATTCACTATCTTGCATAACAGTCACTGCAGCCCTCAGATTGCAATTCTGCTGGGAATCTTATTTTCTATGCATAGGGGGAAATCTCTGGGCCACCCAGATAATAAATAGTTAAGAGACTATTTATTATTTCTGAAGGCATACTGCTTCTTTATTCAGCCTATTTTCATTTACTCCCCTCTTGTTCCTTAGAGACACTAGTCTGTATGTCTGGGTTTTTGGGCTGATAGCTGCAATATTGGTTTGTCACCTGCTGGTGGCACTGTGCATTCCGCTTATTTGGTCAGTGCCAATTGGTGTTCACCAGCAGGTGGCTCACTCTGGCTCCCCATACGGTTATTGAGCCCAGTTGCATGTAATTAAAGTTCCACACACAAGTCCTCACTGCTCCGGTGTTCTGCAGCCCTGATTTCTTCATAATTATGGCCCTATTTCCCTGTTCACATCCAATCTTGGGTCCTACCCTAGTCCTGTTACCGTGTTATCTGAATCCTCCATCTGTTATGCCAACACCCAGTTCTGATACCCTGCCCCTCAGTCCTCCTTTATTCTATTCACCCATCGATTCTTAACAGAATGTATTGTTTTATGTCTTTGGAGCAATTCTTTCTGTGAACATGTATATGTATTTGTAAATGTTATTTGGTGGGCTGTGCTTATTTGTAGATTTATTCCCCATCATGTTATATGTATTGCCAACCGAACAAAATATTTTCAGTTTCTGATACAGCTTTGTAGAAGCTTTATTAAACATCCGATGAGATAACAAGCTCTTAATTGAATAATGAGGACTTAATTGGATAAAAATTACTTGATTGCATAATGAGCAATAATTTTCCATTGAATAACAAGTAATAGGTGATCTGAAGTATACCTTTGAAGTAAATACAATCAAAGATTAAATATCATTACATAAACATTAATGCAAGTTACTATCACAAAACACTATACTATAATTCCAGTATAATAAAAAAATTGAGTACTCACTTCAATCACAAAGCATCCACAGCGCTGGCACTACTCCACCATTTTATCATCATCTGGCTGGAGATGCAACAGCAGAGAGTTGGATAGCCTTGCCCTTATGTGGGAATGCCAACCTTTACACAGGAGTGGCCAGGCTTTTATGGCAAAGCTGGGCCAGTTAGATGGCTCAATGCCCAATGATGCCCCTGTGATCCGACTCTTGTAACAGAATGTGTGCAGTAATGTTAATAACGAGTTAACGAGCTTACAGGATGTGCACAAGTGACTGTTGAAAAACATTCCCTCAGCTTCCAACAAATAATCAATGGGTCAAGTACCAGATAAAGATGGTTCAGTGGCCATCTTTTATGCTAAGCAAGTTCAGTCATTTTATGTGCCCATATGGCTTGAGGTAGCCATTAACCATTTTATATGCCTTGACCGTCTGGCCCCTATTTGTCCTACATTCCACCCCTGGCTACCTGAACCATTAATATCTATATCATTTAACTATTTTTATTTTCCTCTAGCTAGTTGTACAGCCATGTTTGACATAACCAACTGGCATAGATGGTTTAGGTCTAAACAGGTTTCAAAAGGCTGGAGAACATTGTATGCATCATCCTGTCCCTGTAATTCTTCAAATAACCCCTAAGATTATCCTAATAATTTGTCTTAGTTGCCAATACCAGGTAACCAAGTAAGCAACCAATCACAAAAGCAGGACAAAACCATATCCGGTTATGAGCAATAGAGGTTGAGACATCCAGTGATCAGATGGCGGTTGCAACTCGCTGTCTATAATACTGTAAAACGAGTACAAAGTTCTCAACAGGACCTCTGCAGTTCACAGGTCCATTAGATACAGGTGACCATCAAAACAGATCAATTCTCAGGCTTTGTGTATTTGTACAAACAGGTCAGCAGCAGATACCAAATCTTTTTTCCTCTTCACCATCATGGCTTTGACATTCAATTAATGCTTTCACTCTTTGGAAACCTGCCAGGTTCCAGCAAGTGTAATGATACAAGATGTGGACTAGCTGACATCAGACCAAGTAGCATAGTTGGTGAGGTGAGTATAGAGTGGAATAATGGCTGATGAGATCTCCAAATCCTGGCCTGATGGTGGGCCTTGTAGAAGAGGGTTGAGGACCTTTGGGCTAGAACACACCAAAGACTTGTATAGGCCTTGTTTTATGTAGGATTTTGAATGTCACAACCGGTGAAGTGGATCTGCTGTTCTCTGTCTAAGCTGGTGAGCCTACTGGGCTTGTCTAAGAGACAGCCGGGTCCTCTGTACTACAGACTGAGATGGTAGAGATGGGCTACTGTCCCCAGGTTGCAACCGTCCGAATTAGTAGAACAGAGGTGTGCCGGCGGTACACAGAGACAAATGGATGAACTTGCCCAGTGAAGGAAGATGGCACAAAGCAGTACTTCTGGGTAAACATGGCTGGAAAGCAGAGCAGGATTTGAGAGTCAAAGTGGGGACTGCTGAAAATAAAGCCACAGTAGGTACTTGGTGCAGGAACAGCCAAGGATGCAAGGTGGGCTTGACGAGGTCTCTGGACAGATACAACTGTAACCACAGGAGCCCATGGAACAAACGTGTGGTTTGGACAATGGCATCAAGCCTGTGTGAGATTTTGAACGCAAAGAAGCAGTAAGAGAGGCGGGCCCAGTGTGTGCAAAAGTTCAGTGCATGGCATGGCAGCTCTCTTTGATGAAGACGCAGCCAAAGGCTTTTTTCCACCACTTCATGTGCACTGCAGGAGCACGGATCTTCATTGAAATTACAGATGGTTCCTCGAGACCTTGCCAAATAACAGTCAAGAACAGATATCCACCGCCTCTCACCCCTTCTAATGCCTAGGTAATGCTTATTCCAATGCCTTTTATCAAATTGGGCATACAAGCTTATTCAGATTTGTGAAGGTTGTGATTAGTGGAAGAGGGCCTTCTGCA
Source organism: Gastrophryne carolinensis (assembly GCA_027917425.1). Taxonomy (NCBI): domain Eukaryota; kingdom Metazoa; phylum Chordata; class Amphibia; order Anura; family Microhylidae; genus Gastrophryne; species Gastrophryne carolinensis. Next base: position 23,543,964 of record CM051237.1, read on the forward strand.
CCTGTTATGGTCACTTTAAATACGTAATGATGCTGTTCGGGCTTTGCACTGCCTCCACAATGTTCTATTAGTTTGTAAATGCTGTTTTTTGGGACTACTTTGAAGTCTTTGCCATCATTTAACTTGACCACACATTAAAGAGGACCAAAACAAACACCCCATCAGCCCTGAAGATTCCAGGGCAACTGGATTCCCTCCCCCTTCAGGACATCCAGAATTGGGATGCCCTGCTGTGTGAAACCCCCCAGGTCGCCCGGAAACTCACCTTCTTTCCTGGTCTAGCGGCGCATGCGCAAGCTGCAGCCACATCCCAGCTATCCCTTTAGCAGGGTGCATGCCCGGGCCAGGCATTTGTGAATGGCCGGCGTGGGAACACTCCCTGTTAGAGGGTAGTGGAGGATGCAGCCGCCAGGGGGCTTGGATCCGCTCACATTAGACGAGCTCCTGGACAAAGGGGCTTGAGTGGATGCATGCTGATTGGATGAGCGACCGGGGGCAAGGACCAAAACCCTGGATAGTCAGAATCCTGGGATTTGGTCCATTTTTATCTATTCAACTAAACTGCAGGAACATCGGGTCTATGTGTGTTAGGTCTCCTACTGTCTCTGCCAGCATCACCTCTATTCCAATTTGTAAAAATGCCAAAAGGACATGGGCGCACTAGTGCCCATATGAGAACAGAAGAATGCACCAATTCCTTCTTGCTCAATCCATTTTGTGGTGCACATGCCTTAGTTTCTTCTTTTGGCTTGCAGGCAAACTAATATTCATCCACAGTACACACGTGCAAATGTATGACTATGCAGGAGAGCTAAATAATGCGTACTTACAGAGCATGCTCAGGGAATGTTATGAGGAGCTTTGTGGATCAGTCTCCAGTGACTCTATTCATGATACTCCTTTGGATTTGAACTGTAGCTTATTTAGGTTGCCGGTTGAAGACCCTGGCACATACCTGGATTCTGCCTGCTTGCCGTCTGCCGCTTGCCTAGACTAGATTACAGAATCTGATTAACCCTTCCTAGCTACTCTCCCACAACCTTTGGCCCTTTATCTTTGCTGTACACAATGCTCCATACCTTACTTTAGATGAAGCCCCTTACTCAGAAATCAGACCCCTGTCATAATCCTGAATGACACTATGTGGCTTGATGGAAGTGAGGGTGGGAATAAAACCACCACCTGGGCAAAAAGGAATGCAGCAACGCATTATTTGCACCTAGGATATTACCCAGCATCCCCTGGTCATCTTGGTTGCTTAACAGAGGTGTCCTGATTTAGGTTGCCCTTGTGTGTGAATCAATGCTGAGAAACGGTTGCTGGGCACCTCCTGCTGTCAGCTCCTCTTTTCCAGCCATTCAGATATATCTCACCGGTGTGTATGCAACAGATGGAGGAAGCCATCCCACGTGCTGTGATATTGAAACCTAAGGGGTGTACACTGGCATTCTAGATGTATGTGTCTGTAGTGAGGCGGCTCTACCTGTAGTGAGGTGTATGAGTCTGTAGTGAGGGGTCTCTGCCTGTAGTGAGGTGTATGAGTCTGTAGTGAGGGGTCTCTGCCTGTAGTGTGGTGTATGAGTCTGTAGTGAGGGGTCTCTGCCTGTAGTGAGGTGTATGAGTCTGTAGTGAGGGGTCTCTGCCTGTAGTGAGGTATATGAGTCTGTAGTGAGGGGTCTCTGCCTGTAGTGTGGTGTATGAGTCTGTAGTGCGGGGTCTCTGCCTGTAGTGAGGTGTATGAGTCTGTAGTGAGGGGTCTCTGCCTGTAGTGAGGTGTATGAGTCTGTAGTGAGGGGTCTCTGCCTGTAGTGTGGTGTATGAGTCTGTAGTGAGGGGTCTCTGCCTGTAGTGAGGTGTATGAGTCTGTAGTGAGGGGTCTCTGCCTGTAGTGAGGTGTATGAGTCTGTAGTGAGGGGTCTCTGCCTGTAGTGAGGTGTATGAGTCTGTAGTGAGGGGTCTCTGCCTGTAGTGTGGTGTATGAGTCTGTAGTGAGGGGTCTCTGCCTGTAGTGAGGTGTATGAGTCTGTAGTGAGGGGTCTCTGCCTGTAGTGAGGTGTATGAGTCTGTAGTGAGGGGTCTCTGCCTGTAGTGAGGTGTATGAGTCTGTAGTGAGGGGTCTCTGCCTGTAGTGAGGTATATGAGTCTGTAGTGAGGGGTCTCTGCCTGTAGTGTGGTGTATGAGTCTGTAGTGCGGGGTCTCTGCCTGTAGTGAGGTGTATGAGTCTGTAGTGAGGGGTCTCTGCCTGTAGTGTGGTGTATGAGTCTGTAGTGAGGGGTCTCTGCCTGTAGTGAGGTGTATGAGTCTGTAGTGAGGGGTCTCTGCCTGTAGTGTGGTGTATGAGTCTGTAGTGAGGGGTCTCTGCCTGTAGTGAGGTGTATGAGTCTGTAGTGAGGGGTCTCTGCCTGTAGTGAGGTGTATGAGTCTGTAGTGAGGGGTCTCTGCCTGTAGTGTGGTGTATGAGTCTGTAGTGAGGGGTCTCTGCCTGTAGTGAGGTGTATGAGTCTGTAGTGAGGGGTCTCTGCCTGTAGTGTGGTGTATGAGTCTGTAGTGAGGGGTCTCTGCCTGTAGTGAGGTGTATGAGTCTGTAGTGAGGGGTCTCTGCCTGTAGTGAGGTGTATGAGTCTGTAGTGAGGTGTATGAGTCTGTAGTGAGGGGTCTTTGCCTGTAGTGAGGGGTCTCTGCCTGTAGTGAGGTGTATGAGTCTGTAGTGAGGGGTCTCTGCCTGTAGTGAGGTGTATGAGTCTGTAGTGTAGTGTATGAGTCTGTAGTGAGGGGTCTTTGCCTGTAGTGAGGGGTCTCTGCCTGTAGTGAGGTGTATGAGTCTGTAGTGAGGGGTCTCTGCCTGTAGTGTGGTGTATGAGTCTGTAGTGAGGGGTCTCTGCCTGTAGTGTGGTGTATGAGTCTGTAGTGAGGGGTCTCTGCCTGTAGTGAGGTGTATGAGTCTGTAGTGAGGGGTCTCTGTCTGTAGTGAGGTGTATGAGTCTGTAGTGAGGGGTCTCTGCCTGTAGTGAGGTGTATGAGACTGTAGTGAGGGGTCTCTGCCTGTAGTGAGGTGTATGAGTCTGTAGTGAGGGGTCTCTGCCTGTAGTGAGGTGTATGAGTCTGTAGTGAGGGGTCTCTGCCTGTAGTGAGGTGTATGAGTCTGTAGTGAGGGGTCTCTGCCTGTAGTGAGGTGTATGAGACTGTAGTGAGGGGTCTCTGCCTGTAGTGAGGTGTATGAGTCTGTAGTGAGGAGTCTCTGCCTGTAGTGAGGTGTGTGAGTCTGTAGTGAGGGGTCTCTGCCTGTAGTGAGGTGTATGAGTCTGTAGTGAGGGGTCTCTGCCTGTAGTGAGGGGTCTCTGCCTGTAGTGAGGTGTATGAGTCTGTAGTGAGGGGTCTCTGCCTGTAGTGAGGTGTATGAGACTGTAGTGAGGGGTCTCTGCCTGTAGTGAGGTGTATGAGTCTGTAGTGAGGTGTCTCTGCCTGTAGTGAGGTGTATGAGACTGTAGTGAGGGGTCTCTGCCTTTAGTGAGGTGTATGAGTCTGTAGTGAGGGGTCTCTACCTGTAGTGTGGTGTGTGAGTCTGTAGTGAGGGGTCTCTGCCTGTAGTGAGGTGTATGAGTCTGTAGTGAGGGGTCTCTGCCTGTAGTGTGGTGTATGAGACTGTAGTGTGGTGTATGAGACTGTAGTGAGGGGTCTCTGCCTGTAGTGTGGTGTATGAGTCTGTAGTGAGGGGTCTCTGCCTGTAGTGTGGTGTATGAGTCTGTAGTGAGGGGTCTCTGCCTGTAGTGAGGTGTATGAGTCTGTAGTGAGGGGTCTCTGCCTGTAGTGTGGTGTATGAGACTGTAGTGAGGGGTCTCTGCCTGTAGTGAGGTGTATGAGTCTGTAGTGAGGGGTCTCTGCCTGTAGTGAGGTGTATGAGTCTGTAGTGAGGGGTCTCTGCCTGTAGTGAGGTGTATGAGTCTGTAGTGAGGGGTCTCTGCCTGTAGTGAGGTATATGAGTCTGTAGTGAGGGGTCTCTGCCTGTAGTGTGGTGTATGAGTCTGTAGTGCGGGGTCTCTGCCTGTAGTGAGGGGTCTCTGCCTGTAGTGTGGTGTATGAGTCTGTAGTGAGGGGTCTCTGCCTGTAGTGAGGTGTATGAGTCTGTAGTGAGGGGTCTCTGCCTGTAGTGTGGTGTATGAGTCTGTAGTGAGGGGTCTCTGCCTGTAGTGAGGTGTATGAGTCTGTAGTGAGGGGTCTCTGCCTGTAGTGTGGTGTATGAGTCTGTAGTGAGGGGTCTCTGCCTGTAGTGAGGTGTATGAGTCTGTAGTGAGGGGTCTCTGCCTGTAGTGAGGTGTATGAGTCTGTAGTGAGGTGTATGAGACTGTAGTGAGGGGTCTCTGCCTGTAGTGAGGTGTATGAGTCTGTAGTGAGGGGTCTCTGCCTGTAGTGAGGTGTATGAGTCTGTAGTGAGGGGTCTCTGACTGTAGTGAGGTGTATGAGTCTGTAGTGAGGGGTCTCTGCCTGTAGTGAGGTGTATGAGTCTGTAGTGAGGGGTCTCTGCCTGTAGTGTGGTGTATGAGTCTGTAGTGAGGGGTCTCTGCCTGTAGTGAGGTGTATGAGTCTGTAGTGAGGGGTCTCTGCCTGTAGTGAGGTGTATGAGTCTGTAGGGAGGTGTCTCTGCCTGTAGTGTAGTGTATGAGTCTGTAGTGAGGGGTCTTTGCCTGTAGTGAGGGGTCTCTGCCTGTAGTGAGGTGTATGAGTCTGTAGTGAGGGGTCTCTGCCTGTAGTGTGGTGTATGAGTCTGTAGTGAGGGGTCTCTGCCTGTAGTGTGGTGTATGAGTCTGTAGTGAGGGGTCTCTGCCTGTAGTGAGGTGTATGAGTCTGTAGTGAGGGGTCTCTGCCTGTAGTGTGGTGTATGAGTCTGTAGTGAGGGGTCTCTGCCTGTAGTGAGGTGTATGAGACTGTAGTGAGGGGTCTCTGCCTGTAGTGAGGTGTATGAGTCTGTAGTGAGGGGTCTCTGCCTGTAGTGAGGTGTATGAGTCTGTAGTGAGGGGTCTCTGCCTGTAGTGAGGTGTATGAGTCTGTAGTGAGGGGTCTCTGCCTGTAGTGAGGTGTATGAGACTGTAGTGAGGGGTCTCTGCCTGTAGTGAGGTGTGTGAGTCTGTAGTGAGGAGTCTCTGCCTGTAGTGAGGTGTGTGAGTCTGTAGTGAGGGGTCTCTGCCTGTAGTGAGGTGTATGAGTCTGTAGTGAGGGGTCTCTGCCTGTAGTGAGGTGTATGATTCTGTAGTGAGGGGTCTCTGCCTGTAGTGAGGTGTATGAGTCTGTAGTGAGGGGTCTCTGCCTGTAGTGAGGTGTATGAGTCTGTAGTGAGGGGTCTCTGCCTGTAGTGAGGTGTATGAGACTGTAGTGAGGGGTCTCTGCCTGTAGTGAGGTGTATGAGTCTGTAGTGAGGTGTATGAGACTGTAGTGAGGTGTATGAGTCTGTAGTGAGGGGTCTCTGCCTTTAGTGAGGTGTATGAGTCTGTAGTGAGGGGTCTCTACCTGTAGTGTGGTGTATGAGTCTGTAGTGAGGGGTCTCTGCCTGTAGTGAGGTGTATGAGTCTGTAGTGAGGGGTCTCTGCCTGTAGTGTGGTGTATGAGACTGTAGTGTGGTGTATGAGTCTGTAGTGAGGTGTATGAGTCTGTAGTGAGGGGTCTCTGCCTGTAGTGAGGTGTATGAGTCTGTAGCGAGGGGTCTCTGCCTGTAGTGAGGTGTCTCTGCCTGTAGTGAGGGGTCTCTGCCTGTAGTGAGGGGTCTCTGCCTGTAGTGAGGGGTCTCTGCCTGTAGTGAGGGGTCTCTGCCTGTAGTGAGGTGTATGAGTCTGTAGTGAGGGGTCTCTGCCTGTAGTGAGGTGCATGAGTCTGTACTGAGGGGTCTCTGCCTGTAGTGAGGTGTATGAGACTGTAGTGCGGGGTCTCTGCCTGTAGTGAGGTGTATGAGTCTGTAGTGCGGGGTCTCTGCCTGTAGTGAGGTGTATGAGTCTGTAGTGAGGGGTCTCTGCCTGTAGTGTGGTGTATGAGTCTGTAGTGAGGGGTCTCTGCCTGTAGTGTGGTGTATGAGACTGTAGTGAGGGGTCTCTGCCTGTAGTGAGGTGTATGAGACTGTAGTGAGGGGTCTCTGCCTGTAGTGAGGTGTATGAGTCTGTAGTGAGGTGTCTCTGCCTTTAGTGAGGTGTATGAGTCTGTAGTGAGGGGTCTCTGCCTGTAGTGTGGTGTATGAGTCTGTAGTGAGGGGTCTCTGCCTGTAGTGAGGTGTATGAGTCTGTAGTGAGGGGTCTCTGCCTGTAGTGTGGTGTATGAGACTGTAGTGTGGTGTATGAGTCTGTAGTGAGGTGTATGAGTCTGTAGTGAGGGGTCTCTGCCTGTAGTGAGGTGTATGAGTCTGTAGCGAGGGGTCTCTGCCTGTAGTGAGGGGTCTCTGCCTGTAGTGAGGGGTCTCTGCCTGTAGTGAGGGGTCTCTGCTGTTAAAGAATTAATGGAATTAATATGGATTGCTGTATTTCTTATATTCATAGAATGATGTAACTTTTTTCTGTAAGGTATATTTTGTTGTGCTCAGAAACTTTTCTGCTTTCTAAAGTTACGTGTTATCTGATCAATATGTTCTTTACGTGCTTGGAGTACAGACCTCCGCCCTGCTCATCAAGATATGGATTTTGGACATTGTTGGACATTGTCTTCTGTCGGCTAAAGATAATTTACTCTGTTACATAAAGATTTTTACTCTGTCAGCTGTTGAACTTGGACTTGCTATTGGCTGAAACTGCATCCTCCACCCTATTCAATCAGCATAAAGAAATGTGTCTGAGGCCGCCATTTTGAGTGCACTCCCAGAATTGCATGAGAGTGAATTGCTGTCTGTCACTCTGTTGTAATCATCTAATAATAATACCTTTAATTTGGACCAGCTGTTATCACGTTGTTTTATTTCCTCAACATTTTGGTGCCGAAACCCGGGATCTGAAAACGGCTCAGCAACCGAACCAGTGTCTTGGACCCGAGGACAGGAGACCAACCTGGCGCCTCAAATAAGGTGAGAACTTCTGTGTCTCAATTCTGCTCTCCTCTCCTCTGGCTCAAAAACACTTCTGTTCTGAAGTCGTGAGTACAGATCCCAAGAACCTGTAACAGCTGTATATGTACTAATACCTTTTGATATGTGTGTGTGAGTAAATGAAATGAAAGAGGTCCTTTACGGCGTATGAATGTGCTGGGCTTAGATGCACCTCCAATTGCGGAGAACGCCAGTGGGTCCAGTGAGTGTGCTAAACAAGAGATCTCCATAAATCTCAGACACAAATGTTTTTTCTATCCCCTCTGTTTGTCCAGTAAGTTGTAACTAACTATTGTCTGCGTAGCAGAGGGACAAAATCATAAGAGGACAAGTTTAACCTCCGCTGCACTTAAGGGCGTGTCCCAAAGCAACTGCAGGCTTGTGTCTCATGCATAATAATACTGCTAACAGGGAAGGAGTGTTAGCCTGGTTTGATTTAGACAATATTAAGGGCCAGATATTATTTGGAATCTTCTCCTTGCTTTTTGTCATTTGGCTCTGTTGGAAAATTTGGAGGGACCAGAAACGGGGATTCCTAGTGTGGGACTTTCCCTAACAGCCATAAGAAGCCATAGGAAAATTGTTAGCTAACGAATCCGAGAGAGAAGGGTAGAGAGTCCCCTCCACCATAGTCAAAACTATGGGAAACGGTGTAAGTAAGGTTGGTTCAGTGTCCAACCAGGGAAATGGACGTCCTAACTCTCCTTTGATCCCACAAAAGGAGAGGAGTTTAAAGTATGGCACATGGGTTAGTAAATTTCTTCCAAAATGGGGGAGGCTAACTAGGGGATTGGATTGCGGGATTCCCAAAAAGGGAACTTTTGAATTGTCCCGCTGGGTAGCCCTCTATAAAAAGTCAAGTTTCACGTAGCCAAATGATAAAGCAGCTTGGAGTAGATGGATCCTACTGGAAACAGCACAAGGCCCAAGGTATTTTTACCGTAGGAATCAAGACAGGAGAAGGAGGAAGTCAGTCAGATAAAGAACACCGCGAGGTAGATGAGGAAGGAGCAGAGCAGATAGAGCAGCTGGCTATGTCCCTAGTGGAGCCCACCGTTGGTAGCCTGGAGCCCCCCGACTCATGTACTCGGGAGTCCCCAGTAGACTTAGGAGCCAGACCTAAAATTTCCACTGGCTCAGCCACTGTGTACCCCACTGGAGATCTGGCACAGGCCCTTTTTCCAACCACCCTCATCATATGTAGAGCCCCAAGTCAGGCCCACTGCCCCAACATATGTACCTGCTACCAGCTCTTGGCAGGAGTTATCTGAACCTAGGGGAGGGAAAGTATTTTGTGAAGTGGAAGGAGAGCTTCTGCTGACCCCCAGAATAAATGCATATAAAAGGTGATTTTCAGGGACACAGATGACACGCTAAAAATAAATAAATAGGAAAAATAGTGAAACAAAAAAAAAATAAAAATAAATAAATAAAATATGAATTAAGCAATGCATGAGAAAACATTCAGATATATATTTTTTTTTAAAGAGCACTACAGAGTTATTGTAACTCTGCCCTGCCTGTCAGAGACTTACAGAGATCAGATACAGTGTCCTGTAACTTGTCTGATAAGCTGTTTTTAGATTTCTGTGAAAAGCCAGCTCAGAAGGATGGCCTCTCTGTGAGCTTGTGGCAAACAGGGTTGAAAAATTGGAGAGTTTTTTATCATTTTATTATAGAATATATATGGAATTTATTTAAATTTAAGGTGATACAATTATCAGTCTTAAAAAGCTCTGTAGGATTTCAATTTGTGCTGCAGTCATTCTGAGTGTCGCTGCTCAAGCTTAGCCATGGGAAGCTTAGCAGTTTTGAATAAAACAAAAAGAAGTAACAATGACATTTTTTTTTTAGAAATATATGTAGCTACTGTAAAAATGGGGTCTTGTACAAGAATAAGGAATAAAGTTAAGTTAATTAGTTTTATATGCCGGTATTAAATTAAATTCCATTAAAATAAATTAAAAATTAATTAATGTAAAAGTAAAAGTAGGAAAATTATTTTAAGGAATTAAGTTTCGATACAATATGTAATATTGTATATAATATCTGGAAGATAATTTCCATAGAGCAAAGTAAGGATCCGACCTTGTTCTCCTGGAAATTGTGTAAATGTTTAATCAATTTTGATTTTAATGTGTTATGTTTTTATGTTTTAACAGCAGCTGTGAAGATAGATAATTATTCTATGAGAACTTTAGAAATCGAAATCCATCATGGTTTGAATATTTATCTATATTTTAGAAGTATATGATTCATTTTATGATTGAGAGGTTTATATATATAAATACATATATATGTGAATTTAATACACTTGAGATATAGCTGACATTCCTTGAACTAGACCAATAGCTTGGTATAGTTGGAAGGGAGATGTGGTGGCCATCTTAGGGTTTCCTCTCCCAGCTGACGTGACTAGAAATGCACAGTAACATGAATTCAAGCATTACCTCCTGTTTGTAGGTGGTCTGCAAGTGCATGAGCAGACATTTTGTTTTTAAAAGTTTACCACGGTTAGAAAATTTATCACAGCAAGAATTAGAAAAGGGTAAATTAACTTTATGTGCAGTAATCTAAATTACTCAGGGGAAAGATGCATATGAGCTGTGTTTGTCTGGTTTAAGTCATTTTTGACTGTTGGTCCACTTTAAGATAAGTATTGGTAATGGAAAATTCCCCTCGAGAAATGAATTTTACATTGGCATTGGTCTCAAAGCTTAGGTACGTTTTGAGCAGCTGTTTGTGCACAATGTGATCATTTTGATAAGAGTTTGCCTTATTAAATATAAGGTTCCCTATGTATTTTTAAAGGTCAATAGTGCTTAACAGTCATTTTTAAACCTTTTCATATAGTTTTAATAAAGTTTCTTAAGAATACTCCAGATTGCTTATTATGCTGAATGAGGTATAGGTCTAAGAAGTTTTAACATACAGTTATATAATTTTGAGCACTCCAGCATGTTTTAAAATGATCATTACTGCTGTCTTGAAGAAGTCCTAAAGACAAAATGCAAGTTCACCTCATGGGTGCTACACCTGGTAAAGATTTTGAATATAGTATGAGCTAGTAGTATTTTTGACCTTTCTGAATTACTAACGTTAAGAGCTGAACATAGCTAAACGAAGTTAAGTTTGTTCCACAGAGTTCAAAAAAGAGGGGAAATATGTATTATGGTTGCATTTTTTTGGTATTAAAAGTTGTTTGAACTCATGGAACAATCACTTGATATGTGATAAAATGTTTGTGTTTAGGTGATGTAGACAGAGACACCCCCTTACCTCTCTTCTGAATTTTCTAGCTTCAGAAGTACATATTTAATTTGGTTTTTAATTAAAGGATAGTAATTTATCACCATGAAGGATCATACGTGATGAGGTTTTTTTTTGATAGTGGATGATAAAGGTGAAAATTTTGCTTTCAGCATGAATGGCTGAATTGAGAACACATCACTGAAATGTATGAATTGGCATTAGGTGGAAGGCAAAATGTGTGCACTGATGATAGATTAGCTTATGATAAAGGTTATAGATGGAATAGTTTTATGATATTGTTGTATAACTGAAACAAATTAATGAGAGTTACAGTGACAGCCATGAATCCTGATCATGAATTCACATGAGGCCCTCACACTCGCTGGCACTTCTGGAAAAGGTTCATACCCAATACAAATCTCACCTGAGAGACTCAGTGCCACTTGCTGCCAAGATGAGACTGCGAAAGGAGTAAGTCTTGAGCTCAAGCATTGGTAGTACTTAGGTTGGAGAAACTGTGGGTAATGATAAGTGTCAAAGCATAAGTCTGCTTCAGGGAGAAGCACCGCTGGACTTATTGCCTTTCGATGGTGCCTCAAGAAGACATAGCCCATAGCCCAGTAGGTGTCACTGTCTAATTTATTCAGCCCAGTACAGTACATTACATTACATTGTTTCAGATATAAGCAATATTGAAATTTAATTTAGTTTATATGAATACCTGTTGTCCAGGTAATATAGTGTATTTACTCAGTGCATACTTAGGCCTAACCATCCATTTCAGAGATTGCAGAACTACATCCAACTATCTGAAGTGTGACCCTATTAGTATGTCCTGGTGAACAAGGTATTATTGGAATCTTATTGGATTCTTTAGAATTGATATTTGATTTTTAGAAATTATAGAAGTCTATTAAGGAAAATGTATAAGGTAAGTATGTAGCAGATGAATAAGACCACTGTAAAGAAAGTATTCAAATGCTTAGTTATAGTGAGTTTTGCATGGTTTACAGTTTTCTTACTGGATGTGTTTACCATTGCAGAAATCTCTGGATACAGTTATGAGATACTAAGTTCAGATGAGTTATTCATTGCATCAGTCAAATGTTAAAGAAAGAGGAAAGAGCCTGAGTACCAATCAAAGTGACGGAAGTTGACTTCAGCAGAAAAAAGCATCGTTGTTTACTTTACCTTATTGTTGATTGGTTACTTTGAAAGTTCCTCAAGAAGTCGTATATTTCTCTTTTATTTGAAGTTATTAATGATGCAAGATGTTTGTAAACATTTTTTAAGACACTTGGCATCTATGTGTATATTCCGCATGGAGGGAAACGCTGCAGGTATGCATGCTGATTAAGGCTTTAGGCCTAATCTGAGTATTGATGCTAAGCAGAAAGACAGATTTCTTCTGAATAGTACCAGTACTGCATGCCTTCGCGGAATGACTATTGTCTCCTTACCTCAAGTTCTTAGGAATTTGGGCTAACGAAATGTACGCCAAGGCCTGTGAAGTATTTCACTCCCGTTAAAGCAAGACACTTTGATCCTGCTTTGACCTTCTTAAAAGTGATTTAGAGGTGGTTAGAAATAATCTTTGCTATTTACATATGATAATATAAGATCATATTAGTAATGCTTTGTGTTTCTTGTTGCAGCAAAGGGATGAACTCACCCGATCTCTAAGGAGAGTTTCAGCAACCTCAGGGATGATCGACCATCTGACCATCAGTCCTGTTGACCATCTGCTTCACCACGTTGACCCTTCTGGTGATTCTGGAACCAGGTGGAGGACATCATCTCTGATAAAGGATCCCACAGTTGCGCCTGAGCAGTTGGTGACCGCCTGTGATCTCTAGGGAAGAAACATCCCAAACCTGCGATCAACGTGCACAGAGTCCATAGGCCTTGTGTCTCGCAAGACCATGGGCGGGGACCGGTGCTGGGGTGCACCTGTTGGATACTGTTGCTGAGATTCTCTGAATAAAGATATGTGTTATAATAAAATAATAAAAAGGGTGAAAATGTTAAAGAATTAATGGAATTAATATGGATTGCTGTATTTCTTATATTCATAGAATGATGTAACTTTTTTCTGTAAGGTATATTTTGTTGTGCTCAGAAACTTTTCTGCTTTCTAAAGTTACAAGTTATCTGATCAATATGTTCTTTACGTGCTTGGAGTACAGACCTCCGCCCTGCTCATCAAGATATGGATTTTGGACATTGTTGGACATTGTCTTCTGTCGGCTAAAGATAATTTACTCTGTTACATAAAGATTTTTACTCTGTCAGCTGTTGAACTTGGACTTGCTATTGGCTGAAACTGCATCCTCCACCCTATTCAATCAGCATAAAGAAATGTGTCTGAGGCCGCCATTTTGAGCGTGCTCCCAGAATTGCATGAGAGTGAATTGCTGTCTGTCACTCTGTTGTAATCTCTTGTAATCATCTAATAATAATACCTTTAATTTGGACCAGCTGTTATCACGTTGTTTTATTTCCTCAACACTGGCTGTAGTGAGGGGTCTCTGCCTGTAGTGAGGTGTATGAGTCTGTAGTGAGGTGTCTCTGCCTGTAGTGGGGTGTATGAGTCTGTAGTGAGGTGGCTCTGCCTGTAGTGGGGTGTATGAGTCTGTAGTGAGGGGTCTCTGCCTGTAGTGAGGTGTATGAGTCTGTAGTGAGGTGTCTCTGCCTGTAGTGGGGTGTATGAGTCTGTAGTACGGGGTCTCTGCCTGTAGTGAGGTGTATGAGTCTGTAGTGAGGTGTATGAGTCTGTAGTGAGGTGGCTCTGCCTGTAGTGAGGTGTATGAGTCTGTAGTGAGGGGTCTCTGCCTGTAGTGAGGTGTATGAGTCTGTAGTGAGGTGTCTCTGCCTGTAGTGGGGTGTATGAGTCTGTAGTGCGGGGTCTCTGCCTGTAGTGAGGTGTATGAGTCTGTAGTGAGGGGTCTCTGCCTGTAGTGAGGTGTATGAGTCTGTAGTGCGGGGTCTCTGCCTGTAGTGAGGTGTATGAGTCTGTAATGAGGGGGCTCTGCCTGTAGTGAGGTGTATGAGTCTGTAGTGAGGGGTCTCTGCCTGTAGTGAGGTGTATGAGTCTGTAGTGAGGTGTCTCTGCCTGTAATGTGGCGTCTCTGTCTGTAGTGAGGCATCTCTGCCTGTAGTGAGGCATCTCTGCCTGTAGTGGGGTGTCTCTGCCTGTAGTGGGGTGTCTCTGCCTGTAGTGAGGCGTCTCTGCCTGTAGTGAGGTGTATGAGTCTGTAGTGAGGTGTCTCTGCCTGTAGTGGGGTGTCTCTGTAATGTGGCGTCTCTGCCTGTAGTGGGGTGTCTCTGTCTGTAGTGAGGCATCTCTGCCTGTAGTGAGGCGTCTCTGCCTGTAGTGGGGTGTCTGTCTCTGCCTGTAGTGAGGCGTCTCTGCCTGTAGTGGGGTGTCTCTGTAGTGAGGCGTCTCTGCCTGTAGTGGGGTGTCTGTCTCTGACTGTAGTGAGGTGTCTCTGCCTGTAGTGAGGCGTCTCTGCCTGTAGTGAGACGTATGTAGTGGTGTCTCTGTAGTTCGATGTCTATGTAGTGTGGCATTTCTGCCTGTAGTGAGGCATCTGCCTGCAGTGAGGTGTCTTTGCTTGCATTAAGGTGTCCTGCCGGCAGCAGGATGCCTCAGACTGTAGCGGGGCAGCTTCCCCGGGCGCTGAAAAGCGCAAGTTAGATGGCAGGGCGGCAGCGCTATCTGAGAGGAGCATGAGGGGCAGAGTAAGCTGTATATTGTGCTGTCACCGGGGCCGCACAGGCAAAGCTGCACACAGTGTGGGTCTTCCTGATTAAGCAAGCTCTGCCTGTAGACACATCATCACTCTGCTGCCTGTGTCTCCAGAGCTGTGAGGAGAGAGGAGGAAGTGCTACTGTAGTGCTCAGAAGCTTCATATGCAGACATGTGAGTCAGTCTGTGTGTGAGTCTCTCTCTCTGTCAGTGTATGCGAGTGTCTGTTAGACTTTATATGTTATTTACCAAAGCAGAGAGCAACCTGGCTTATGATATGGATTATGGGACCTTTATTAAATATGTATTTAGGATTAGTTTGTTAAGAGGTTGATTTATGGAATCCTATCACATCTTTATGAAGAGGAGGATGGTTTTGGATTGTATTTTGGATGTTGTTTTCTGGGTGGGTTTTAGTTGTATTGGACTATACATAGCTTTGGCAGTTTACCTTAAAGATGAACAAAACCTAAGTATTTAACTTTTTGGGTTTTGTTCCTCTCTGGCAGGGCATCCCAATTTGAGATGCCTCACTGCATGTATCCCCCACAAATTTCCCAAAAACTCACCTTGTCCTGGTTCCTACGTGGGTCACTCAGCAAATCAGCAGCGCTCATTCCCACCAGCGGCTAGCCTATGATCTAAAGGTTTCCGCTGGCATTCCCCCTTATGGCAAAAGGCTCAGATTGTTTACAATGGGGAGCATGCACTGCCGCATCAGTGTGTGTGTGTATGCTCCCATCCCAGCCATTCAGGCTAGGGAGGAGTGGGCACGCCGCCAGGGATGCAGCAGTGTGCGCTCCCCATAGAAGGCAATCAGAGCCCTTTGCCGAAGGATGTAAACACGAAAAATGGCTCTGACTGGATGAGAGTCCGCGCATAAGCCGTTGGACCAAGGAGAGGCAAGTTTTACTGGGCGAACTGGGGGGTTTCACATAATAGGGTATCCCAATTCAGAAAACCCTGGAGGCACAGAACCAAACCCAGGAACGTCAAAGGCGGACAGGGAAATTCAGCTAAAGCTATATTGTGGCGGGGGTGCGTACAGAACCCGGGTACAGAAAAGTTAAGCTACACCTCTTGATGTATATGTGCCTGCAGTGGGGTGTCTCTGTCTGTGTCACAACTGGATATGTGGACTCACTGTCCTCAACCAGAGGCAGCAGTCTGTGGACAAGAATCGGATGCAGACAGGGCTAGATCACAAGGTGTCTCTGTCTGCAGTGGGGTATTTCTGCCTGTAGCGGGGAGTCTCTGCCTGTGAAAGAATGTTTGCCTGTAGCAGGGTATCTCTCCCTGTGGAGGGGTGTCTGTATGTAGTGAGGGGTAGTGGGGAATCTCTGCCTGTAGTGAGGGGTAGTGGGGCATCTCTGCCTGTAGTGAGGGGTAGTGGGGCATCTCTGCCTGTAGTGAGGGGTAGTGGGGAATCTCTGCCTGTAGTAGGGTACCTCTGCCTGTAGTGAGGGGTAGTGGGAAGCCTCTGTCTGTAGTGAGGGATTTTTTTCCTGTAGTAGGGTGTATCTGCCTGTAGTGCCGGGTAGTGGGGAATCTCTGCCTGTAGTGGGGAATCTCTGCCTGTAGTGAGGGGTAGTGGGGAATCTCTGCCTGTAGTGAGGGGTAGTGGGGAATCTCTGCCTGTAGTGAGGGGTAGTGGGGAATCTCTGCCTGTAGTAGGGTATCTCTGCCTGTAGTGTAAGTAGTGGGGAATCTCTGCCTGTAGTGAGGGGTAGTGGGGAATCTGCCTGTAGTGGGGAATCTCTGCCTGTAGTGAGGGGTAGTGGGGAATCTCTGCCTGTAGTAGGGTATCTCTGCCTGTAGTGTAAGTAGTGGGGAATCTCTGCCTGTAGTAGTGTGTCTCTGCCTGTAGTAGGGTATCTCTGCCTGTAGTGAGGGGTGGTGGGGAATCTCTGCCTGTAGTGAGGGGTGGTGGGGAATCTCTGCCTGTAGTAGGGTGCCTATGCCTGTAGTGAGGGGTAGTGGGGAATCTCTGCCTGTAGTTAGGGGTAGTGGGGAATCTCTGCCTGTAGTGAGGGGTAGTGGGGAATTTCTGCCTGTAGTAGGGTGTCTCTGCCTGTAGTGAGAAGTAGTGGGGAATCTCTGCCTGTAGTAGGGTATCTCTGCCTGTAGTGAGGGGTAGTGGGGAATCTCTGCCTGTAGTAGGGTGCCTCTGCCTGTAGTGAGGGGTAGTGGGGTATCTCTGCCTGTAGTGAGGAATCTCTGCCTATAGTAGGGTGCCTCTGCCTGCAGTGAGGGGTAGTGGGGAATCTCTGCCTGTAGTTAGGGGTAGTGGGGAATCTCTGCCTGTAGTGAGAGGTAGTGGGGAATCTCTGCCTGTAGTGAGAGGTAGTGGGGAATATCTGCCTGTAGTAGGGTGCCTCTGCCTGTAGTGAGGGGTACTGGGGAGCTCTGTCTGTAGTGAGGGGTAGTGGGGAATCTCTGCCTTTAGTGATAGGTAGTGGTGAATGTGTGCCTATAGTAGAGTGCCTCTGCCTGTAGTGAGGGGTAGTGGGGAATTTCTGCCTGTAGTAGGGTATCTCTGCCTGTAGTGAGGGGTAGTGGGGAATCTCTGCCTGTAGTGAGGGGTAGTGGGGAATCTCTGCCTGTAGTTAGGGGTAGTGGGGAATCTCTGCCTGTAGTGAGGGGTAGTGGGGAATCTCTGCCTGTAGTTAGGGGTAGTGGGGAATCTCTGCCTGTAGTGAGGGGTAGTGGGGAATATCTGCCTGTAGTAGGGTGCCTCTGCCTGTAGTGAGGGGTACTGGGGAGCTCTGTCTGTAGTGAGGGGTAGTGGGGAATCTCTGCCTTTAGTGATAGGTAGTGGTGAATGTGTGCCTATAGTAGAGTGCCTCTGCCTGTAGTGAGGGGTAGTGGGGAATTTCTGCCTGTAGTAGGGTATCTCTGCCTGTAGTGAGGGGTAGTGGGGAATCTCTGCCTGTAGTTAGGGGTAGTGGGGAATCTCTGCCTGTAGTTAGGGGTAGTGGGGAATCTCTGCCTGTACTAGGGTATCTCTGCCTGCAGTGAGGGGTAGTGGGGAATCTCTGCCTGTAGTGAGGGGTAATGGGGAATCTCTGCCTGTAGTAGGGTGCCTCTGCCTGTAGTGAGGGGTAGTGGGGTATCTCTGCCTGTAGTAGGGTGCCTCTGCCTGTAGTGAGGGGTAGTGGGGAATCTCTGCCTGTAGTTAGGGGTAGTGGGGAATCTCTGCCTGTAGTTAGGGGTAGTGGGGAATCTCTGCCTGTAGTTAAGGGGTAGTGGGGAATCTCTGCCTGTAGTGATAGGTAGTGGTGAATGTGTGCCTGTAGTAGGGTGCCTCTGCCTGTAGTGAGGGGTAGTGGGGAATCTCTGCCTGTAGTGAGGGGTAGTGGGGAATTTCTGCCTGTAGTGAGGGGTAGTGGGGAATTTCTGCCTGTAGTAGGGTATCTCTGCCTGTAGTAATGGGTAGTGGGGAATCTCTGCCTATAGTAGGGTGCCTCTGCCTGTAGTAAGGGGTAGTGGGGGATTTTTTCCTGTAGTAGGGTGTATCTGCCTGTAGTGAGGGGTAGTGGGGAATTTCTGCCTGTAGTGAGGGGTAGTGGGGAATTTCTGCCTGTAGTGAGGAATTACTGCCTGTAGTAACGGGTAGTGCGGAATCTCTGCCTGTAGTAACGGGTAGTGCGGAATCTCTGCCTGTAGTGAGGGGTAGTGGGGAATCTCTGCCTGTAGTGAGGGGTAGTGGGGAATTTCTGCCTGTAGTAGGGTATATCTGCCTGTAGTAATGGGTAGTGGGGAATCTCTGCCTATAGTAGGGTGCCTCTGCCTGTAGTAAGGGGTAGTGGGGGATTTTTTCCTGTAGTAGGGTGTCTCTGCCTGTAGTGAGGGGTAGTGGGGAATTTCTGCCTGTAGTGAGGGGTAGTGGGGAATTTCTGCCTGTAGTAGGGTGTATCTGCCTGTAGTGAGGAATTACTGCCTGTAGTAGGGTATCTCTGCCTGTAGTAACTGGTAGTGCGGAATCTCTGCCTGTAGTGAGGGGTAGTGGGGAATTTCTGCCTGTAGTAGGGTATCTCTGCCTGTAGTAATGGGTAGTGGGGAATTTCTGCCTGTAGTAGGGTATATCTGCCTGTAGTAATGGGTAGTGGGGAATCTCTGCCTATAGTAGGGTGCCTCTGCCTGTAGTAAGGGGTAGTGGGGGATTTTTTCCTGTAGTAGGGTGTATCTGCCTGTAGTGAGGGGTAGTGGGGAATTTCTGCCTGTAGTGAGGGGTAGTGGGGAATTTCTGCCTGTAGTGAGGAATTACTGCCTGTAGTAACGGGTAGTGCGGAATCTCTGCCTGTAGTGAGGGGTAGTGGGGAATCTCTGCCTGTAGTGAGGGGTAGTGGGGAATTTCTGCCTGTAGTAGGGTATATCTGCCTGTAGTAATGGGTAGTGGGGAATCTCTGCCTATAGTAGGGTGCCTCTGCCTGTAGTAAGGGGTAGTGGGGGATTTTTTCCTGTAGTAGGGTGTCTCTGCCTGTAGTGAGGGGTAGTGGGGAATTTCTGCCTGTAGTGAGGGGTAGTGGGGAATTTCTGCCTGTAGTAGGGTGTATCTGCCTGTAGTGAGGAATTACTGCCTGTAGTAGGGTATCTCTGCCTGTAGTAACGGGTAGTGCGGAATCTCTGCCTGTAGTGAGGGGGAGTGGGGAGTCTCTGTCTGTAGTGAGGGTGCTTCTGCTTGTGTGTGTTTCTTGCCTGTATTGGGGTGCCTCTGTCTGTAGTGAGGGGTAGTGGGGAGCCTCTGTCTGGAGTGAGGGGTAGTGGGGAGCCTCTGTCTTTAGTGAGGGGTAGTCTCTCCCTGTAGTGAGGGTGTCTCTGCCTGTGGAGGAGTCTCTGTAGTGGGGGAGGAGTAATTAGAAGACTCCAATCCTGTGGAGACAGACATAGCCGCTTCCTTCCCCCTCAGTAACAAGCATTGCTCTGCAGCCACATGAAGGTGACCCCTAATCCCCCCATAAACCCCAATGGCTGGAGAGTTCAGTCACATAAGGGTTAATATCTTCCATCCCAGCAGCTTGGGCCTGTCACATTCCTCTGAGCAGCCTGCCCGTAAATGTAAACAAAGGCTGCCTTGCTTCCATAGTAACTCCGGCCATAAAATAAAAGCCACGCCCTCCCTGTACGTCAGCGAGCCTCAATCTGACACTTCCAATCCTGTTGTAGCATCGGCGGCCATGTTGTTGTAGCCCTGACGATGATCCGTTCCAATTAGATACATTGAGATTCCTGTATTTAAATAAAAAAAGAAAATATATTAAAATCTCATACATGCTGATGTAACGATGAAGCACATTTGTGGCCTTTTTTTTCAGCTCTCTTGTAATAGGATAGGGAGGTGTCCTCAATGCCGGTGGCGGCCATTTTGGTGTAGCCGCAGGACGGAGCACCAGGCCTTACCCAAAAAGGTAAGAGTGGCATTTGTATGATGACCGTGTCCGATACAGGGATTCATTGCTAACACATTCGGGGGATAGAAAGGGAAGGGTTAATTCGTTCTCTGTGTGGATACAAACATGGGGGAAGTTTGGCAGTTAAAGTGGAACAAAACCCACCGGCCTTCAATCTAAAAGATTCCAGGGCCGGTACCTGGCTTTACCCCAGGGGTCATCCAGAATTGTGCTGCCCCACTGTGTGAAACACCTCAGGGTGACGGTAATAACTAACCTTTCCCAATACTAAGGCGCATGTGTGGGCTCTCCTCTGAGGCCCCCTGCCCCCTATTATTATTATTATACAGAGGAAGAGGAGGCTCACCATGACCCCTGCCCCCTATTATTATTATACAGAGGAAGAGGAGGCTCACCATGACCCCTGCCCCTATTATTATTATACAGAGGAAGAGGAGGCTCACCATGACCCCTGCTCCCTATTATTATTATACAGAGGAAGAGGGGAATCACCATGTCCCCTGTCCCCTATTATTATTATTATACAGAGGAAGAGGAGGCTCACCATGACCCCTGCCCCCTATTATTATTATACAGAGGAAGAGGAGGCTCACCATGTCCCCTGCCCCCTATTATTATTATACAGAGGAAGAGGAGGCTCACCATGACCCCTGCCCCCTATTATTATTATTATACAGAGGAAGAGGAGGCTCACCATGACCCCTGCCCCCTATTATTATTATACAGAGGAAGAGGAGGCTCACCATGTCCCCTGCCCCCTATTATTATTATACAGAGGAAGAGGAGGCACACCATGTCCCCTGCCCCCTATTATTATTATACAGAGGAAGAGGAGGCTCACCATGACCCCTGCCCCCTATTATTATTATACAGAGGAAGAGGAGGCTCACCATGTCCCCTGCCCCCTATTATTATTATACAGAGGAAGAGGAGGCACACCATGTCCCCTGCCCCCTATTATTATTATACAGAGGAAGAGGAGGCTCACCATGACCCCTGCCCCCTATTATTATTATACAGAGGAAGAGGAGGCTCACCATGTCCCCTGCCCCCTATTATTATTATACAGAGGAAGAGGAGGCTCACCATGACCCCTGCCCCCTATTATTATTATACAGAGGAAGAGGAGGCTCACCATGACCCCTGCCCCCTATTATTATTATACAGAGGAAGAGGAGGCTCACCATGTCCCCTGCCCCCTATTATTATTATTATACAGAGGAAGAGGGGGCTCACCATGACCCCTGCCCCCTATTATTATTATACAGAGGAAGAGGAGGCTCACTATGGCCCCTGCCCCCTATTATTATTATACAGAGGAAGAGGGGGCTCACCATGACCCCTGCCCCCTATTATTATTATACAGAGGAAGAGGAGGATCACCATGACCCCTGCCCCCTATTATTATTATACAGAGGAAGAGGGGGCTCACCATGACCCCTGCCCCCTATTATTATTATACAGAGGAAGAGGAGGATCACCATGACCCCTGCCCCCTATTATTATTATACAGAGGAAGAGGAGGCTCACCATGTCCCCTGCCCCCTATTATTATTATTATACAGAGGAAGAGGAGGCTCACCATGACTCCTGCCCCCTATTATTATTATACAGAGAAAGAGGAGGCTCACCATGACCCCTGCCCCCTATTATTATTATACAGAGGAAGAGGGGGCTCACCATGACCCCTGCCCCCTATTATTATTATACAGAGGAAGAGGAGGCTCACCATGTCCCCTGCCCCCTATTATTATTATACAGAGGAAGAGGAGGCTCACCATGACCCCTGCCCCCTATTATTATTATTATACAGAGGAAGAGGGGGCTCACCATGACCCCTGCCCCCTATTATTATTATACAGAGGAAGAGGAGGCTCACTATGGCCCCTGCCCCCTATTATTATTATACAGAGGAAGAGGGGGCTCACCATGACCCCTGCCCCCTATTATTATTATACAGAGGAAGAGGAGGATCACCATGACCCCTGCCCCCTATTATTATTATACAGAGGAAGAGGGGGCTCACCATGACCCCTGCCCCCTATTATTATTATACAGAGGAAGAGGAGGATCACCATGACCCCTGCCCCCTATTATTATTATACAGAGGAAGAGGAGGCTCACCATGTCCCCTGCCCCCTATTATTATTATTATACAGAGGAAGAGGAGGCTCACCATGACTCCTGCCCCCTATTATTATTATACAGAGAAAGAGGAGGCTCACCATGACCCCTGCCCCCTATTATTATTATACAGAGGAAGAGGGGGCTCACCATGACCCCTGCCCCCTATTATTATTATACAGAGGAAGAGGAGGCTCACCATGTCCCCTGCCCCCTATTATTATTATACAGAGGAAGAGGAGGCTCACCATGACCCCTGCCCCCTATTATTATTATACAGAGGAAGAGGAGGCTCACCATGACCCCTGCCCCCTATTATTATTATACAGAGGAAGAGGAGGCTCACCATGTCCCCTGCCCCCTATTATTATTATACAGAGGAAGAGGAGGCTCACCATGACCCCTGCCCCCTATTATTATTATTATACAGAGGAAGAGGGGGCTCACCATGACCCCTGCCCCCTATTATTATTATACAGAGGAAGAGGAGGCTCACTATGGCCCCTGCCCCCTATTATTATTATACAGAGGAAGAGGGGGCTCACCATGACCCCTGCCCCCTATTATTATTATACAGAGGAAGAGGAGGATCACCATGACCCCTGCCCCCTATTATTATTATACAGAGGAAGAGGAGGCTCACCATGACCCCTGCCCCCTATTATTATTATACAGAGGAAGAGGAGGCTCACCATGCCCCCTGCCCCCTATTATTATTATACAGAGGAAGAGGAGGATCACCATGACCCCTGCCCCCTATTATTATTATACAGAGGAAGAGGAGGATCACCATGACCCCTGCCCCCTATTATTATTATACAGAGGAAGAGGAGGCTCACCATGTCCCCTGCCCCCTATTATTATTATTATACAGAGGAAGAGGAGGCTCACCATGACTCCTGCCCCCTATTATTATTATACAGAGAAAGAGGAGGCTCACCATGACCCCTGCCCCCTATTATTATTATACAGAGGAAGAGGGGGCTCACCATGTCCCCTGCCCCCTATTATTATTATACAGAGGAAGAGGAGGCTCACCATGACTCCTGCCCCCTATTATTATTATACAGAGAAAGAGGAGGCTCACCATGACTCCTGCCCCCTATTATTATTATACAGAGAAAGAGGAGGCTCACCATGACCCCTGCCCCCTATTATTATTATACAGAGGAAGAGGGGGCTCACCATGACCCCTGCCCCCTATTATTATTATACAGAGGAAGAAGAGGCTCACCATGACCCCTGCCCCCTATTATTATTATACAGAGGAAGAGGGGGCTCACCATGACCCCTGCCCCCTATTATTATTATACAGAGGAAGAGGGGGCTCACCATGACCCCTGCCCCCTATTATTATTATACAGAGGAAGAGGAGGCTCACCATGACCCCTGCCCCCTATTATTATTATACAGAGGAAGAGGGGGCTCACCATGACCCCTGCCCCCTATTATTATTATTATACAGAGGAAGAGGGGGATCACCATGACCCCTGCCCCCTATTATTATTATACAGAGGAAGAGGAGCTCACCATGTCCCCTGCCCCCTATTATTATTATACAGAGGAAGAGGAGGCTCACCATGACCCCTGCCCCCTATTATTATTATACAGAGGAAGAGGAGGCTCACCATGACCCCTGCCCCCTATTATTATTATACAGAGGAAGAGGGGGCTCACCATGACCCCTGCCTCCTATTATTATTATACAGAGGAAGAGGAGGCTCACCATGACCCCTGCCCCCTATTATTATTATACAGAGGAAGAGGAGGCTCACCATGTCCCCTGCCCCCTATTATTATTATACAGAGGAAGAGGGGGCTCACCATGTCCCCTGCCCCCTATTATTATTATACAGAGGAAGAGGGGGCTCACCATGACCCCTGCCCCCTATTATTATTATACAGAGGAAGAGGAGGCTCACCATGACCCCTGCCCCCTATTATTATTATACAGAGGAAGAGGAGGCTCACCATGACCCCTGCCCCCTATTATTATTATACAGAGGAAGAGGAGGCTCACCATGACCCCTGCCCCCTATTATTATTATACAGAGGAAGAGGAGGATCACCATGACCCCTGCCCCCTATTATTATTATACAGAGGAAGAGGAGGCTCACCATGACCCCTGCCCCCTATTATTATTATACAGAGGAAGAAGGGGCTCACCATGTCCCCTGCCCCCTATTATTATTATACAGAGGAAGAGGAGGCTCACCATGTCCCCTGCCCCCTATTATTATTATACAGAGGAAGAGGGGGCTCACCATGACCCCTGCCCCCTATTATTATTATACAGAGGAAGAGGAGGCTCACCATGTCCCCTGCCCCCTATTATTATTATACAGAGGAAGTGGAGGCTCACCATGTCCCCTGCCCCCTATTATTATTATACAGAGGAAGAAGGGGCTCACCATGTCCCCTGCCCCCTATTATTATTATACAGAGGAAGAGGAGGCTCACCATGTCCCCTGCCCCCTATTATTATTATACAGAGGAAGAGGAGGCTCACCATGTCCCCTGCCCCCTATTATTATTATACAGAGGAAGAGGGGGCTCACCATGACCCCTGCCTCCTATTATTATTATACAGAGGAAGAGGAGGCTCACCATGTCCCCTGCCCCCTATTATTATTATACAGAGGAAGAGGGGGCTCACCATGACCCCTGCCCCCTATTATTATTATTATACAGAGGAAGAGGAGGCTCACCATGTCCCCTGCCCCCTATTATTATTATACAGAGGAAGAGGAGGCTCACCATGACCCCTGCCCCCTATTATTATTATACAGAGGAAAAGGAGGCTCACCATGACCCCTGCCCCCTTTTATTATTATACAGAGGAAGAGGAGGCTCACCATGACCCCTGCCCCCTATTATTATTATACAGAGGAAGAGGAGGCTCACCATGACCCCTGCCCCCTATTATTATTATACAGAGGAAGAGGAGGCTCACCATGACCCCTGCCCCCTATTATTATTATACAGAGGAAGAGGAGGCTCACCATGACCCCTGCCCCCTATTATTATTATACAGAGGAAGAGGAGGATCATTATGACCCCTGCCCCCTATTATTATTATACAGAGGAAAAGGAGGCTCACCATGACCCCTGCCTCCTTTTATTATTATACAGAGGAAGAGGAGGATCACCATGACCCCTGCCCCCTATTATTATTATACAGAGGAGGAGGAGGCTCACCATGACCCCTGCCCCCTATTATTATATAGAGGAAGAGGAGGCTCACCATGACCCCTGCCCCCTATTATTATTATACAGAGGAAGAGGAGGCTCACCATGACCCCTGCCCCATATTATTATTATTATACAGAGGAAGAGGAGGCTCACCATGACCCCTGCCCCCTATTATTATTATACAGAGGAAGAGTGGGCTCACCATGACCCCTGCCCCCTATTATTATTATACAGAGGAAGAGGAGGCTCACCATGACCCCTGCCCCCTATTATTATTATACAGAGGAAGAGGAGGCTCACCATGACCCCTGCCCCCTATTATTATTATACAGAGGAAGAGGGGGCTCACCATGACCCCTGCCCCCTATTATTATTATACAGAGGAAGAGGAGGATCACCATGTCCCCTGCCCCTATTATTATTATTATACAGAGGAAGAGGAGGCTCACCATGACCCCTGCCCCCTATTATTATTATACAGAGGAAGAGGAGGCTCACCATGACCCCTGCCCCCTATTATTATTATACAGAGGAAGAGGAGGCTCACCATGACCCCTGCCCCCTATTATTATTATACAGAGGAAGAGGGGGCTCACCATGACCCCTGCCCCCTATTATTATTATACAGAGGAGGAGGAGGCTCACCATGACCCCTGCCCCCTATTATTATACAGAGGAAGAGGAGGCTCACCATGTCCCCTGCCCCCTATTATTATTATACAGAGGAAGAGGGGGCTCACCATGACCCCTGCCCCCTATTATTATTATTATACAGAGGAAGAGGAGGCTCACCATGACCCCTGCCCCCTATTATTATTATACAGAGGAAGAGGAGGCTCACCATGTCCCCTGCCCCGTATTATTATTATACAGAGGAAGAGGAGGCTCACCATGACCCCTATTATTATTATTATACAGAGGAAGAGGAGGCTCACCATGACCCCTGCCCCCTATTATTATTATACAGAGGAAGAGGAGGCTCACAATGACTTCTGCCCCCTATTATTATTATACAGAGGAAGAGGAGGCTCACCATGACCCCTGCCCCATATTATTATTATACAGAGGAAGAGGAGGATCACCATGACCCCTGCCCCCTATTATTATTATACAGAGGAAGAGGGGGCTCACCATGACCCCTGCCCCCTATTATTATTATACAGAGGAAGAGGAGGCTCACCATGACCCCTGCCCCATATTATTATTATTATACAGAGGAAGATCAGGCTCACCATGACCCCTGCCCCCTATTATTATATAGAGGAAGAGGAGGCTCACCATGACCCCTGCCCCCTATTATTATTATACAGAGGAAGAGGAGGCTCACCATGACCCCTGCCCCCTCTATTATTATTATACAGAGGAAGAGGAGGATCACCATGACCCCTGCCCCCTATTATTATTATACAGAGGAAGAGGGGGCTCACCATGACCCCTGCCCCCTATTATTATTATTATACAGAGGAAGAGGAGGATCACCATGCCCCCTGCCCCCTATTATTATTATTATACAGAGGAAGAGGGGGCTCACCATGACCCCTGCCCCCTATTATTATTATACAGAGGAAGAAGAGGCTCACCATGACCCCTGCCCCCTATTATTATTATTATACAGAGGAAGAGGAGGATCACCATGCCCCCTGCCCCCTATTATTATTATTATACAGAGGAAGAGGAGGATCACCATGCCCCCTGCCCCCTATTATTATTATTATACAGAGGAAGAGGGGGCTCACCATGACCCCTGCCCCCTATTATTATTATACAGAGGAAGAGGGGGCTCACCATGACCCCTGCCCCCTATTATTATTATACAGAGGAAGACGAGGCTCACCATGACCCCTGCCCCCTATTATTATTATACAGAGGAAGAGGGGGCTCACCATGACCCCTGCCCCCTATTATTATTATTATACAGAGGAAGAGGGGGATCACCATGACCCCTGCCCCCTATTATTATTATACAGAGGAAGAGGAGCTCACCATGTCCCCTGCCCCCTATTATTATTATACAGAGGAAGAGGAGGCTCACCATGACCCCTGCCCCCTATTATTATTATACAGAGGAAGAGGAGGCTCACCATGACCCCTGCCCCCTATTATTATTATACAGAGGAAGAGGGGGCTCACCATGACCCCTGCCTCCTATTATTATTATACAGAGGAAGAGGAGGCTCACCATGACCCCTGCCCCCTATTATTATTATACAGAGGAAGAGGAGGCTCACCATGTCCCCTGCCCCCTATTATTATTATACAGAGGAAGAGGGGGCTCACCATGTCCCCTGCCCCCTATTATTATTATACAGAGGAAGAGGGGGCTCACCATGACCCCTGCCCCCTATTATTATTATTATACAGAGGAAGAGGAGGCTCACCATGTCCCCTGCCCCCTGTTATTATTATACAGAGGAAGAGGAGGCTCACCATGTCCCCTGCCCCCTATTATTATTATACAGAGGAAGAGGAGGCTCACCATGACCCCTGCCCCCTATTATTATTATACAGAGGAAGAGGAGGCTCACCATGACCCCTGCCCCCTATTATTATTATACAGAGGAAGACGAGGCTCACCATGACCCCTGCCCCCTATTATTATTATACAGAGGAAGAGGAGGCTCACCATGACCCCTGCCCCCTATTATTATTATACAGAGGAAGAGGAGGATCACCATGACCCCTGCCCCCTATTATTATTATACAGAGGAAGAGGAGGCTCACCATGACCCCTGCCCCCTATTATTATTATACAGAGGAAGAAGGGGCTCACCATGTCCCCTGCCCCCTATTATTATTATACAGAGGAAGAGGAGGCTCACCATGTCCCCTGCCCCCTATTATTATTATACAGAGGAAGAGGGGGCTCACCATGACCCCTGCCCCCTATTATTATTATACAGAGGAAGAGGAGGCTCACCATGTCCCCTGCCCCCTATTATTATTATACAGAGGAAGAGGAGGCTCACCATGTCCCCTGCCCCCTATTATTATTATACAGAGGAAGAAGGGGCTCACCATGTCCCCTGCCCCCTATTATTATTATACAGAGGAAGAGGAGGCTCACCATGTCCCCTGCCCCCTATTATTATTATACAGAGGAAGAGGAGGCTCACCATGTCCCCTGCCCCCTATTATTATTATACAGAGGAAGAGGGGGCTCACCATGTCCCCTGCCCCCTATTATTATTATACAGAGGAAGAGGAGGCTCACCATGTCCCCTGCCCCCTATTATTATTATACAGAGGAAGAGGGGGCTCACCATGCCCCCTGCCCCCTATTATTATTATACAGAGGAAGAGGGGGCTCACCATGACCCCTGCCCCCTATTATTATTATACAGAGGAAGAGGGGGCTCACCATGACCCCTGCCCCCTATTATTATTATTATACAGAGGAAGAGGAGGCTCACCATGTCCCCTGCCCCCTATTATTATTATACAGAGGAAAAGGAGGCTCACCATGACCCCTACCCCCTATTATTATTATACAGAGGAAGAGGGGGCTCACCATGACCCCTGCCCCCTATTATTATTATACAGAGGAAAAGGAGGCTCACCATGACCCCTACCCCCTATTATTATTATACAGGGGAAGAGGAGGCTCACCATGACCCCTACCCCCTATTATTATTATACAGAGGAAGAGGGGGCTCACCATGACCCCTGCCCCCTATTATTATTATACAGAGGAAGAGGGGGCTCACCATGACCCCTGCCCCCTATTATTATTATTATACAGAGGAAGAGGAGGCTCACCATGTCCCCTGCCCCCTATTATTATTATACAGAGGAAAAGGAGGCTCACCATGACCCCTGCCCCCTTTTATTATTATACAGAGGAAGAGGAGGCTCACCATGACCCCTGCCCCCTATTATTATTATACAGAGGAAGAGGAGGCTCACCATGACCCCTGCCCCCTATTATTATTATACAGAGGAAGAGGAGGCTCACCATGACCCCTGCCCCCTATTATTATTATACAGAGGAAGAGGAGGCTCACCATGACCCCTGCCCCCTATTATTATTATACAGAGGAAGAGGAGGATCATTATGACCCCTGCCCCCTATTATTATTATACAGAGGAAAAGGAGGCTCACCATGACCCCTGCCTCCTTTTATTATTATACAGAGGAAGAGGAGGATCACCATGACCCCTGCCCCCTATTATTATTATACAGAGGAGGAGGAGGCTCACCATGACCCCTGCCCCCTATTATTATATAGAGGAAGAGGAGGCTCACCATGACCCCTGCCCCCTATTATTATTATACAGAGGAAGAGGAGGCTCACCATGACCCCTGCCCCATATTATTATTATACAGAGGAAGAGGAGGATCACCATGACCCCTGCCCCCTATTATTATTATACAGAGGAAGAGGGGGCTCACCATGACCCCTGCCCCCTATTATTATTATACAGAGGAAGAGGAGGCTCACCATGACCCCTGCCCCATATTATTATTATTATACAGAGGAAGATCAGGCTCACCATGACCCCTGCCCCCTATTATTATATAGAGGAAGAGGAGGCTCACCATGACCCCTGCCCCCTATTATTATTATACAGAGGAAGAGGAGGCTCACCATGACCCCTGCCCCCTCTATTATTATTATACAGAGGAAGAGGAGGATCACCATGACCCCTGCCCCCTATTATTATTATACAGAGGAAGAGGGGGCTCACCATGACCCCTGCCCCCTATTATTATTATTATACAGAGGAAGAGGAGGCTCACCATGACCCCTGCCCCCTATTATTATTATATAGAGGAAGAGGAGGCTCACCATGACCCCTGCCCCCTATTATTATTATATAGAGGAAGAGGAGGCTCACCATGACCCCTTCCCCCTATTATTATTATTATACAGAGGAAGAGGAGGCTCACCATGACCCCTGCCCCCTATTATTATTATACAGAGGAAGAGGGGGCTCACCATGACCCCTGCCCCCTATTATTATTATACAGAGGAAGAGGAGGCTCACCATGACCCCTGCCCCCTATTATTATTATACAGAGGAAGAGGAGGATCACCATGACCCCTGCCCCCTATTATTATTATACAGAGGAAGAGGAGGATCACCATGACCCCTGCCCCCAATTATTATTATACAGAGGAAGAGGAGGATCACCATGACCCCTGCCCCCTATTATTATTATACAGAGGAAGAGGAGGATCACCATGACCCCTGCCCCCTATTATTATTATACAGAGGAAGAGGAGGATCACCATGACCCCTGCCCCCTATTATTATTATACAGAGGAAGAGGAGGATCACCATGACCCCTGCCCCCTATTATTATTATACAGAGGAAGAGGAGGCTCACCATGTCCCCTGCCTCCTATTATTATTATACAGAGGAAGAGGGGGCTCACCATGACCCCTGCCCCCTATTATTATTATACAGAGGAAGAGGAGGATCACCATGACCCCTGCCCCCTATTATTATTATACAGAGGAAGAGGAGGCTCACCATGACCCCTGCCCCCTATTATTATTATACAGAGGAAGAGGAGGATCACCATGACCCCTGCCCCCTATTATTATTATACAGAGGAAGAGGAGGCTCACCATGTCCCCTGCCCCCTATTATTATTATACAGAGGAAGAGGGGGCTCACCATGACCCCTGCCCCCTATTATTATTATACAGAGGAAGAGGAGGCTCACCATGACCCCTGCCCCCTATTATTATTATACAGAGGAAGAGGAGGATCACCATGACCCCTGCCCCCTATTATTATTATACAGAGGAAGAGGAGGATCACCATGACCCCTGCCCCCTATTATTATTATTATACAGAGGAAGAGGAGGATCACCATGACCCCTGCCCCCTATTATTATTATACAGAGGAAGAGGAGGCTCACCATGTCCCCTGCCCCCTATTATTATTATACAGAGGAAGAGGGGGCTCACCATGACCCCTGCCCCCTATTATTATTATTATACAGAGGAAGAGGAGGCTCACCATGACCCCTGCCCCCTATTATTATTATACAGAGGAAGAGGAGGATCACCATGACCCCTGCCCCCTATTATTATTATACAGAGGAAGAGGAGGATCACCATGACCCCTGCCCCCTATTATTATTATTATACAGAGGAAGAGGAGGATCACCATGACCCCTGCCCCCTATTATTATTATACAGAGGAAGAGGGGGCTCACCATGACCCCTGCCCCCTATTATTATTATACAGAGGAAGAGGAGGCTCACCATGACCCCTGCCCCCTATTATTATTATACAGAGGAAGAGGAGGCTCACCATGTCCCCTGCCCCCTATTATTATTATACAGAGGAAGAGGAGGCTCACCATGACCCCTGCCCCCTATTATTATTATACAGAGGAAGAGGAGGCTCACCATGTCCCCTGCCCCCTATTATTATTATACAGAGGAAGAGGGGGCTCACCATGACCCCTGCCCCCTATTATTATTATTATTATTATACAGAGGAAGAGGGGGCTCACCATGACCCCTGCCCCCTATTATTATTATACAGAGGAAGAGGAGGCTCACCATGTCCCCTGCCCCCTATTATTATTATACAGAGGAAGAGGGGGCTCACCATGACCCCTGCCCCCTATTATTATTATTATACAGAGGAAGAGGAGGATCACCATGACCCCTGCCCCCTATTATTATTATACAGAGGAAGAGGGGGCTCACCATGACCCCTGCCCCCTATTATTATTATACAGAGGAAGAGGAGGATCACCATGACCCCTGCCCCCTATTATTATTATACAGAGGAAGAGGAGGATCACCATGACCCCTGCCCCCTATTATTATTATACAGAGGAAGAGGAGGATCACCATGTCCCCTGCCCCCTATTATTATACAGAGGAAGAGGAGGCTCACCATGACCCCTGCCCCCTATTATTATTATACAGAGGAAGAGGAGGATCACCATGACCCCTGCCCCCTATTATTATTATACAGAGGAAGAGGAGGCTCACCATGTCCCCTGCCTCCTATTATTATTATACAGAGGAAGAGGAGACTCACCATGACCCCTGCCCCCTATTATTATTATACAGAGGAAGAGGAGGCTCACCATGACCCCTGCCCCCTATTATTATTATACAGAGGAAGAGGAGGCTCACCATGACCCCTGCCCCCTATTATTATTATACAGAGGAAGAGGAGGATCACCATGACCCCTGCCCCCTATTATTATTATACAGAGGAAGAGGAGGATCACCATGACCCCTGCCCCCTATTATTATTATACAGAGGAAGAGGAGGCTCACCATGACCCCTGCCCCCTATTATTATTATACAGAGGAAGAGGAGGCTCACCATGACCCCTGCCCCCTATTATTATTATACAGAGGAAGAGGAGGCTCACCATGACCCCTGCCCCCTATTATTATTATACAGAGAAAGAGGAGGCTCACCATGACCCCTGCCTCCTATTATTATTATACAGAGGAAGAGGGGGCTCACCATGACCCCTGCCCCCTATTATTATTATACAGAGAAAGAGGAGGATCACCATGACCCCTGCCCCCAATTATTATTATACAGAGGAAGAGGGGGCTCACCATGACCCCTGCCCCCTATTATTATTATACAGAGGAAGAGGAGGCTCACCATGACCCCTGCCCCCTATTATTATTATACAGAGGAAGAGGGGGCTCACCATGACCCCTGCCCCCTATTATTATTATACAGAGGAAGAGGAGGCTCACCATGACCCCTGCCCCCTATTATTATTATACAGAGGAAGAGGGGGCTCACCATGACCCCTGCCCCCTATTATTATTATACAGAGGAAGAGGAGGCTCACCATGACCCCTGCCCCCTATTATTATTATACAGAGGAAGAGGGGGCACACCATGTCCCCTGCCCCCTATTATTATTATACAGAGGAAGAGGAGGCTCACCATGACCCCTGCCCCCTATTATTATTATACAGAGGAAGAGGAGGCTCACCATGGCCCCTGCCCCCTATTATTATTATACAGAGGAAGAGGAGGCTCACCATGACCCCTGCCCCCTATTATTATTATACAGAGGAAGAGGGGGCACACCATGTCCCCTGCCCCCTATTATTATTATACAGAGGAAGAGGAGGCTCACCATGACCCCTGCCCCCTATTATTATTATACAGAGGAAGAGGAGGCTCACCATGGCCCCTGCCCCCTATTATTATTATACAGAGGAAGAGGAGGCTCACCATGACCCCTGCCCCCTATTATTATTATACAGAGGAAGAGGAGGCTCACCATGACCCCTGCCCCCTATTATTATTATACAGAGAAAGAGGGGGCTCACCATGACCCCTTCCCCCTATTATTATTATACAGAGGAAGAGGGGGCTCACCATGACCCCTGCCCCCTATTATTATTATACAGAGGAAGAGGAGGCTCACCATGACCCCTGCCCCCTATTATTATTATACAGAGGAAGAGGAGGCTCACCATGACCCCTGCCCCCTATTATTATTATACAGAGGAAGAGGAGGCTCACCATGACCCCTGCCCCCTATTATTATTATACAGAGGAAGAGGGGGCTCACCATGTCCCCTGTCCCCTATTATTATTATACAGAGGAAGAGGAGGCTCACCATGACCCCTGCCCCCTATTATTATTATACAGAGGAAGAGGAGGCTCATCATGACCCCTGCCCCCTATTATTATTATACAGAGGAAGAGGAGGCTCACCATGACCCCTGCCCCCTATTATTATTATACAGAGGAAGAGGAGGCTCACCATGACCCCTGCCCCCTATTATTATTATACAGAGGAAGAGGAGGCTCACCATGACCCCTGCCCCCTATTATTATTATACAGAGAAAGAGGAGGCTCACCATAACCCCTGCCCCCTATTATTATTATACAGAGGAAGAGGAGGCTCGCCATGACCCCTGCCCCCTATTATTATTATACAGAGGAAGAGGAGGCTCACCATGACCCCTGCCCCCTATTATTATTATACAGAGGAAGAGGAGGCTCACCATGACCCCTGCCCCCTATTATTATTATACAGAGGAAGAGGAGGCTCACCATGACCCCTGCCCCCTATTATTATTATACAGAGAAAGAGGAGGCTTACCATGACCCCTGCCCCCTATTATTATACAGAGGAAGAGGAGGCTCACCATGACCCCTGCCCCCTATTATTATTATACAGAGAAAGAGGAGGCTCACCATGACCCCTGCCCCCTATTATTATTATACAGAGGAAGAGGAGGATCACCATGACCCCTGTCCCCTATTATTATTATACAGAGGAAGAGGAGGCTCACCATGACCCCTGCCCCCTATTATTATTATACAGAGGAAGAGGAGGCTCACCATGACCCCTGCCCCCTATTATTATTATACAGAGGAAGAGGAGGATCACCATGTCCCCTGCCCCCTATTATTATTATACAGAGGAAGAGGAGGCTCACCATGTCCCCTGCCCCCTATTATTATTATACAGAGGAAGAGGAGGTTCACCATGACCCCTGCCCCCTATTATTATTATACAGAGGAAGAGGAGGCTCACCATGACCCCTGCCCCCTATTATTATTATACAGAGGAAGAGGAGGATCACCATGACCCCTGCCCCCTATTATTATTATACAGAGGAAGAGGAGGCTCACCATGTCCCCTGCCCCCTATTATTATTATACAGAGAAAGAGGAGGCTCACCATGCCCCCTGCCCCTTATTATTATTATACAGAGGAAGAGGAGGCTCACCATGACCCCTGCCCCCTATTATTATTATACAGAGGAAGAGGGGGATCACCATGAC
The DNA here is from genome assembly GCA_027917425.1 of Gastrophryne carolinensis. Classification (NCBI taxonomy): domain Eukaryota; kingdom Metazoa; phylum Chordata; class Amphibia; order Anura; family Microhylidae; genus Gastrophryne; species Gastrophryne carolinensis. The sequence goes on from CM051237.1 coordinate 23,578,507, forward strand.
CCCTGCCCCCTATTATTATTATACAGAGGAAGAGGAGGCTCACCATGACCCCTGCCCCCTATTATTATTATACAGAGGAAGAGGAGGCTCACCTTGTCCCCTGCCCCCTATTATTATTATACAGAGGAAGAGGGGGCTCACCATGTCCTCTGCCCCCTATTATTATTATACAGAGGAAGAGGGGGCTCACCATGACCCCTGCCCCCTATTATTATTATACAGAGGAAGAGGAGGATCACCATGTCCCCTGCCCCCTATTATTATTATACAGAGGAAGAGGGGGCTCACCATGACCCCTGCCCCCTATTATTATTATACAGAGGAAGAGGGGGCTCACCATGACCCCTGCTCCCTATTATTATTATACAGAGGAAGAGCGGGCTCACCATGACCCCCGCCCCCTATTATTATTATACAGAGGAAGAGGAGGCTCACCATGCCCCCTGCCCCCTATTATTATTATACAGAGGAAGAGGAGGCTCACCTTGTCCCCTGCCCCCTATTATTATTATACAGAGGAAGAGGAGGCTCACCATGACTCCTGCCCCCTATTATTATTATACAGAGGAAGAGGGGGCTCACCATGACTCCTGCCCCCTATTATTATTATACAGAGGAAGAGGGGGCTCACCATGTCCCCTGCCCCCTATTATTATTATACAGAGGAAGAGGGGGCTCACCATGTCCTCTGCCCCCTATTATTATTATACAGAGGAAGAGGGGGCTCACCATGACCCCTGCCCCCTATTATTATTATACAGAGGAAGAGGAGGCTCACCATGACCCCTGCCCCCTATTATTATTATACAGAGGAAGAGGGGGCTCACCATGTCCCCTGCCCCCTATTATTATTATACAGAGGAAGAGGGGGCTCACCATGTCCTCTGCCCCCTATTATTATTATACAGAGGAAGAGGGGGCTCACCATGCCCCCTGCCCCCTATTATTATTATACAGAGGAAGAGGAGGCTCACCATGACTCCTGCCCCCTATTATTATTATACAGAGGAAGAGGGGGCTCACCATGTCCCCTGCCCCCTATTATTATTATACAGAGGAAGAGGGGGCTCACCATGTCCTCTGCCCCCTATTATTATTATACAGAGGAAGAGGGGGCTCACCATGACCCCTGCCCCCTATTATTATTATACAGAGGAAGAGGAGGCTCACCATGACCCCTGCCCCCTATTATTATTATACAGAGGAAGAGGGGGCTCACCATGACCCCTGCCCCCTATTATTATTATAGAGAGGAAGAGGAGGCTCACCATGACCCCTGCCCCCTATTATTATTATACAGAGGAAGAGGAGGATCACCATGACCCCTGCCCCCTATTATTATTATACAGAGGAAGAGGAGGATCACCATGACCCCTGCCCCCTATTATTATTATACAGAGGAAGAGGAGGCTCATCATGACCCATGCCCTCTATTATTATTATACAGAGGAAGAGGAGGCTCACCATGACCCCTGCCCCCTATTATTATTATACAGAGGAAGAGGAGGCTCACCATGCCCCCTGTCTCCTATTATTATTATACAGAGGAAGAGGAGGATCACCATGACCCCTGCCCCCTATTATTATTATTATACAGAGGAAGAGGAGGCTCACCATGACCCCTGCCCCCTATTATTATTATACAGAGGAAGAGGAGGCTCACCATGCCCCCTGTCTCCTATTATTATTATACAGAGGAAGAGGAGGCTCACCATGCCCCCTGCCCCCTATTATTATTATACAGAGGAAGAGGAGGCTCACCATGCCCCCTGCCCCCTATTATTATTATACAGAGGAAGAGGAGGCTCACCATGCCCCCTGCCCCCTATTATTATTATACAGAGGAAGAGGAGGCTCACCATGACCTCTGCCCCCTATTATTATTATACAGATACCATGACCCCTGCCCCCTATTATTATTATACAGAGGAAGAGGAGGCTCACCGTGCCCCCTGCCCCCTATTATTATTATACAGAGGAAGAGGAGGCTCACCTTGACCCCTATTATTATTATTATTATTATACAGAGGAAGAGGAGGCTCACCGTGCCCCCTATTATTATTATTAATTAATGGGAGGGGGGAATACCACGCTGACTGTCTGGGGTGTTTTAGCACATTTGGTTTAGAATATTTTTTTTCTTACTTTCCTACTTCCAAATCCCAGGTGCATCTTACGGGCAGGTGCGTCTTATATGGCGAAAAATACAGTATATGTATACAATATTAATAATAGTCATGTGGGGATGTTTATAATAATAATAGTCATGACAACGGACGCAAATACGCAGGGCTGGAGGGCCCATACTCTTCATTTCCAGATCCAGGGAACCTGGCCTGGCAACATGACCCGAAGATCTTTAAACCTTCAGGAGTTAAAGCATTTTAACGTGGACCAACACCCAGGGGGGATCGGCCCGGGAGTCTATAAGCTTCCCGGGCCGACCAGATCCCTCCCCGCGGGGCAACCGAAATCGGGATGTCCCGCAGGGTGAAACCCCCCAGGAACCCCAGAAACCTTACCTTAACCCCGTTCCAACGGTGCATGCGCGGGCTGCATTTCGCACTTCCCTCTAGCATGGCACGTACCCGCGCTGGCCGTTTGTTAGAGGGAAGCGCGAAGATTGGGGTGCCCCACCGAAGTGGACCAAAACCCAGGATAATCAAAATCCTGGGTGTTGGTCCACTTTAAGAACATTATAAGGAATCGAGAAGTGCTTATTTTCTCATTCAATGCCACAGTTGTGGCATATCTCAACCATCAGGGGTGCATGAAGTCAGTCAGAGTTAATTTCCCTCTCAGAGACAATATGTGTCAGGATGGAGTGTATGGTGGTCTCTCTGAGAGTAGTCCACATTAAAGGAGAAATAAATGTTCTGGTGGACCTTCTCAGTGGAGCTCAGCTCAGACAGACAGAGTGGGAGTAAAACCAGAATGTCTTCAGGTAACAGGTAGATCTATGAGGCTCCCCCGAGGTGGACCTCTTCACCACAAGACAAAATTCCAATTGTCAACACTTGAGCTGGTCAATTGGGGGATGTTTAATCTTTGTTACACCTTTCCCCTATTCCAGATTCTCTCTAGTCATAAGGAAGATAAAATGGGACCAGGCAAGGGTGATCCTGATCGCCCCCTAGGAGGCTGTTGTTCTCTCTACTAAAACAAATGTCAGTAGGTCCTTCAGTATCTTTCCCTCTGACAGTAGGCCTGCTACATCAGGGACCAATGTTCCACCTTCAGGTTCAGGGCCTTTGCTTGACGGCATGGATCCTAAATGGGGCCTGCTAAGCAGTAAGGGGCTTTTTAGTAGAGTCATTAAGAGCCTTCTCCAGAGCAGAAAAATGGTTACACGTATGATCTACGGGGCAGAAATGGGACTAGCCATCATTACCTTAAAGGTGTAGGTGGTGGCTTTGTCGGTGTTCATGGACCGTAGGCTTAGACGGGAGGATCTGATTGAAAGACGGAGGAGAGAGGAAGACCAGTGAATTCTAAGGCCTTCCCTCTCTGGGACCTTTCCATTGTCCTGAACGGTCTCACACTGTCCCCCTTTGAGCCCACTGAGGAAGCAGCGGTTACGTTTTTTTTAACGCTTAAGGACGCCTTTATTTTAGCCATTAGTATTTTGCAATCCTTGTCCATCAAGGAACCATACCTTTGATGATTTTTTCAGATCATCTCACTATCAGACCTGATCTGCTGCCAAAGATCGCTTCGGAATTTCACAGGTCCCAGGAGATCTACCTAGCAGGTCTCAGACCAGAGGACCATAAGGATCAGCATGAGATCTATCTGTTGGATGTAGAAGCATTCTGTTGACTTATTTGGATTGCACCTCAGTTTGGAGGAGATCAGATCATGTGTTACTCTCATTTGCATGGGAGAATGGGGGTCTGCAAGCCTCTAGGGCAGGGGTACTCAACCACTTCTTGTAAAGGTCCGTTTAAAGGCATCGGCTGAATGGTGAAGGTCCGGGCAGAGTGCCGTCGCGGGGGCTGGACAGTTAACAATGAACACACTGGGGGAGGGCCAAAGATTCCCCAGACAAAATTGGATTGGATGGGGTAAAGAGACCTGCAAATGTACCCTGCAATCAAGGGGAGACAGCTCTGAGCACAGCAACACAGAAGCAGCTGAGTGCAGGGCTGTCAGGGCAGGGGTCCAGAAATCTGGTGCTGAGGTCCACATTCGGACCCCGGTCCGCCAGTTGAGTATCGTTGCTCTAGGGACTCTATCAATAGGTGGATTAGGGAAGCTATCCAGTTAGCTTATGAAAGTTCTGGGATTCAGGCCCCAAAGTCCCAACAAGCACACTCTACCAGGGCGGTTTCTTCTTCTCGGGGTAATTGGCCAGGATTGTCTCTGGAGGAGATTTGCAGAGCAGCAACTTGGGCTTCCCCGCACATGTGTTTTGAAGCACTACAGAATCGATCTTTCTTCTGACACAAGACAGGTTTTCGGCAGGAAGATTCTACAGAGTATTTTCTCTCCCTGAAGAAGGACGTTAGTAGTATTTCTCGCTTACCATTGGTTGGGCCGCCCTGGAGGACGCTTTGTAAAAACCCCAATTAGCTCACTGGTAATTGCATTCCCAGTAGTCCTCCAGCCCACCCAGGCTAGGCAAGTATATTGATTTGTTGTTGTAAGCATGTTTCTTCTGGGATGCCTCTTTTAAAACACCAAGGTCCAGGAGGAAGGGGCAGGCAATTTAATCGTGTCCAGTTTGTGTTTTTCCCTTTGTTGCTGGGAGGAGCTACTCGGCTGGGCCGTCCTGGAGGACTACTGGAAATTCCATTACCAGTAAGCTAATTGGAGTTTATCATTTGTATATATGTTACCTTCAACACTAACTTCTGCTTTTATTTAATGTCTTCCAGTGTGAGCTCGACAGAGGAGGACGGGGTTTGGACTCTCCTTCTACAATGACACCGTAATGGAGGATCAGCACCTCTTCCCATCACAGGGTAAGAATGCAACCTCTGTTTCTGAAGCCCTGCTAGTTAATTTCTCTATAGTTCCTCATTTGGTATCCCCTACATGTGGCACCTTGAATTAGAATGGCTGCCTGGATAGTGGCCCCCTAAATCGTGGAGAATCCTTCTTTTCTATTAATAGAATCTCTTGTTTCATACATCTATTGGCTACTCTTTTTGTTTTTTTTTTCCATGTGGTTTCTGGGTAAAGGCTCCTGGACTATTGAAATGACCTTCTCCCATCACTTTAACCCTGTTTCTGCTCTTCATTATTTATTGTGCTTCTGCTGGAATTGTTATCCGCTCAGTCCCCTACCTGTTGTGTTCCTGTAGCCTCCCTGCCATGACAATTCATTAGTATGTGTGTGCCTGGCGAATATAGCTGAAGCTGAGGAGACTTTATTTCTCAGGTCTTTATGAGACTTTATGTCTCAGGGAGAGCTGCTCTGTCCTCTTTTTTTTCTCCACTGAACACCATACTAATACTCCCCCAACATACACACATACATACACATACATACACACACACACACACACACACATACATACATACACACATACATACATACATACACACACACACACACACACACACACACACACACACACACATACACATACATACATACATACACACATATGCACACATACATACACACACATACATACACACACATACATACATACACACATACATACACACACACATACATACATACACACATACATACACACACACATACATACACACACATACACACACACACACATACACACACACCCATACACACACACCCATACACACATACATACACGCCCACACACACACTTGGTACACTCTCAAATCCTTTACAGTTGTGTTACCCTCGTCTTTTATTTTCTCAGTCCCCGGAGACACTATAGTGACAAAAGTCAAAACTAGGGAGGAGGAAATATTTGTGAAGAATGAGGAGGAGGAAATTCCTCTACAGATCAGTTCAGGTGAGTAATAAACCTTCTATAGAAAAGGTTTCCCTGTACAACTCTGTAGAGTGGCTCTGACTCTTTATTCACAGACCCCGGAGAAGTTATATACCAAATTGGGTCACTCATCTCTATGCGTTACCTGAATTTTCACATGTATGGTCAGGCCATCTGTATGCAGCACCAGTTCACAGGCAGAGAATTTAAAGTGGACCAAAACTCAGGATTCTGACTATCTTGGGTTTTGGTCCTTTCCTCGGGGTGCCCCACTGTGTGAAACCCCCCAGATCGCCGAAATCAACTCACCTCTTCCCGGTCCTACGGCCGCTCGTCCAATCAGCACGCTTGGATCCACTGACGTCACATCGTCTAAGCCTTCGTCTAAGGGCAGATTCCCAGGCCGATAGCCGTGGATTTTATGCAGTCTTTTTTTTTTTTTTAATGTAACTGTATAACAGCATGCAATGCCAAGCAGCTGCTTCCAAGGCCATCAAGATATTATCATGCATTAAATGTAATTTTGCCTCTTTACAAGGCACTGGTGCGCCCTCACCTGGAATATGCCGTCCAGTTCTGGGCACCCATTCATAGAAAGAATGCTACGACTATGGAAAGGGTGCAGAGAGCCACCAAACTAATAAGGGGAATAAAAGATCTTAGTTATGAGTAAAGATTCCGAGAATTAAATCTGTTTAGTCTTGAGAGGAGACAGCTAAAGACAAGGGGGGCACTGCCTTCGATTGGAAAAAAAAGAAATTTAGCGACAATCATTCTTTACCATAAGAACTATATATCTGTGGAATAGCCTCCCACAGAAGCTTGTTACAAAATCAAAAAAGGATTAGATGCTTATTTAGAAGAAAAAAGCATTAACAGTTACTATTAGTTGTTATCAGTAAAAAAATAAAACAAAAAATAAAATAAATAGCATCCCCTATAAAATAAAATAAAAAATAACTTCCCCTACCCCAACACCCTTGGTTGAAATTGATGGACATATGTGTTATTCTTAGTATACAGTACGTCCTGCTCCAGATAAGAATCATTACACTTGGGTATTACTCCGCCAGATGGCGCTGGACTGCAGAGACCGCGAAATTGGCTCCTCCCGGCCCCTCAAATACCCGGGACCTCCCACAAATCCCCAGAAAAAGGACAAGAAGATGGTTCTCTCTTCTCGCAGGTGAGCGGAGCTATTAGCATGCGGCCCTGTAGGACTATTCCCACCCGTTCCATTATTAATGTGCCTCCCAGCCTTGGCTGCGCTGGTCGGGTGATGGTAGGCAGCACCGCTGCCAGGTGCTTAGGAGCGCTGCTCCACCGCAATCCCCCACCAAAGGGTAGGCGGTATAGGCTTATGGTGAGCCCCTCCCGCCCTATTGCCCCTTGCCCCTATCTATCGGTGGGCCCTCTGTAAAGTGGCCGCTGCCTTCCCTCGCCCTCCCTTGTAGCTCTCGGGGGTGGGGGGGTGTCTATATGTGTGTGTCTATATGTCTTGGTGTTTTCACTGTACTATGTGCTGCTTTCGGTGTCAGTCTCCGCGCTGACTTGGTTGCACTGGTTGCTTTTGTAAAAAATGCCGCCGCGGCATTACCTCAGGCGCTGATGCGCTGTGATTGGCTGCTTGTCACGTGTGCTGCTTCGCACTCTTTGGGGGGGGGGGGCGCAGTCACTGTCTCCGCGGCCCGCCCCTCGAGGTATACCCGGTGCCATCTTTCGCTGGTTCTGCTGCTGTGTGACTGCCATCTACATACCGCGGTCCGTGAGTGCCCTCGCGGGCGGCTTTATTTACCCTATGTCTTTATATTAGTCACTTAAGGGGTTCTCTTCGTTTTTGTCTTTGAGACAGGTCGAGCTCTATTGGTTTCTCCCGGCTCTTCCCTCTCTATTTAGTTATTAAACTTTTGAGGCCTAGTGTGTAAATTCCTCCCACTTCCCTAGCGGGCTATTGCGGCATCCCGGGTTGCTTTTTATAGCGTGAATCCCTGTCGGCCTATTGTGCCGCTATAATCACCATATGGAGGCGTCTCAGGATAATGTGCTTGGGGTTCCTTCGGGACAAGCCCGGCTGTGTGTAGCTTGTGGGGTGTCCCCTACTAGTGCTGACAATGTGTGGGTCTGTGTACCTTGTGCCCAGCAGGTGCTTGCGCTGCAGCCTGGTTTACCAGTAGCTGGGCCTGCGCCACGTATGGCTTCACCTACTCCCCCAAGCTTAAATTTGCCTCCTATTGAGTTGCATACCAGTGGGGACTCTCAACCTGATGTGTCTTCCAGACTGGCTAATGTTGAGAAGTTGCTTGCTAATACCTTGGCGCGTAAGGCCTCTGCTAAAAAGCGGCACTTGACGCCTAATGTCACTCTTTTCCCTATGGGGGCTGATGAGTTATTGGAACTGTCTGGTTATACCCCCTTGGAAGAAGGGGAATTGTTCTCTGACTCTGAGTCATCTGATGAGAGGCCCAGGGGTTATGATGATTCTGGCTCTGACCCCTGGGCCCCAGATGATACTGATAGGCTGTTGGTTCAGATTTTTGAGGTACTGTCTATCTCTCCCCCGGCTGCGGCCCCCCTCCACCTCTTGTCAGTATGGGACAAGGATCCTGCGTCCCTGGACCAGTTCCTTGTGCTGTTTCCCCTAGTCAGGCGGTCCCTCTCGTTGTGGCTGGACTCCAGGAACCTGTTGGTGGGCAGATCCTTTCTGGCCCCCTGCTGGGAGACGGTCACCATGGATGCCAGTCTGACGGGTTGGGGGGGCTTCTGGAAGTCCCTCCAGTTCCAAGGGCGGTGGGGCCCTCGGGAGGCCCACACACCTATCAACATTCTGGAGCTGAGAGCGATCAGGTTGGTTCTGGCTCACTTGACCCTACACCTTCAGGGCCGGCCTGTTCAGGTCCGCTCGGACAACCGGACGGCGGTTGCCTACATCAATCATCAGGGAGGGACCCGGAGCAAGGGGGCCCTTAAGGAAGTGTCTCTGATTCTGGCCTGGGCGGAGGACAATGTTCCCTGCCTGTCAACTGTGTACATTCCGGGGGTGGAGAATCTGCAGGCAGACTCTCTGAGCAGGGGGACTTCTCTTCCTAGGTCTCTTCCCTGTCGTGTGTTCTCTATTCCCAGGATCCTGAAGTTCCTGCAGCATGGGTTGGAGCTGGGGCTTCAACTCAGTACTCTGCCCTGACTGTTTCCTTCCAGAGGTCCTTTGCCCAGCATTCTCTGATCAGGACTTTTTTCCAGGGGGTTACTCATGTGCGTCCCCCACGTAAGCCTATGGTGCCTGTTTGGGAATTGAACTTGGTCTTGTCTGCCTTGCAGGGTGCTCCCTTTGAACCTGTGCAGGAGGCTGCCCTGGCCATTCTTACTCTCAAGGTTGTCTTTTTGGTGGCTATCACCTCTGTTAGGCGTGTGTCTGAGTTGGCGGCGCTTTCCATTCAGCCCCCCTACTATGAGAGACACCAGGACAAGGTGGTGTTCCGCTTCAAGACAGACTTTATGCCTAAGGTAGTGTCTGCCTTTCATCTGAATCAGGACATTGTTCTTCCTTCTTTGTGCCCTAATCCTGGTAACGCTAAAGAGCGGGTGTTGCATTCCTTGGATGTGGTTAGGTGTCTGAAGTACTATCTGGTGGCTACTGCACCTTTCAGAAAAACTGATGCTCTTTTTGTGGTCCCTTCTGGTCCTAGGAAGGGGTTGGCTCCTGCCAAATCTACTATCAGCAAGTGGATCCGTCAGGCTGTAATTCAGGCCTACTCTGCTAAGGGGAAGAATCCTCCCTTCTGCCTTACTGCTCATTCCACTTGTGCTATTGGTGCTTCTTGGGCTTTTCAGCACCAGGCTTCTGTTGAACAAGTTTTCAAGGCCGCTACTTGGTCTTCTGTTCATACCTTTTCAAAGTTTTACAAGGTTGATGTTAGGGCCTCAGCTGATGCTGTTTTTGGCCGCAAGGTTCTGCAGGCGGCAGTGGTCTGACCTGTCTGTTGTTACCTTTGGGGATCCCACCCTACTTTACGGACACTGCTATTGGATGTCCCAAGTGTAATGATTCTTATCTGGAGCAGGACGTACTGTATACTAAGAATAATACAATTCTGTGATTACTCACCTGTAGAATTGATATTATGAGTATACAGTACGTCCTGCTCCACCCCACCCTTGGTTTTGCATTATCTTGGATCCCCTGTATGGTGATTGTTATCATTGTTTATAGTTAAGGGTTGATTCTGTTATCTTTCTCCCGGCATCTCGTTAACTGCTTTTCAATACTGGGAATTTGTGGGAGGTCCCGGGTATTTGAGGGGCCGGGAGGAGCCAGTTTCGCGGTCTCTGCAGTCCAGCGCCATCTGGCGGAGTAATACCCAAGTGTAATGAATCTTATCTGGAGCAGGACGTACTGTATACTCATAATATCAGTTCTACAGGTGAGTAATCACAGAATTGTATTTTTTCAACCGTATAAACTATGTAACTGTACTCACCCCATCTGCGACCTCTGCCCCCCAGCGGGCGGTGCCCTCTCTGTCTAGGTCCAGCATCCTGGTCTTTTGATGCCGTTTTACCTCTTCCCAAAGGTAATGCCGACCTCTGTGGAATGTTTTCCTATGTCATGTTTGTCACTTGAGGGGAGGGTCATGGAGGGAAAATCCCTCTCCATGTCTCCCCCCTACAGCGATGTACATTAGGGGGATTCCACAGAGGCCCCGCCTCTATATTATAAAAGCTGCCTTCCCTATCGGCGGGCATTACCCCTGGCTGGTTGCCAGGGTAGAAAGGGGAGCGACGTTGTCCCCCTGATCAGCAGATGCTATAGCTGCCAATGCCACCAGGCTGCCAGACCAGGAGGGAGCTCGGGAAGGACGGCACTCAGCGGGTGACAGGAGAAGGAAAATGCAGATAGGTAAGTACAGGTAAATTAAACCGGACCTTCAGCACCATTTAATGAAAAGCCCAAACACTTAAAAAAACTCTTCCCCAGCATCTAAAATTAATATTTTTAAGTTTTTAGTCGTTTACCTATTTTTCTTTCCACCACCGGGCTTCAACTCTGTTCAGGACACTAGGATACGGGCGCCGCCATCTTGCCTCAGAAGCATCACATATTGAGGAGAGGGGTAAAAAGCACAGGGGGCGGGGTTATAGCTTTGCACAGACAGAGCAGAGCTGGGGTCAGGAAAAGGACAGCAATCCCAGAATGTCAGAAGACACTTTCTGTATGTAGGCAGCCTGAGACTCCATGGGCCGCCATCTTGGATGTTTAAAGGCTCAGAAAACACAATCGGTGCAGGTAGGATGAATTTTGATGTGAGCAATCTGTATGTACGGGGGGGGGGGGAACATACAAGATAGGCTCTTATTCAGGGTGGGGATCCGGATTAATGTGGGCAATCTGTATGTACAGGGGGGGGAACATACAAGCTAGGCTCTTATTCAGGGTGAAGGTCTGGATTAATGGGGCAATCTGTATGTACAGGGTGGGGAGAACATATAAGATAGGCTCTTATTCAGGGTGAAGGTCCGGATTAATGTGAGCAATCTGTATGTACAGGGGGGAACATACAAGATAGGCTCTTATTCAGGCTGAAGGTCCGGATTAATGTGAGCAATCTGTATGTACGGGGGGGAAAAATATAAGATTCAGGGTGAAGGTCCGGTTTAAGTGTATAAAATTAACTTATTTTTGGTTGTTGCTTTGTTTGTGAACTGGTAAGCAGTCAAAGTAACTCCTATACTATTTCACAGGGTAGGGGGGCTGCCACTGGTTGATGGCATGCCAATACTCCCTACCTGACCTTGGCCAGATTTTCCTCCCATAGACTTTAATTGTAATACTGGGGACTATAGAAGGGCTTCTAAACTGGATATTCCCGCTCCGGCTCATCACTAATGAAGAGTAGTATGTGTTACATGAAATCCACTTTATTCCTAATCTAATCCCTAATAATCTGTCTCTAATGCCCCTCACCAACCAATAAACACACACACTCGCAACTTGGTATTTACTACTTCATTATTCTAAGTATGTCACACACCCCGCTTCAAGACACTCATTACACTTAGGTATACTGACCTGTAGATGGCGATGTCAATAAAAAAAGGTAAGCCCCTCCCGGCCCATAAATACCTGGGACCTCCCACTCATTCCCCAGTCTTTCATCTCTGCAGTGGCGAGCAAGTCAGAAGATGGATGTCTCCTCCTTGCAGGTAGCCGGGATGACTCCCGGCCCTCTATTCTTCTATTCCTGCCCGGATCCCTTCATTTACATCACTTGCCTCCCAGCCTAGGCTGCTGGTCCGGGCAACAGTAGATGGCACCCTAGGTGCTCAGGAGCCGTGAGACCCCATAACAAGGGGTAGGCGGTTAACCGGGTTGGTGACCCCGGTTTGGGATGCCCCTTCCCTTGGCCCCTACCCTAGCATGGATTCCCCCCTCTCCCGGATACCCTTAGAGGGGGGCGGGTCCTTATGGATTAATCTTTTTATTATATTGTGTGTGTGTGCTGTGCATGTTTACTACTCAGGCTGGCGTCGGCGGTCCCGCGGCGTTTTTAAAAACAATGGCGGCTGTAGGCGCCCAAGAGGAGCTTCTTCCCCTCAGGACGGAGGGCGGGGCCGGGCGCGGGCGCCTACGGCCCACCCCCATGCTGCGGGCGCCGTTTTCAGGTCCCGGGCCGGGAGCGATGGGGGAGGGGCGGGGCCGGGCGCGCCGCGCGCACTGCGCTGGCCCTCCCTCCCTCTTCCTCTGCACACTACGCGCCTGCCACCCCCTATTGCCTGCCGTGCGGGACTCCAGAGGGGTGCCGGTCGGGTGAGTGGCCTGTGGCCCATCAGTTTTACTTATTGATTATGCCCCTCCCTGGGGTTGCTGGGCAATGCTGTGCTATTAACTCTTTGGTCATTTGCTAGCATCTGATTGTACGTTTGTTTGTGTGTTTCAGTTGGACCATTGATCCTATTAAAGGGGGATTCTCCCGGTCCTGGGGTCCCTGGTTAAAATTTAGTTGGCTTAAAATTCCTCCCACTCGGGACTTAAAGGGGCATCCTGGGTTGCATTACTGCGTAATTCCCTCTGGGCATTGTATATATGTATATATATATATATATATATATATATATATATATATATATATATATATTAAAAAATCACCATATGGAGGCTTTCCCGGATACTGGGCTTGTGCCCTCCTCGGGGCACTCCAGGCTGTGTTTGGGGTATCCCTTTTGGGGGATGATGTATTTCTTTGTGTACCCTGTGCGCAATGGTCTATTACGCGGCAGACCGGATCTCAGGCGTCTGGTTCTGCTCCGCCAGTCTCCTCTCCGTCTCCCCCTCGCTTGACACGTACCCCATGTGATGTGGTCATGGGAGGGGAGTCGCAATCTGAGGTGTGTGCCAGATTGGCCAATCTTGAAAAATTGTTTTCCAGTGCCGTTGCTAAAAAGGCCACGGCAAAGCGAAAACATTTGTATACAGCCACGGAAGGCCCTTGATATGGAGGAGTTTGACTCCCTGGATTGGTCTGATTGTTCCCTGCGTGAGGAAGGGGAGCTGTATGAGGAGTCTGAGGGCTCTGATGATCAGCAGTTTGGGGGGCGCTGATTCCGAGCAGGGCCAGTGGGATTCCTTGGATACCTCTAGGGTCCTGGCTCATATGTTTGAGGTCCTGGCTATTTTTCCCCCCGAGGCGGCTCCTCCGCTGAAGGGGGAGTTCTTTGAGGTGACCAAGCCGCGCTTGGAATTTCCTTATCAAAAGCATTTTTATAGTATCATTCTCAAGGAATGGGAGAGGCCGACTAGGCTTCCGGGTGTCCCTACGGGTTGGGACAAAAAATATCCCTTTCTGGCGGACGTGGTGAAGCCCTGGTCGTCCCCCCCGAGGTGGATGCTCCTGTTTTGGGGTTGTCCAGTTCCTCAATCCTGCATTCTCCAGAGTGCACTACTCTCAAGGATGGTGAGGATAAACGCATTGACCAGATGGCTTGTCATGGTTTTGCCAGTGTTTGGTCGGCCTTGCGGCCGGTTTGTGCTTCTGCGCTTTTATTGGTAGCTGCCAGGTCGGTTGTTAGAGGACTGTTGACCTCTTCCGGGCTTGACCCGGCTAGTGAGTTTGCCGACCTTAAGCGCTGTGAGTTATTTTTGTCCTTTGTGCTGTCCGCCCTGGATGACACATTGGTGATGTGTAGCAGAGCTTCGGCCTTGCTTGTGGCTATCGGGCGGTTGGTTTGGTTACGCCAGTGGGCGGCTGATTTTGTGTCCAAAAAGTTGCATATGGGCCTTCCCTTTGTGGGGTTGCGGCTCTTTGGAGTGAGATTGGATTCGGTGGAAAAGGGAGGTAAGTTACCTCAGCGTAAAAAGCAGTGTCGCCCCTTTCGGGGGGCGGCTTCCTTCTCTCAGTCCTTTCGTGGGGCTAGAGTTGGCAGGGGTTCGGCTTTCCCCTCGTCCAGAGGTGATTCCTGGACTAGGGGCAGGGGTCGGGCCCGTCCAGGACACAGTTGGGGCTCCAAGCCTAGAGCCGCTGCCAAGCCGGCTCAGCAATGAGGGGGCACCCTCACCCTTGCGGGTGGGGGGACGACTGCAACTCTTCTCCCAGGTCTGGGTCCAAGAGGTCTCGGACAGGTGGATTCAGGAAGTGGCATCTTCCGGTTACAAGCTGGAGTTCGAGTTCCAGCCCCCTCCCAGATTCTTCAGTTCTCTGGCCGCCCAGGGGCTGCGGGCAGCAGTAGCAAGTCTCTTGGACATGGCTGTCATCTGTCCGGTGCCTCACTCAGACCGGGGCCTGGGCTTCTATTACAATTTGTTCACGGTGCCCAAGAAGGACAGATCCGTTCGTCCCATTCTGAATCTGAAGTTGCTCAACAGGTTCGTTCGTCCCCGGAAGTTCTGTATGGAAACTTTGCGCTCAGCCATCCACTCACTTCGTCAGGGGGACTTCATGATGTCCATAGACATCAAGGATGCTTACCTGCATATTCCAATATTTCCGGCACACCAGAGATTCCTCAGGTTTGTCGTGGAAAATCGACATTTTCAGTTTGTGGCTCTTCCGTTTGGCCTTACCTCGGCTCCAAGGGTTTTTACCAAGGTGTTGGCAGGGGTGATGGCCATCCTCAGAGCCAGGGGTATTCTCATCGTGCCCTATGTGGACGATCTTCTCATCATGGCGTCTTCCCTCAGTCAGGCGCAGCTGGATACCAGGACTGTGGTTTCCACTCTGGAGAGTTTCGGTTGGGTGATCAACTATCCCAAGTCCTGCCTCACTCCCTCCAGGGTGGTGGAGTTCCTGGGAATGTCTCTGGATACTTCTCAGGCCAGGGTGTTCCTCCCCCGAGCCAAGGTTCTTCTGATTCAGGAATTGACTCGGCGTCTCCTATCCATCCCCCGCCTGTCCATCTGGCTAGGGATGCATCTGGTGGGATTGATGGTGGCATAGTTTGAGGCGGTTCCCTTTGCCCAGTTTCACACGAGGACGCTCCAGCTCCATCTCTTGGCGGCCTGGGACGGCTGTCATTGGATCAGTCCTTTCTGATGTCCCCTCGGGTGCGGCGTTCTCTTCGGTGGTGGCTGAAACCAAGCAATCTGACGAGGGGCAGGTCTTTTCTGACCCCTCGTTGGGAGACGGTCACCACGGATGCCAGCCTGTCAGGTTGGGGGGGATTTTGGAAGGATCTTCAGTTTCAGGGACTGTGGGGGCCTCAGGAGGCTCACGATCCCATCAATGTTCTGGAGCTGAGAGCCATCAGGTTGGTTCTGGCTCACTTGACTCATCAGTTACGGGGAGTACCGGTTCAAGTTCGGTCGGACAATCGGACGGCGGTCGCCTACATCAATCACCAGGGAGGGACTCGCAGCAGGCGTGCCCTCAGGGAAGTGTCTTTGATCCTGGATTGGGCAGAGGGCAATGTCCCATGCATCTCGGCAGTGTACATTCCGGGAGTGGAGAACACGGAGGCGGACTCCCTGAGCAGGGGGTCATCTCGCCGCGGGGAATGGTCGCTCTGCCCCAAGGTGTTTCGGTCGCTTTGCCACAGGTGGGGGGACTCCGGAGGTGGACTTCTTTGCCTCTCGTCACAATCACAAGCTTCCGGCATTTGTGCCCCTCTCGCGGGATCCGCTGGCTCTGGCAGCGGATGCCATGTCTCTGAACTGGAGGGATCTGGGGTTTCTATACCTGTTCCCTCCGTTTCCCATGGTGGGCAAAGTGGTGCGCAAGCTGGCCCTAGAGGGCGCATCAGCAATCCTGGTGGCTCCAAGGTGGCCAAGACAGGTTTGGTTCGCAGACGTGGTAAGGTTGGCAGAGGATCAGTTAGTTCTGCCCCTTCTGCCGGATCTACTCACTCAGGGTCCACTGCTCTACCCCAATTTACCAACGCTGGCTTTGACGGCGTGGCTGCTGAAACCTCCATCTTGAAGGAGGAAGGTCTTTCTGATGCTGTCATTCAGACTGGTTAGGGCTAGAAAGACGTCTTCCTCTGCCATCTACTATAGGATTTGGAGGTCTTATATTGATTGGTGTGAGGTCAGGGCCTTGCCTTGCAGGGCGTTTTCTATTCCTAGGGTCTTGGAATTTCTGCAACATGGTCTGGACCTAGGTTTGCAGCTTAGTACGCTGAAGGGGCAGGTTTCTGCCCTGGCGGTTTTCTTTCAAAGGTCTTTTGCTCTTCATCCTCTGGTTAAGACTTTTTTCCAGGGGGTTACGCATGTGCGGCCTCCTAGAAAGCCTTTGCTCCCAGTTTGGGATTTGAACTTCTTTCTGCCTTGCAGGGTCCTCCTTTTGAACCTTTGCAGGATATTGCGCTTTCTTCGCTTACTCAGAAGGTTGTTTTTCTGGTTGCCATCACTTCTGTTCGGCGTGTTTCGGAGTTGGCGGCCTTGTCCATTAAGGCCCCTTACTTTGAGAGGCATCAGGACAAGGTTGTTTTCCGCTTCAAGCCAGATTTCCTTCCTAAGGTGGTCTCTGCTTTTCATCTTAATCAGGATATTGTTCTACCCTCCTTGTGTCCTAAGCCTAGCAATGACAAGGAGAGGGTTTTGCATTCTTTGGATGTGGTTCGCTGTGTGAAGTACTATTTGGTGGCTACTTTCCCTTTTCGTAGGACTGACGCTCTTTTTGTGGTGTCCTCTGGGCCTAGGAAAGGTTTGGCTCCCGCCAAGTCTTCCATTAGTTAATGGATTCGCCAGGCTATTGTTGGGGCCTATTCTGCTAAGGGGAAGATTCCCCCTTTTCGTGTTACTGCTCATTCTACTCCTGCTGTTGGGGCGTCCTGGGCTTTTCAGCACCAGGCTTCTGTTGAGCAGGTTTGTAAGGCTGCTACTTGGTCTTCAGTTCACACTTTTTCCAAGTTTTACAAGGTTGATGTGCGGGCCTCAGCGGATGCTGTTTTTGGCCGCAAAGTTCTGCAAGCTGCAGTGGTTTAAGTTTGTGCCTTGTTGCATTGTTTTTGGATCCCCGCCCTTTATGGACACTGCTATTGGATGTCCCACATGTAATGAATGTCTTGAAGTGGAGTGTGTGACATACTTAGAATAATACCATTTTGTGAATACTCACCTGTATAATGGGTATTATAAGTATGTCACACACCCCGCTCCACCCTGCCCTTTTGTTTTCTGGATCCTTTATATGGTGAACCTTTGTTAGTTTTTAATTGGCTTTCCTGGTCCCTTTACCTTACTGCTATCTTTATACTGGGGAATGAGTGGGAGGTCCCAGGTATTTACGGGCCGGGAGGGTCTTACCTTTTTTTTTTACATCTCTGCAAGATCGCCATCTACAGGTCAGTATACCCACATGTAATGAATGTCTTGAAGCGGGGTGTGTGACATACTTATAATACCCATTTTACAGGTGAGTATTCACAAAATGGTATTTTTTCCTCCCACAGTCTTTAGAGACGCTATAATGAGAAATGTGAAAACTGAGGAGGAGGAAATATTTGTGAAGAATGAAGAGGAAAAAATTCCTTTACAGATCAGCACAGGTGAGTAATAATCCTTCTATAGAGATGATTTTTCTTTATCTCCTGCTCAGTCACTCCACACACTCTGGTCCGTGTTATACAGCTCAGTACAGGGGCCTGACTCTCATCTTTATTCACAGACCCTGGAGGAGCTATAGTGATATCTGAGGAGGAAGAAGGATGTGTGAAGAATGAGGAGGAAATGTCTCTACAGATCAGAACAGGTGAGTAATAAACCTTATGTAAAAGACTTGGCATAATGTCCTGCAATTCACTATTCTAATGCTGTTGCTCATTGCTGGAGAACCTGCGCAGGGGGGTAAGTATACCTGTTTTTTTAAATAATTTAATAAATGAATAAAAATGTATTCATTTTAAGTGGACCAAAACTGAGACTTTTGACTATCCTGGGTTTTGGTCCTTTCTCCAGGGTGCCCCACTGTGTGAAACCCCCCAGGTCCATGAAACCAACTCACCGCACGTGCGGCCGCTCGTCCAATCAGCGCTCTCGGAGTCGCTGATGTCACGTCGTCTAAGGCCAGTTGCTCCGAGCACACTGGCAGCCGCATCCCCTGCTACCCTCTAACATGGCGTGTGCCTGCGCCGGCCATTCTCAAATGCCTGGCGCGCGCCCTGCTAAAGGTATAGCAGACGGCGGCTGTAGCTCGCACATGCAAAGGTATGTTTTTTAGGGGACTCGGGGGTGCCCCGAGAGAAGGGAATCAGACGGCTCTGCAAGCTATAATATTGCAGGGCTGTCGATCATGGGTTTTAGCGCTCATTGGCCCAGACAAGAGCTGTGGGCTTATTGGCTCATTCAAATGGGTGATTCAACGCCATCGGGAGGCATACATGGAATGGGGGCGTCCCTCTGGACAGCTGAAAGGGCACAGGGCCGCTGTGAGTCGTTCTGCCACCATCATGCCTGACTTTCCAGGAGCTGACCATCCTAAGAATGCCCAAAGGGTAGGCACGTGGTACTTATAAAGATTGTTTTTCTTTTTTTGTGACGAATTGATTTACCCTTGAATCTTGCTCCACCAGTTCAATCTGCCTTCAACAATCTATAATCTAGAGCATCGATACTCAACTGGCGGACCTCGGCGTTAGATTTCTGGACCCCGGCCCTGACAGCCCCAGCACTCAGTTGCTTCTGTGTTGCTGTGCTTAGCGCTGCCCCATTGATCAGTAATGTAGTGCTTAGTCTCCCTGCCAGTGTCATGTCTCCCTGGCACCTAGCAGCATCTCGTCCCCCCCCCCAACTCAGCCCCATCCATCCTTTTCCCACCATCTCGCCCCCCCCAGCTCAGCCCCATCTATCCCTGTCCCACCATCTCGCCCCCCCCAGCTCAGCCCTATCCATCCCTGTCCCACCATCTTGTCCCCCCAGCTCAGCCCTATCCATCTCATCCCCGCAGCTCAGCCCCATCCATCCCTGTCCCACCATCTCGTCCCCCCCAACTCAGCCCCATCCATCCCTGTCCCACCATCTCATCCCCCCAGCTCAGCCCCATCCATCCCTGTCCCCCCAGCTCAGCCCCATCCATCCCTGTCCCACCATCTCATCCTCCCAGCTGAGCCCCATCCACTCCTGTCCCCCAAGATGAGCCCCATCCATCCCTGTCCCACCATCTCGTCCCCCCAGCTGAGCCCCATCCATCCCTGTCTCACCATCTCGTCCCCCCAGCTGAGCCTCATCCATCCCTGTCCCCCCAGCTCAGACCCATCCATCCCTGTCCCACCATCTCGTCCCCTCAGCTCAGCCCCATCCATCCCTGTCCCACCATCTCATCCCCCCAGCTCAGCCACATCCTTTCCTGCCCCCCCAGCTTTGCCCCATCAATCACATCCCCATCCATCCCCCCCCCCCCCCAGCTCTGCTCTATCCATCCCAATTTTTTTTGTTTTGCCAGTGGAATCTATACCCCCCCCCCCCCAAGTGTATGGATTTCTAACTATCCATCCCCTGCCCGGACCTTCACCTCTCACCGGATGCCTGTATATGGACTTTTACAAGAAGTGGTTGAGTCCCACTGATCTAGAGCATAAGACTTCTGGACACAGCTACAATTGCCCTTGTGATACCTTGAGATGTATTCAGGCGAGATTACCTCTCCCTCATCTTCCTTTGATGTATCTGGTGCTTTGTTTGTTCAAGTGGCTCATTGGTCAACACACTGGTCTCTTGGAGCCCTTGGACCTAAATTTGGTGATTTCTGCCTTGCAGTTGCTGGCCTTTGCATTGCATCCAGTCCCATTTCTAGCACTAATCTGGCTCTTTTTTAGCCATCACCTTGGTTAAGATGGTCTCATATTCAGCAGCCTTCCTACCTGCAGAGGTTCTGCCCTTTCCTGTTAACTAGTACAGTGGTGCTCGAATTTTTTATGCCCCATTACCCGTAGCAACAAGAAGTTCCAGTAGAGTGCCCCCAAGGAGGAGATCAGTTATACATGCTACCAAATAGAAAGTTCATCCATAAAGCTTTCAGCACCAGAGCTCCAGATAATAAAACATAACTATTACTGTGTTAGCGTTAAAATCATCTTACAAGGGGACTGACCGACCCATTTGTAGGGCCTATGCTGACCCTATTCAAATACCTAGGGGGTAACCGGTAAGCCTAGGCTGCTTGATAAAAAAGGTTTTTCCCCTGAAACGCGTCGCTGGCTGTTTGGGGGTTCGGGGAATGGGACGGTCGGTCCCTTTGTAAGATGATTTTAACGCTCACACAGTAAAGGTTTTATTGTTTGGAGCTCTGGTCTTAAAGGCTTTATGGATGAACTTTGTATGTACTTGTGTGGGCTTAGCAGCAGCCCTGTGGTTTCGTGCACTTAGGTCTCCGAACCTTTGAGATTAGGCCTAAATGACCTGCATTTCCTTTGGGCCATTTTACTATGCTACCAAATAGGTCACAGGGGCCATAGCTCTTTTAAAAGCTAGAAGGAATAATGTTTTACTGTTAAAAGAATATACCAGACCTGCCAGACCCCTCAAGTTGGTGCAACTCGACCATCCCTGTGAAGTTCCTTGTAGTTATGAGATGGAAAATGAAATATTATAATTAGTATTCATTTTATAAGCTGCTTGTATGCCATCTCTCACATTCTCAGTGTGTTTAGGGGGATTTTCACCCCTCCCTCCTCATAGGTTTAACCTCCCTGGCGGTCTTCCCGAGCGTGACTCGGGGTTAATTTTCGCTGCAAGTAGCGGTAACCCCGAGTCACGCTCGGGGTAGATTGTGCAGAGGAGCAGTCTCCTTACCTTTTCCCTGCGATCCAGCGATGTCCCCGTTGTGATCGCAGTTGAGAGCCCCGGCAGCGGCGTCCGTCTGACTTCCTGGTTCCGTCTCTGTGAGCCGCAGAGGCTCATGGGGGCGGAACTGGGCGGCAGATTTAAACGTCATCCTGACGCTTTGTGCACAAAATTGCACAAAGAATCAGAACGCCAGGGAGGTTAAACCATTGCCAAGAACGTTGCGTCTGCTTAATGAGAAACAGAATGTCATTCACGTCTGAGCTATACCTTCCATATATGTCTATATATATATATATATATATATATATATATATATATATATATATATATATTTGAAATGTCCAATGGGAAAATGACATGTGTCCAGGCATCCAATCAGGATGGTCATTTAAGCTCCTTTGTCTAAACCTGTATTTAAGCAAGCAAAGGAGCACATAATTTTGGCAATTGCAATCGGAAGTGGCAAGCCCCTGGTTGACCGAATGAATATTGCATTTCCTGAAGACATTTTGCTTCTGAATGTTTTTCCACATCAGTCCCTTCTTTTTGTGTGGACTTGACACCCTAAGATAAGGTTTCTACAACATTTAGATGTGTCCAGATCTAAGGCATGATAAAAGACCGTAGAATGTCTGAGCCCTCTGTGCTCACCAATTTTTCCTGGGGATGCTGTGGGATACTTCACCATTAGATTAGGGATGAATTAGTAGAGATCAGATATCCTACAAGCCAAATCCCTCCCTTTCATGGCAACTGATTACTCAAAGTGCCGTCATATTCCATGGCGCTGTACAAGGTAGAAGAACCGGGGTAAATACTTATAAAACAACAATGAGGATAATGCATATAAAACACATGATATTATGAATCAAACGTCAAAGAAAAGTAAATGAACACATGCAGGAATACATTATGAGGGAGGGTCCTGCTCTTGCGAGCTTACAATGGTGCTGTTTAAGGAATTCAATAAACAAGCTTATAAATGCACACCATAAGCCACTTAATTTGAGGCAAAGGTGAAAGAATTTAATTTAGATATACATGATATACCAGAGGACTACAAGTCACACTCAGCACTAGGAGTCCTCAATAGTGAGAAACCTCTACAGAGAGGGTTCATACCTTGATAAAGTGGTCTGAGCGGGGGGACCACGAAACGCGTTGGGGATCGCTATTGGACCCACATAAACCAAGGGGCTATTTGGGATTATTTTCAGGTGATGTGTTTGTTTCACATATTTTTGGTTGTGTATTTCCCATTGGAGTTTGTTTTTCTTTGTTCTCTTGCCACATTGTGTCTATAGATAGATTGTTTGCACAATAAGCACTTATGCACTTTATTTGGCACTTATAATAATTTTGTTATTATGGGATGGGATATAGGTGAAATTGGGATGCCCCTGGGGGAATGTGGTCCAGCTGTTTATGTTTTTTAATTGTTTGTAATGTAATGTATGTGGGTTAATGATCAAAAATAAAATGTACCTATAAATTCATGATATATATATATTGTAGATTCTTTATTACTGTGGAGGAGGTGCAGTTAATTTTGTGAGCTATCTAGGGTGAATAGCTGGATTCACCACTATACAATTAATTACTATTCATGGTTTAAGACAGTTCCATATTGCTGCACGGCCACAGATTTGATTGATTTTTGATTTTTTGATTCAATATAATTGGTGGTGCGGAATTAATATACAATAAGTTTAGATCTACAGAGAGGGAACACGCTACACAACGATATATATACATAATATCTAAGACCTATATACAAATATAGCAACGACATTAAATGCTTAGTCAGCTCACACAGTGTGATGTGGCAACATAAAGGTTAAAGGTTGTGGAGCTGACTGTCGTACATGAATAAATAGTAACCAGGATAATAGTCTGAAAACATGCTGACCGTAATAAACCATTGGTGCTTATATGGGAAATCCCTTCTTCAGAGCGAGGTTGGAGTTAATGTAGTGTGAGGGTGTGAAAGATAAATATTATTATTTATTATATTGATATTATTATAAAGCTAGCTATTCTTTATAAGTATCTTCATAATGTATTATATACAAACTAAAATTTCGTTCTGAGATTTTCTCTGTTTTTGTAAAGCTTTTTTGTTGTTTAAAAATGCGGAAAAAAAAAAAAGTAATGATTGGCTTAGTGATTTTGGAAACTCTTGTTTGGCGTCTAGCTTGTGAAATAGAGGGGTTGCGTTCTCTAAATTATTTCCACTACTTTCTTGCAGATGGCAAATACATCCAGAGTGAATTTGATAATGTCTCACCAGATGCTATCAAAGTGCAATCTACAAAATCCCCGATTACAGTAAATCTTGCAGCCTCTGGTACTTCTACACAATCGGGGTATCATGAGATTACCCTTACCCATGATAGTAGCGATGTATATTCATGTTCTCAGTGTGGAAAATGTTTTAAAGATTCTACACATCTTATCCAGCATGAAAGAGAACATGCAAGCGAGAAGCCTTTTTCTTGTTCTGAATGCGGAGAGTGTTTTTTTCATAAATCAGGACTTGAAGATCATGAAATTCAAGTCCATTCACTGAAGCCATATTGTTGTTCCAAATGTGGGCTACGCTTTGGCTTTCAATATCTACTTTTGAGGCATGAAAGACGACATACAGACAAGGAATACCTTTGTGACGAATGTGGAAAATGTTTTCATTACGAATCAAGTCTTGCCTTACACAAAAGAAATCATACAAGAGAGAAGCCTTACTCTTGTTTGGAATGCGGGGAATGTTTTACTCAGAAATCACACCTTATCACACATAACAAAAAACATACATGGAAAAAGCCTTATTCATGTTCCAAATGTGAAAAATGTTTCATTCAGAAATCACAGCTTATCGCACATAGAAGAAACCATACAGTGGAGAAGCCATATTCTTGTTCTGAGTGTGGCAAATGTTATACTCATAAATCAAGCCTTAGAGAACATGAAAGAATTCATACAGAGAAGTCAAATTGCTGTTATGAATGTGGGAAAGTTTTTTCTAAGAAAGCACACCTAATCAGACATGAAAAAATTCATACAAAGTAAAAGCCTTATTCTTTCTCTAAATTATATGTTATCATGGAATATATCTTCTTGTCAGACATAAAAGATTTCATACATGGTAGTAACTATGTTGAGGTAAATTATTAATAGTATTTTTTATTTATATAGAGCCATCTTCTTCTGTACTACTGTACAAGGTATAATTACAGACAAGGTAAAACATAATGTACAGAGACCGTTACAAACTAGATGTTATTTCAAACCAAATATTGTGAGGATACAATAGGAAAGAGAGCCCTTCCCCTGCGCGGAAAATATTTTATCACAAATTAATTTTCCTTTTCCCCTGCATAGGCTAAGTTTCTGTTTAATGAATATACATACCCTTGTGGGTATCTTCTCCCAGCCTGGAGAGCGACATACCTCTTGGTCACACAAGAACACGTCCAGATGAGTGTGGTGTCTTAGGATATGGGAGGTGGACTTCACAGCCTTGCAACAACTATGTTGCATGACATTCACTAAGACCGGGACACCCAGGTTACAATTCTGCCAGGAATCTGAATGTGTCTAAATAGGAGAGTCCTAAGGCTAACCTCGTCTCAGGAATCAGGTTGTCCCTGTCTGATTATAGCATTTCCCACTTTAAGATGGCTTGCTTCTTCTCCATTCTCTCCTCTCCCATCAATTTTTTTTATTGGTTTTACTGGTATTGGTTTCTCTGGTTTTTACAAGTAGTGTATTCTTAGTATACAGTACGTCCTGCTCCAAATAGAATACTTACACTTGGGTTATACTCCGCCAGATGGCGCTGGACTGCAGAGACATCGAAAACAGGCTCCTCCTGGCCCCTCAAATACCAGGGACCTCCCACAATCCCCAGAATTTCTCTGCAGTCTGGACTGCGAAGGTCAAGAATATGGCTCTCTCTACTCGCAGGTGAGCGGGGCTATTAGCCTGTGGCCCTGTAGGACTATTCCCACCCGTTCCATTTGTAATGTGCCTCCCAGCCTTGGCTGCGCTGGTTGGGTGATGGTAGGCAGCACCGCTGTTAGGTGCTTTAGGAGCGCTGCTTCACCGCAATCCCCCACCAAAGGGTAGGCGGAATAGGCTTATGGTGAGCCTATATGGGATGCCCCTCCTGCACTATTGCCCCTGTCTATCGGTGGGCCCTATCTTAAATGGCCGCTGTCCTCCCTCATTCTCCCTGTAGCATTCGGGAAAAGGGGGGGGGGGTTGTGTACATGTGTGTATATATGCATTACATTATTGGCTTTGCCTTTTACTTATGCCTTGTGTCAGCCGCCGCGCTGACTTGCTTTTCTTTTATTTTTGTATTTGCCGCCGCGTGCGTTTTCTTCAGTGTTCCGTGCTTGGCGACAGCGTTACCTCAGGCACTGGCGCACCGCCATTGGCCGCTTGTCAGATTACTCTATACTCTTCGGGGGGGGGGCTGTATCTGGCGCATTCCGCATCATTACTCGAGGTATACCGGCGCCATTTTGTCTGCTTGCTGGCTTCTGCGTGACGGTTTCTACCTACTGCGGTCCGTAAGTGCCCTCGCGGGCGCCTTTATTTTCATCTTTGATTGAATATTTGCTTACGGCCCCCTTTTTTATTATGTCTTTCGGACGGGCTAATCCATTGGCTTCTCCCGGCCCTCTATTAGTTGGTTAACTTGTGAGGCCTAGTGTAATTACTCCCACTTCCCTACTGGGTTATTGGGGCATCCAGGGTTGCTTTATAGCGTTAATCCCTATCGGCCTATTGTACCGCTATAATCACCATATGGAGGCGTCTCAGGATACTGTGACCGGGGTTCCTTCGGGACAAGCCCGGCTGTGTGTAGCTTGTAGGGTATCCCCTATTAGCGCTGACAATGCACGGGTCTGTGTACCTTGTGCCCAACAGGTACTTGCGTTGCAATCCGGCCTTCCTGTGGCTGGGCCTGCGCCTCGTTTCACTTCACCTACTCAAGCTTAAATCTCACCCACACTGACTTGCATACAATGGGGATTCTCAGCCTGATGTGTCTTTTAGACTTTGGCTAGTGTTGAGAAGTTAATTGCTAATACCTTGGCGTGTAAGGCCACTGCAAAAAAGCGGCACTTAACGCCTGATGTCACTCTTTTCCCTATGGAAACTGATGAGTTTTGGCCTTTATGTGGCTATACCCCTTCGGACGAAGGGGAGCTGTTCTCCGACTCGGGGTCATAGGATGAGAGGCCCAGGGGTCATGACGATTCTGGCTCTGACCCCTGGGCCCCGGATGATACTGATAGATTGCTGGTCCAGTTTTTTGAGGTTCTGTCCATTTCTCCCCCTGTTGCGGCTCCTAGGCAAAGGGGTGAGCTGTTTCACACTGCTAAGTCACGTTTGGAATTTCCCGAGCAAGCTCATTTCAATAATCTCGTGCTCAAGGAATGGGAGCGTCCCAGTAGACTTCCCGGTGTACCTAAGAGTTGGGACAGAAAATATCCCTTCCCTGCTGATGTGGTAAAGTGTTGGTCATCTCCTCCCGAGGTGGATGCCCGGTCCTAGGTTTATCTAACACCTCTGTCATGCACTCCCCTTACTCTACTACCCTGCGGGATGCTGAGGACCGGCACATTGACCAGCTGGCGTCCCATGCATTTGCATGTGTGGGGACGGTGCTGCGCCTGGTCTGTGCCTCGGCCATTACCACTGTGGCTATTAGGACCCTGATCAGAAGTGTCCTTGATGGTGCCCCTGATGATTTGCCTGCTGACGTGTTTAATGCACTCTCTAGCTGTGATGTTTTTGTAAATTTTGTCCTGTCTGCCTTGGATGACGCCATTAGAATGTGTGCCAGAACATCTGCCCTTGTGGTGGCTATACGCCGCTCGGTTTGGCTGCGCCAGTGGGCGTCTGACAACGCTGCCAAGGTTTTCCATTCAAAGGACTACGCCTGTTTGGGGACCGCCTGGACCTTTTTGCTAAGGGTGGCAGGTTACCCCAGCGCAGGCGGCAGTCTCGGACCTTTCGGGGTCAGGGCTCCTTTTCCTCCCCCTATCGTGGTGCTAGACTAGGGAGGGGGGTTTCCTTTACTGGGGCCCGGGGAGACTTCTGGGGTAGGGACAGAGGACGTGGATGTCCTGCCTCCTCTTGGGGCCCTAAGCTTAAGTCCTCTCCCAAGCCCCCTCAGGCATGATGGGGCGCTCTCGCCCATCTGGGTGGGGGAAGGCTTCAGCACTTTGCTCACGTCTGGAGGCTTCATGTCTCAGACCGGTGGATTCAGGAGGTAGTGTCCTCCGGTTACAAGATAGAGTTTGATGCTCACCCCCCCCCCCCCCAAGATTCATCAGATCCCGGATTCCGCAGGACCCTGTTTCAGCTCAGGATCTAGTGCAGGCAGTGCAAAGCCTCCTGGAGCTGGGGGTCATCTGCAAGGTCCTTTTAAGAGAAATAGGCAAGGTATTCTATTCCAATCTCATCACAGTGCCCAAAAAAGATGGGTCAGTCAGGCCCATCCTGGACTCGAAGATCCTCAACAAATTTGTCAGGAGCAGGCGCTTTCACATGGAAACTCTGCACTCTGCCATCAGTTCCCTGCGCCCAGGGGATTTCATGACCTCGGTGGACATCAAAGATGCTTACCTTCATATTCCTGTGTTCCCAGGTCATCAGGTTCGCTCTGGAGGATCAACACTACCAATTTGTGGCATTGCCCTTTGGTCTCACTTCAGCTCCCAGGGTGTTCACCAAGGTGCTGGCGGGGGTGATGTCTCTGATCAGGTTTCAGGGCATCCGCGTGCTGCCTTATCTGGACGACATTCTCATCTCCTCCCAATCTCTACATCAGGCAGAATTGGATACTCAGATGGTGGTGTCCACACTGGAGTCATTTGGCTGGGTGATCAATCACCCCAAGTCCTCTCTGTCCCCCTCCTTGGTGACTCCATTCCTGGGAATGATTCTGGATACAGTTCAAGCAAGGATTTTTCTTCCTCAACAGAAGGTGGACGGTCTGCTTGCGCAGGTCCAGTTCCTGTTATCTTGTCATCATCCCTCCATCAGGCAGGAAATGCAGCTGGTGGGCCTGATGGTGGCGTGCTTCGAGGCGGTGCCTTATGTTCATTTCCATGTGAGGCCTCTGCAACTTCACCTCCTGTCCGTATGGGACAAGGACCCAGCGTCCCTGGACAGGGTCTGTGTGCTCTTTCCCCCCTGGTCAGGCGGTCCCTCTCGTGGTGGCTGGACTCCAGGAACCTGCTGGGGGGCAGATTTTCTCTGGCCCCCTCCTGGGAGACGGTCACCACGGATGCCAGTCTGTCGGGATGGGGGGGTTTCTGGAAGTCCCTGCAGTTCCAGGGGAGGTGGGGACCTCAGGAGGCCCACACACCTATCAATGTCTTGGAGCTGCGGGCGATCAGGTTGGTTCTGGGTCAGTTGACTCATCACCTTCGGGGCCTGCCTGTTCAGGTTAGCTCGGACAACCAGACGGCAATTGCCTACATCAATCATCAGGGAGGAACCCGGAGCAAGAGGGCCCTCCAGGAAGTGTCTCTGATCCTGACCTGGGCGGAGGCCAATGTCCCCTGCATTTCAGCTGTGTACATTCCGGGGGCGGAAAATCTCCTGGCAGATTCTCTGAGCAGGGGGACCTCTCGCCAAGGAGAATGGTCCCTCTGCAACAGGGTTTTCCAATCCCTGTGTCACCATTGGGGTCATCCAGATGTGGATCTGTTTGCGTCCCGTCACAATCACAAGCTCCTGGCAGGACTTTCAGCTCCTGTATCTTTCCTCCATTCCCCCTGCTGGGCAGGGTTCTGCGCAAGATTGCCCTGGAAGGGGTGCCAGCAATTCTAGTGGCCAAGAAGAGTGTGGTTCGCAGACGTGGTGCAACTGGCAGTAGATCAGTACATTCTGCCAGGGTGCCAGATCTGATCACTCAGGGCCCCTTGCGCCAACTCAATTTACAAACTCTGGCTTTGACGGCCTGGCTGCTGAAACCTCCATCTTGATGGAGAAGGGGCTGTCTACCTCGGTAGTTGATACCATGATAAAGGCTAGGAAGAAGTCTTCCTCTTCCATTTATTACAGGGTTTAGCGTGCCTACATTGACTGGTGTGAGTCTAGGTCTCTTCCCTGTCGTGTGTTCTCTATTCCCAGGATTCTGGAGTTCCTGCAGCATGGGTTGGAGATGGGGCTCCACTCAGTACTCTGAAGGGTCAGGTTTCTGCCCTGTCTCTTCCATAAGTCCTTTGCTCAGTCCTCTGATCAGGACCTTTTTCCAGGGGGTGTCTCATGTGCGTAAGCCCATGGTGCCTGTTTGGGATTTTAACTTGGTTTTGTCAGCCTTGCAGGGTGCTCCCTTTGAACCTATGCAGGATGCTGCCCTGGCCATTCTTACTCTCAAAGTTGTCATTTGGTGGCTATCACTTCTGTTAGGCGTGTGTCTGAGTTGGCGGCGCTTTCCATTCAGCCCCCCTACTATGAGAGACACCAGGACAAGGTGGTGTTCCGCTTTAAGCCAAATTTTCTGCCTAAGGTAGTGTCTGCTTTTCATTTGAATCAGGACATTGTTCTACCTTCATTGTGCCCTAATCCTAGTAATGCTAAGGAGAGGGTTTTGCATTCTTTGGATGTGGTTAGGTGTCTGAAGTACTATCTGGTGGCTACTGCACCTTTCAGAAAAACTGAGGCTCTTTTTGTGGTCCCTTCTGGTCCTAGGAAGGGTTTGGCTCCTGCCAAGTCTACTATCAGCAAATGGATCCGTCAGGCTGTGATTCAGCCTACTCTGCTAAGGGGAAGAATCCTCCCTTCTGCCTTACTGCTCATTCTACTCGTGCTATTGGTGCCTCTTGGGCTTTTCAGCACCAGGCTTCTGTTGAACAAGTTTGCAAGGCCGCTACTTGGTCTTCTGTTCATACTTTTTCAAAGTTTTACAAGGTTGATGTTAGGGCCTCAGCTGATGCTGTTTTTGGCCGCAAGGTTTTGCAGGCGGCAGTGATTTAAACTGTCTGCTGTTACCTTTTTGTGGATCCCACCCTACTGTATGGACACTGCTATTGGATGTCCCAAGTGTAAGTATTATATTTGGAGCAGGACGTACTGTATACTAAGAATAATACAATTCTGTGATTACTCACCTGTAGAATTGGTATTATAAGTATACAGTACGTCCTGTCCACCCCACCCTTGGTTGCATTATCTTGGATCCCCTGTATGGTGATTGTTATCTTGTTATAGTTACCCTTTTTGGGTTGTTTAAATTCTCCTGGCTTCTTGTTAACTGCTTTTCAATGCTGGGGATTGTGGGAGGTCCCTGGGTATTTGAGGGTGTCGGTGTCTCTGCAGTCCAGCGCCATCTGGCGGAGTATAACCCAAGTGTAAGTATTCTATTTGGAGCAGGACGTACTGTATACTTATAATACCAATTTTACAGGTGAGTATTCACAGAATTGTATTTTTGCTGGTGGACCTGCACCTCCCTTTTAATTAAGCTGTGTTTATTGGTGTTCACCAGCAGGTGGCTCTTCTAGACGCTCCTTCCTGGATAACTGAGGCCAGCTGCAAGTATTGTTTAAATCAATATCTATAAGACTCTGGACGGTGGTCTCCCTCTTTATGGGGCAACTGAATCGGGATGTGTGTATCCCCGGGGGTTGCCCAGTATACTCACCTTGACAGATATCCCACACTGCATCTTGAGCCGCATCCCTGCTCTTCCTTTAGCCTACGTAGGTCTATACACACACTAGGCATTTCTGAATGGTGGTGGCTGTCACAAAATCCATCGTTCAACGTCTTTTTGACCGAGCAATCTGCGACGTGTGGGCTGCTTCCAAAACAGAGAGCAATCACACCAGAAACACCCCACACACCAATTACAACACGCTGCCACCACCACCGCAACTACACTTTAACCCTTTTGTTGCCAAGCACGTAACACCTACGTGCTGGCTTGGCTGGGCCTTAAGTGCCAAGCCCGTAGGTGTTACGTGCTTGACTTTCCTCGCTTCTAGTTTAAAAAATAAAAATAAAAAATACTCACCTGACCCCTTGTTGGATCCGGCCGGGTCTCCTCTTTAATTTGGTGCCATCCGATCCCCCGTGGGGGGTCGGATGGCTCCAGGAGAGCCCCCGGAATAGGCCGCCCCCCCCCCTGCTTCTGCAGCAGCAGCAGCTGCTAACTGTAAAAAAAAAAATAAAAATGACATTCACTTACCTGTGTGTGCGCTGGCTCCCGCTGTCCCTCCTCTTCACCTGGGGGGCCTCCGATCCCCCCCCAGGACTTACCGATCTTCAGGAGAGAGCCTGGGAGTCTCTCTCCTCTCTTCTTCTTGATGGCGGCCGCCATCTTGCCTCTATGACGTCATCCCGGCCCCGAACGGGCTTCAGCTTTCTCAGCTTCTCAGATGCCGGTGATCGGTGCCCTGGAAGGAGGTGGCAGGAGATCCTCTGATCTCCTGCCTTCTCCTTCTCTGGATGCCGATCACCGGCATCTGTCAGCTGAGCGGCGAGGGACAAGAGCTTGCAATCGAAGGTAAGTACAGTAAAAAAAAATTTTTTTTTTTTTAATAAAATACTTTTTATTATTGTGTGATGGTTTTTTTTAACAGTTAACCCTTTGTGAGCTGGTAAGGGGTCCATGAGACCCCTTATACCAGTTCACAAGGCTGGGGGGGTGGCAAGTCACCTGCCCTAGCGGGTGACTTGCCATTAACCCCCGCACCCCCATTACCTGCCTCCCCAAAGGCCAGGGGGGGCAGAAGAGCCCGGGCCCACATAGGCTATGTGGGCTCGTAGGCTGCAGGGTGGGGGGGCCACCAAAGCTGGCCCCCCCACTCTGTGCCTACAAGCCCCCATAGCTGGTCCCGGGCTGGTTACTTTGGGTAAGGGGGACCCCACGTCATTTTTTTTTTTTTATTTTTAAGGGTTTTTAACCCTTAAAAATCCAAAAAAAAATGGGGTCCCCCTCCCCGGGAAGGGGGACCCTATGTCATTTTTTTTTTTAATTAACCCTTTGTCATCCAGCAGCTATAAAAGGCTTCTGGGCAGGAAAGGGTGTCTACCTATACATATGTGGTATCGCTGTAACCGGGAGAAATTGGGGTTTCTCACGCAATAAGATTTTATTGACAACTTAATTTTTTATTACAAAAAAAACTCTACAAATTGTAAAAAAAATATTTATTTTTTATTTTTTTTCACACATTTCACCCAAAAATATTGAGAATACACCTAAAAAATACAAACAAGACATTTCATGTTAAAGCCCAGACTCTGTTGAAAAAAACAATATATAATTTTCCTGGGAGATCCCTGGAAATCCTTTCAAAAATGACAGTTGAACATGTGTAGCGCAAAATAGTGAAACATCGTCTGGCAACAGGGAGTGGCAAATGCTGCAGGTAGGCTGGCAGCGAAAGGGTTAAACAATTAAATCGGGCCGGTGGAACCCTCCTCAATCACCATCCGATCAAACTCTGCTGGTGAGTAATCGAGACAGTCACCACACACCTACACACCCCTCTCCACATACAAGCAAGGCACACTGATTCTGTCCCACAATTACCCTGGGGGAGTCTGATCAGTTCTGCTGTCAAACGATCAGATACAATCAGCTTGCAATCTGCTGGCTCACACACAGTCACCAGGCAGCACTCCAAGTTAATTGTGAGTCATTCACCCTTGTAACACTATATGATTAACTATACTATACAGAAACAGACCGCACTCAATATATAATATAGATCAATAAACTAGTGTGCAACACTCGAGGTGGGCAAAAAATCCCCTAAGGGTCAAGGACACAAGTAAACGGCGGTCCCACACCACCCCAGAAATGCCAACCTCATAGACTAAATGGCACCACTACACCAATTCATGAAAAAATCACCAAATTTTATTATTACAAGTTAATGTACACAATGGCAAACCAATTAAAATCAAGTTAAAAAACACATAAACACAGTTGATAAATTGAGGGAGGGGAGACAAAAACATGGGTGACTGGGAGGGGAATAAATATATATAAAGATGGAAATATAGGGTGCTGCTAAATCTAATCTATATAATATATACACAATCCATTAATCTATATCAAGTGGTGTCTGTTCAGGGCTGCCATTGAAAACATATTATTATTATTAAAAAAAAAAGCAATATAATAAGATAAGACAGAATATAGTAGATTTTTTTGTGCAAAATATCAAAAAACACCCAGAAATATTGAATACTCACAATATATATAAAATAGTGCCCCCATGTCATACTAATATGGGGCCAAACATCAAATTTAACCCGTACCCCAAATAAAGTGCAATGTGCTCTAGTGATTCTATTCAAAACACCTCTCTCCCTGAATAACTCCTTGTACTAACAGTAGGACCAGCCGAGTAAGAAACAAACAGACACACGACATGTAAACAAACTACTTACTAATCCACAGTGTGTTAGCAGCAACCAGATCCCCAGCCAGCAACACGTCTCACCCCCACCTCACTGCCGACGCGTTGCGTGGCGTCAAACGCGTCACTTCATCAGGGCGCTATATGATTAGTTACACTTTCCCAATCATAAAATGGATTAGTTACAATCGATCTTACAGTCTATGGGGTTAATACACAGTTATGAGCGGTCATACAATCTTCAGAAACCAGGGTCGTTTTTAGAGCTCCAAGGAAACCAGGTTAGAGGATTTCTAATTGCCAAAAAGGTAGGTCCGTGCAAAATGGAAATTTTACAATTTTAATAAAAAAAAAAAGACAAAGAAACACAAATAATGAACAAAAAAAAAGACAATATACAAATGTGCAGAAAAACAGAAAATAAAAGGGGAGAAACCACTGAAAATCCTATACCTCATAAATGGATACAAGTCTTCAGTTTTCCGAGGGTTAGAAGGAACAATGGATCAGACACACCACGATCAAGGATCGGACCCTCTGTATGTGACAAAGAAAACCATTTCTCCCCCTGGATTTATTCTAAATTCCAAGGGGCTGGAAGGACAGATGACCCCCCCCCCCCCTTGGGTGGGTGCTGGGGGACAAATTATTTCTAGTTGCCCTTTTAGTAAATCTCTTCTCCAAGCTGTGCTCCCCCCACCTTTCCTTATCAGTGGTGTTTTCTGTTTCTTAGATAAGGATTTATTGCCCCTGTGCAGGAATACTTTGAAGTTTATTTTGTTATAGGATGTCTGTAGAAATGCTGGGGATGAGGCAGAGGGGGAATCATGACATAGAATTAGGACATTGGATGTCACACCTTCCCCCTAAGAAAAGTGCGAGGGGAAGAGACTGACAGGTCTCTTACCATAGCACCTGTAACCATGAAGGGTTCCTGGTCCATAGGGAGGCCAGTTTTGATCTATTACGGAAGTTCTAGCTGATTCTTTCCTACATAGGGTCCAGAAAGGGTCCCAGCCTGGGGAGACCTGGCCAATAGTTTGTAGCCCCAGCAGTGGCAGCTGAAGGTTCCATGGGCAGGTACCCTTCTGCCAAGCCATATCCATGCCAAATGGAACCCGGGTGGAATGGCAGGGGCCTGCCATGGAACATTTCATAAGTACTGGGATTCTGTCATGTGGCAAGGACATGGACCGGCCTGGACTACCAGGGCAGCAACCTGGGCCACCATCCTCTTTACCACCCTCACTGGGGCTGGCAAGAGAGTAGGGTGACCACCAGGGGTTGGAGAGCCCAAAGCCCCCAAACATCCCAGATTCTCCTGCGTGTTGGCAATTCATCAGGTTAGGCCAAGGCGTGGTGGGCTCTGTCCCAGTCACGTCTTTTTGTACATCTATATTCTCAGCTAGGGAAGTCCTGGCTTCCATCCCTAGGGGCTGGTGTATCACAGTTACGGGGACCGGGGCTAACATATTACTGGAGTCTGGGGCAACTGAACTTGGGGACAGCTGACCCTGCCTCCAGCAAGTGCGGCCCTCAGTGTTGAGTGTAGGGAGTCTGCCAGCAAAGCATGCTGGGTGCTCGGCTGTCAGAGCCCCCACACCAGAGGCAGGTATCAATCTTGCCTCTAGGAAAAGGTCTAAAGGATTGCTGTCCCTCAGTTTTTACTCTTCCTTCCCATTCTCACTGCTGCAGCCTCCTGTGAACTCTGCTGTTGTGTCAGTGCTGCAGCCTCCTGTGAACTCTGCTGTTGTGTCAGTGCTGCAGTCTCCTGTGCACTCTGCTGTTGTGTCATTACTGCAGCCTCCTGTGCGCTCTGCTGTTGTGCCATTGCTGCAGCCTCCTGTGCGCTCTGCTGTTGTGTCATTGCTGCAGCCTCCTGTGCACTCTGCTGTTGTATCACTGCTGCAGCCTCCTGTGCACTCTGCTGTTGTTGCTGCAGCCTCCTGTGCACTCTGCTGTTGTTGCTGCAGCCTCCTGTGCGCTCTGCTGTTGTGTCATTGCTGCAGCCTCCTGTGCACTCTGCTGTTGTGTCAGTGCTGCAGCCTCCTGTGCGCTCTGCTGTTGTTGCTGCAGCCTCCTGTGCACTCTGCTGTTGTTGCTGCAGCCTCCTGTGCGCTCTGCTGTTGTGTCATTGCTGCAGCCTCCTGTGCACTCTGCTGTTGTGTCATTGCTGCAGCCTCCTGTGCACTCTGCTGTTGTGTCACTGCTGCAGCCTCCTGTGCACTCTGCTGTTGTGTCAGTGCTGCAGCCTCCTGTGCGCTCTGCTGTTGTGTCATTGCTGCAGCCTCCTGTGCACTCTGCTGTTGTGTCACTGCTGCAGCCTCCTGTGCACTCTGCTGTTGTGTCAGTGCTGCAGCCTCCTGTGCGCTCTGCTGTTGTGTCATTGCTGCAGCCTCCTGTGCACTCTGCTGTTGTGTCATTGCTGCAGCCTCCTGTGCACTCTGCTGTTGTGTCATTGCTGCAGCCTCCTGTGCACTCTGCTGTTGTGTCACTGCTGCAGCCTCCTGTGCACTCTGCTGTTGTGTCAGTGCTGCAGCCTCCTGTGCGCTCTGCTGTTGTGTCATTGCTGCAGCCTCCTGTGCACTCTGCTGTTGTGTCATTGCTGCAGCCTCCTGTGCACTCTGCTGTTGTGTCATTGCTGCAGCCTCCTGTGCACTCTGCTGTTGTGTCACTGCTGCAGCCTCCTGTGCACTCTGCTGTTGTGTCAGTGCTGCAGCCTCCTGTGCACTCTGCTGTTGTGTCATTGCTGCAGCCTCCTGTGCGCTCTGCTGTTGTGTCATTGCTGCAGTCTCCTGTGCACTCTGCTGTTGTGTCAGTGCTGCAGCCTCCTGTGCGCTCTGCTGTTGTGTCATTGCTGCAGCCTCCTGTGCACTCTGCTGTTGTGTTATTGCTGCAGCCTCCTGTGCACTCTGCTGTTGTGTCACTGCTGCAGCCTCCTGTGCACTCTGCTGTTGTGTCACTGCTGCAGCCTCCTGTGCACTCTGCTGTTGTGTCACTGCTGCAGCCTCCTGTGCTCTCTGCTGTTGTGTCATTGCTGCAGCCTCCTGTGCGCTCTGCTGTTGTGTCATTGCTGCAGCCTCCTGTGCGCTCTGCTGTTGTGTCATTGCTGCAGCCTCCTGTGCGCTCTGCTGTTGTGTCATTGCTGCAGCCTCCTGTGCGCTCTGCTGTTGTGTCATTGCTGCAGCCTCCTGTGCACTCTGCTGTTGTGTCATTGCTGCAGCCTCCTGTGCACTC
The DNA here is from genome assembly GCA_027917425.1 of Gastrophryne carolinensis. Classification (NCBI taxonomy): domain Eukaryota; kingdom Metazoa; phylum Chordata; class Amphibia; order Anura; family Microhylidae; genus Gastrophryne; species Gastrophryne carolinensis. Next base: position 23,615,286 of record CM051237.1, read on the forward strand.
TGCTGTTGTGTCATTGCTGCAGCCTCCTGTGCGCTCTGCTGTTGTGTCATTGCTGCAGCCTCCTGTGCGCTCTGCTGTTGTGTCATTGCTGCAGCCTCCTGTGCGCTCTGCTGTTGTGTCACTGCTGCAACCTCCTGTGCACTCTGCTGTTGTTGCTGCAGCCTCCTGTGCACTCTGCTGTTGTGTCACTGCTGCAGCCTCCTGTGCACTCTGCTGTTGTTGTTGCAGCCTCCTGTGCGCTCTGCTGTTGTTGTTGCTGCAGCCTCCTGTGCGCTGTGCTGTTGTGTCACTGCTGCAGCCTCCTGTGCACTCTGCTGTTGTGTCATTGCTGCAGCCTCCTGTGCGCTCTGCTGTTGTGTCATTGCTGCAGCCTCCTGTGCACTCTGCTGTTGTTGCTGCAGCCTCCTGTGCGCTCTGCTGTTGTTGTTGCTGCAGCCTCCTGTGCGCTGTGCTGTTGTGTCATTGCTGCAGCCTCCTGTGCGCTCTGCTGTTGTGTTATTGCTGTAGCCTCCTGTGCGCTCTGCTGTTGTGTCAGTGCTGCAGCCTCCTGTGCACTCTGCTGTTGTGTCAGTGCTGCAGCCTCCTGTGCACTCTGCTGTTGTGTCATTGCTGCAGCCTCCTGTGCGCTCTGCTGTTGTGTTATTGCTGTAGCCTCCTGTGCGCTCTGCTGTTGTGTCAGTGCTGCAGCCTCCTGTGCACTCTGCTGTTGTGTCACTGCTGCAGCCTCCTGTGCGCTCTGCTGTTGTCTCATTGCTGCAGCCTCCTGTGCACTCTGCTGTTGTGTCAGTGCTGCAGCCTCCTGTGCACTCTGCTGTTGTGTCATTGCTGCAGCCTCCTGTGCACTCTGCTGTTGTGTCACTGCTGCAGCCTCCTGTGCGCTCTGCTGTTGTGTCAGTGCTGCAGCCTCCTGTGCACTCTGCTGTTGTGTCATTGCTGCAGCCTCCTGTGCACTCTGCTGTTGTGTCATTGCTGCAGCCTCCTGTGCACTCTGCTGTTGTGTCAGTGCTGCAGCCTCCTGTGCGCTCTGCTGTTGTGTCATTGCTGCAGCCTCCTGTGCGCTCTGCTGTTGTGTCCTTGCTGCAGCCTCCTGTGCGCTCTGCTGTTGTGTCAGTGCTGCAGCCTCCTGTGCACTCTGCTGTTGTGTCAGTGCTGCAGCCTCCTGTGCGCTCTGCTGTTGTGTCATTGCTGCAGCCTCCTGTGCGCTCTGCTGTTGTGTCATTGCTGCAGCCTCCTGTGCACTCTGCTGTTGTGTCATTGCTGCAGCCTCCTGTGCGCTCTGCTGTTGTGTCATTGCTGCAGCCTCCTGTGCGCTCTGCTGTTGTGTCATTGCTGCAGCCTCCTGTGCGCTCTGCTGTTGTGTCATTGCTGCAGCCTCCTGTGCACTCTGCTGTTGTGTCATTGCTGCAGCCTCCTGTGCACCCTGCTGTTGTGTCATTGCTGCAGCCTCCTGTGCGCTCTGCTGTTGTGTCATTGCTGCAGCCTCCTGTGCGCTCTGCTGTTGTGTTATTGCTGCAGCCTCCTGTGCGCTCTGCTGTTGTGTCCTTGCTGCAGCCTCCTGTGCACTCTGCTGTTGTGTCCTTGCTGCAGTCTCCTGTGCGCTCTGCTGTTGTGTCATTGCTGCAGCCTCCTGTGCACTCTGCTGTTGTGTCATTGCTGCAGCCTCCTGTGCGCTCTGCTGTTGTGTCATTGCTGCAGCCTCCTGTGCACTCTGCTGTTGTGTCATTGCTGCAGCCTCCTGTGCACTCTGCTGTTGTGTCAGTGCTGCAGCCTCCTGTGCACTCTGCTGTTGTCTCATTGCTGCAGCCTCCTGTGCGCTCTGCTGTTGTGTTATTGCTGCAGCCTCCTGTGCGCTCTGCTGTTGTGTCCTTGCTGCAGCCTCCTGTGCACTCTGCTGTTGTGTCCTTGCTGCAGCCTCCTGTGCACTCTGCTGTTGTGTCATTGCTGCAGCCTCCTGTGCGCTCTGCTGTTGTGTTATTGCTGCAGCCTCCTGTGCACTCTGCTGTTGTGTCCTTGCTGCAGCCTCCTGTGCACTCTGCTGTTGTCATTGCTGCAGCCTCCTGTGCACTCTGCTGTTGTCATTGCTGCAGTCTCCTGTGCGCTCTGCTGTTGTGTCATTGCTGCAGCCTCCTGTGCGCTCTGCTGTTATGTCATTGCTGCAGCCTCCTGTGCGCTCTGCTGTTGTGTCTTTGCTGCAGCCTCCTGTGCACTCTGCTGTTGTCTCATTGCTGCAGCCTCCTGTGCACTCTGCTGTTGTCATTGCTGCAGTCTCCTGTGCGCTCTGCTGTTGTGTCATTGCTGCAGCCTCCTGGGCACTCTGCTGTTGTCACTGCTGCAGCCTCCTGTGCACTCTGCTGTTGTGTCTCTGCTGCAGCCTCCTGTGCGCTCTGCTGTTGTTGCTGCAGCCTCCTGTGCGCTCTGCTGTTGTGTCATTGCTGCAGCCTCCTGTGCACTCTGCTGTTGTGTCATTGCTGCAGTCTCCTGTGCACTCTGCTGTTGTGTCATTGCTGCAGCCTCCTGTGCACTCTGCTGTTGTGTCATTGCTGCAGCCTCCTGTGCACTCTGCTGTTGTGTCATTGCTGCAGTCTCCTGTGCACTCTGCTGTTGTGTCATTGCTGCAGCCTCCTGTGCACTCTGCTGTTGTGTCATTGCTGCAGCCTCCTGTGCACTCTGCTGTTGTGTCATTGCTGCAGCCTCCTGTGCGCTCTGCTGTTGTCTCATTGCTGCAGTCTCCTGTGCACTCTGCTGTTGTCTCATTGCTGCAGCCTCCTGTGCGCTCTGCTGTTGTGTCTCTGCTGCAGCCTCCTGTGCGCTCTGCTGTTGTGTCATTGCTGCAGCCTCCTGTGCACTCTGCTGTTGTGTCATTGCTGCAGCCTCCTGTGCACTCTGCTGTTGTTGCTGCAGCCTCCTGTGCACTCTGCTGTTGTCTCATTGCTGCAGCCTCCTGTGCGCTCTGCTGTTGTGTCACTGCTGCAGCCTCCTGTGCACTCTGCTGTTGTCTCATTGCTGCAGCCTCCTGTGCGCTCTGCTGTTGTCTCATTGCTGCAGCCTCCTGTGCACTCTGCTGTTATGTCATTGCTGCAGCCTCCTGTGCGCTCTGCTGTTGTGTCAGTGCTGCAGCCTCCTGTGCACTCTGCTGTTGTGTTGTTGCTGCAGCCTCCTGTGCGCTCTGCTGTTCTGTCATTGCTGCAGCCTCCTGTGCACTCTGCTGTTGTGTCATTGCTGCAGTCTCCTGTGCACTCTGCTGTTGTGTCATTGCTGCAGCCTCCTGTGCGCTCTGCTGCTGTGTCATTGCTGCAGCCTCCTGTGCACTCTGCTATTGTGTCATTGCTGCAGCCTCCTGTGCGCTCTGCTGTTGTGTCATTGCTGCAGCCTCCTGTGCGCTCTGCTGTTGTGTCATTGCTGCAGCCTCCTGTGCACTCTGCTGTTGTGTCATTGCTGCAGCCTCCTGTGCGCTCTGCTGTTGTGTCATTGCTGCAGCCTCCTGTGCACTCTGCTGTTGTGTCATTGCTGCAGCCTCCTGTGCACTCTGCTGTTGTGTCATTGCTGCAGCCTCCTGTGCGCTCTGCTGTTGTGTCATTGCTGCAGTCTCCTGTGCACTCTGCTGTTGTGTCATTGCTGCAGCCTCCTGTGCGCTCTGCTGTTGTGTCATTGCTGCAGCCTCCTGTGCACTCTGCTGTTGTCATTGCTGCAGTCTCCTGTGCGCTCTGCTGTTGTGTCATTGCTGCAGTCTCCTGTGCACTCTGCTGTTGTGTCATTGCTGCAGCCTCCTGTGCGCTCTGCTGTTGTGTCATTGCTGCAGCCTCCTGTGCACTCTGCTGTTGTCATTGCTGCAGTCTCCTGTGCGCTCTGCTGTTGTGTCATTGCTGCAGCCTCCTGTGCACTCTGCTGTTGTCATTGCTGCAGTCTCCTGTGCACTCTGCTGTTGTCATTGCTGCAGCCTCCTGTGCACTCTGCTGTTGTGTCATTGCTGCAGCCTCCTGTGCACTCTGCTGTTGTGTCATTGCTGCAGCCTCCTGTGCACTCTGCTGTTGTGTCATTGCTGCAGCCTCCTGTGCGCTCTGCTGTTGTGTCATTGCTGCAGTCTCCTGTGCACTCTGCTGTTGTGTCATTGCTGCAGCCTCCTGTGCGCTCTGCTGTTGTGTCATTGCTGCAGCCTCCTGTGCACTCTGCTGTTGTCATTGCTGCAGTCTCCTGTGCGCTCTGCTGTTGTGTCATTGCTGCAGTCTCCTGTGCGCTCTGCTGTTGTGTCATTGCTGCAGCCTCCTGTGCACTCTGCTGTTGTCATTGCTGCAGTCTCCTGTGCGCTCTGCTGTTGTGTCATTGCTGCAGTCTCCTGTGCGCTCTGCTGTTGTGTCACTGCTGCAGTCTCCTGTGCGCTCTGCTGTTGTGTCATTGCTGCAGCCTCCTGTGCACTCTGCTGTTGTGTCATTGCTGCAGCCTCCTGTGCACTCTGCTGTTGTGTCAGTGCTGCAGCCTCCTGTGCGCTCTGCTGTTGTGTCACTGCTGCAGCCTCCTGTGCGCTCTGCTGTTGTGTCAGTGCTGCAGCCTCCTGTGCACTCTGCTGTTGTGTCAGTGCTGCAGCCTCCTGTGCACTCTGCTGTTGTGTCATTGCTGCAGCCTCCTGTGCACTCTGCTGTTGTGTCATTGCTGCAGCCTCCTGTGCACTCTGCTGTTGTGTCAGTGCTGCAGCCTCCTGTGCACTCTGCTGTTGTGTCATTGCTGCAGCCTCCTGTGCACTCTGCTGTTGTGTCATTGCTGAAGCCTCCTGTGCACTCTGCTGTTGTGTCATTGCTGCAGCCTCCTGTGCGCTCTGCTGTTGTGTCATTGCTGCAGCCTCCTGTGCGCTCTGCTGTTGTGTCATTGCTGCAGCCTCCTGTGCGCTCTGCTGTTGTGTCATTGCTGCAGCCTCCTGTGCGCTCTGCTGTTGTGTCAGTGCTGCAGCCTCCTGTGCGCTCTGCTGTTGTGTCATTGCTGCAGCCTCCTGTGCACTCTGCTGTTGTGTCCTTGCTGCAGCCTCCTGTGCACTCTGCTGTTGTGTCCTTGCTGCAGCCTCCTGTGCACTCTGCTGTTGTGTCATTGCTGCAGCCTCCTGTGCACTCTGCTGTTGTGTCCTTGCTGCAGCCTCCTGTGCACTCTGCTGTTGTGTCCTTGCTGCAGCCTCCTGTGCACTCTGCTGTTGTGTCATTGCTGCAGCCTCCTGTGCGCTCTGCTGTTGTGTCATTGCTGCAGCCTCCTGTGCGCTCTGCTGTTGTGTCATTGCTGCAGCCTCCTGTGCGCTCTGCTGTTGTGTCCTTGCTGCAGCCTCCTGTGCACTCTGCTGTTGTGTCCTTGCTGCAGCCTCCTGTGCGCTCTGCTGTTGTGTCATTGCTGCAGCCTCCTGTGCGCTCTGCTGTTGTGTCCTTGCTGCAGCCTCCTGTGCACTCTGCTGTTGTGTCCTTGCTGCAGCCTCCTGTGCGCTCTGCTGTTGTGTCCTTGCTGCAGCCTCCTGTGCACTCTGCTGTTGTGTCCTTGCTGCAGCCTCCTGTGCGCTCTGCTGTTGTGTCATTGCTGCAGCCTCCTGTGCGCTCGTCTGTTGTGTCCTTGCTGCAGCCTCCTGTGCGCTCTGCTGTTGTGTCCTTGCTGCAGCCTCCTGTGCACTCTGCTGTTGTGTCCTTGCTGCAGTCTCCTGTGCGCTCTGCTGTTGTGTCCTTGCTGCAGCCTCCTGTGCACTCTGCTGTTGTGTCATTGCTGCAGCCTCCTGTGCACTCTGCTGTTGTGTCCTTGCTGCAGCCTCCTGTGCACTCTGCTGTTGTGTCCTTGCTGCAGCCTCCTGTGCACTCTGCTGTTGTGTCATTGCTGCAGCCTCCTGTGCGCTCTGCTGTTGTGTCATTGCTGCAGCCTCCTGTGCGCTCTGCTGTTGTGTCATTGCTGCAGCCTCCTGTGCGCTCTGCTGTTCTGTCATTGCTGCAGCCTCCTGTGCACTCTGCTGTTGTGTCCTTGCTGCAGCCTCCTGTGCACTCTGCTGTTGTGTCCTTGCTGCAGCCTCCTGTGCACTCTGCTGTTGTGTCATTGCTGCAGCCTCCTGTGCACTCTGCTGTTGTTGCTGCAGCCTCCTGTGCACTCTGCTGTTGTGTCCTTGCTGCAGCCTCCTGTGCACTCTGCTGTTGTTGCTGCAGCCTCCTGTGCACTCTGCTGTTGTGTCAGTGCTGCAGCCTCCTGTGCACTCTGCTGTTGTGTCATTGCTGCAGCCTCCTGTGCACTCTGCTGTTGTGTCATTGCTGCAGCCTCCTGTGCACTCTGCTGTTGTGTCATTGCTGCAGCCTCCTGTGCACTCTGCTGTTGTGTCAGTGCTGCAGCCTCCTGTGCACTCTGCTGTTGTGTTATTGCTGCAGCCTCCTGTGCACTCTGCTGTTGTGTCATTGCTGCAGCCTCCTGTGCACTCTGCTGTTGTGTCATTGCTGCAGCCTCCTGTGCGCTCTGATGTTGTGTCATTGCTGCAGCCTCCTGTGCGCTCTGCTGTTGTGTCACTGCTGCAGCCTCCTGTGCACTCTGCTGTTGTGTCACTGCTGCAGCCTCCTGTGCACTCTGCTGTTGTGTCACTGCTGCAGCCTCCTGTGCACTCTGCTGTTGTGTCACTGCTGCAGCCTCCTGTGCGCTCTGCTGTTGTCATTGCTGCAGCCTCCTGTGCACTCTGCTGTTGTCATTGCTGCAGCCTCCTGTGCACTCTGCTGTTGTGTCATTGCTGCAGCCTCCTGTGCACTCTGCTGTTGTGTCATTGCTGCAGCCTCCTGTGCGCTCTGCTGTTGTGTCAGTGCTGCAGCCTCCTGTGCACTCTGCTGTTGTGTCATTGCTGCAGCCTCCTGTGCACTCTGCTGTTGTGTCATTGCTGCAGCCTCCTGTGCACTCTGCTGTTGTGTCATTGCTGCAGCCTCCTGTGCACTCTGCTGTTGTGTCATTGCTGCAGCCTCCTGTGCGCTCTGCTGTTGTGTCAGTGCTGCAGCCTCCTGTGCACTCTGCTGTTGTGTCACTGCTGCAGCCTCCTGTGCGCTCTGCTGTTGTCATTGCTGCAGCCTCCTGTGCACTCTGCTGTTGTCATTGCTGCAGCCTCCTGTGCACTCTGCTGTTGTGTCACTGCTGCAGCCTCCTGTGCGCTCTGCTGTTCTGTCATTGCTGCAGCCTCCTGTGCGCTCTGCTGTTGTGTCATTGCTGCAGCCTCCTGTGCGCTCTGCTGTTGTGTCATTGCTGCAGCCTCCTGTGCACTCTGCTGTTGTGTCATTGCTGCAGCCTCCTGTGCACTCTGCTGTTGTTGCTGCAGCCTCCTGTGCACTCTGCTGTTGTGTCAGTGCTGCAGCCTCCTGTGCACTCTGCTGTTGTTGCTGCAGCCTCCTGTGCACTCTGCTGTTGTGTCATTGCTGCAGCCTCCTGTGCACTCTGCTGTTGTTGCTGCAGCCTCCTGTGCACTCTGCTGTTGTGTCAGTGCTGCAGCCTCCTGTGCACTCTGCTGTTGTTGCTGCAGCCTCCTGTGCACTCTGCTGTTGTGTCATTGCTGCAGCCTCCTGTGCACTCTGCTGTTGTTGCTGCAGCCTCCTGTGCACTCTGCTGTTGTGTCAGTGCTGCAGCCTCCTGTGCGCTCTGCTGTTGTGTCATTGCTGCAGCCTCCTGTGCACTCTGCTGTCGTGTCACTGCTGCAGCCTCCTGTGCACTCTGCTGTTGTGTCACTGCTGCAGCCTCCTGTGCACTCTGCTGTTGTGTCACTGCTGCAGCCTCCTGTGCACTCTGCTGTTGTGTCACTGCTGCAGCCTCCTGTGCACTCTGCTGTTGTGTCATTGCTGCAGCCTCCTGTGCACTCTGCTGTTCTGTCATTGCTGCAGCCTCCTGTGCGCTCTGCTGTTGTGTCATTGCTGCAGCCTCCTGTGCGCTCTGCTGTTGTGCCATTGCTGCAGCCTCCTGTGCACTCTGCTGTTGTGTCATTGCTGCAGCCTCCTGTGCACTCTGCTGTTGTGTCATTGCTGCAGCCTCCTGTGCACTCTGCTGTTGTGTCATTGCTGCAGCCTCCTGTGCACTCTGCTGTTGTGTCACTGCTGCAGCCTCCTGTGCGCTCTGCTGTTGTGTCATTGCTGCAGCCTCCTGTGCACTCTGCTGTTGTGTCATTGCTGCAGCCTCCTGTGCACTCTGCTGTTGTGTCATTGCTGCAGCCTCCTGTGCACTCTGCTGTTGTGTCATTGCTGCAGCCTCCTGTGCACTCTGCTGTTGTGTCACTGCTGCAGCCTCCTGTGCGCTCTGCTGTTGTGTCATTGCTGCAGCCTCCTGTGCTCTCTGCTGTTGTGTCATTGCTGCAGCCTCCTGTGCACTCTGCTGTTGTGTCACTGCTGCAGCCTCCTGTGCACTCTGCTGTTGTGTCATTGCTGCAGTCTCCTGTGCGCTCTGCTGTTGTGTCATTGCTGCAGCCTCCTGTGCTCTCTGCTGTTGTGTCATTGCTGCAGCCTCCTGTGCACTCTGCTGTTGTGTCACTGCTGCAGCCTCCTGTGCACTCTGCTGTTGTGTCAGTGCTGCAGCCTCCTGTGCACTCTGCTGTTGTGTCAGTGCTGCAGCCTCCTGTGCTCTCTGCTGTTGTGTCATTGCTGCAGCCTCCTGTGCACTCTGCTGTTGTGTCAGTGCTGCAGCCTCCTGTGCGCTCTGCTGTTGTGTCCTTGCTGCAGCCTCCTGTGCACTCTGCTGTTGTGTCATTGCTGCAGCCTCCTGTGCGCTCTGCTGTTGTGTCATTGCTGCAGCCTCCTGTGCACTCTGCTGTTGTGTCATTGCTGCAGCCTCCTGTGCGCTCTGCTGTTGTGTCAGTGCTGCAGCCTCCTGTGCACTCTGCTGTTGTTGCTGCAGCCTCCTGTGCGCTCTGCTGTTGTGTCCTTGCTGCAGCCTCCTGTGCGCTCTGCTGTTGTGTTATTGCTGCAGCCTCCTGTGCGCTCTGCTGTTGTGTCATTGCTGCAGCCTCCTGTGCACTCTGCTGTTGTGTCATTGCTGCAGCCTCCTGTGCACTCTGCCGTTGTGTCATTGCTGCAGCCTCCTGTGCTCTCTGCTGTTGTGTCATTGCTGCAGCCTCCTGTGCACTCTGCCGTTGTGTCAGTGCTGCAGCCTCCTGTGCGCTCTGCTGTTGTGTCAGTGCTGCAGCCTCCTGTGCACTCTGCTGTTGTGTCATTGCTGCAGCCTCCTGTGCACTCTGCCGTTGTGTCAGTGCTGCAGCCTCCTGTGCGCTCTGCTGTTGTGTCATTGCTGCAGCCTCCTGTGCGCTCTGCTGTTGTGTCATTGCTGCAGCCTCCTGTGCACTCTGCTGTTGTGTCATTGCTGCAGCCTCCTGTGCACTCTGCTGTTGTGTCATTGCTGCAGCCTCCTGGGCACTCTGCTGTTGTGTCCTTGCTGCAGCCTCCTGTGCGCTCTGCTGTTGTGTCATTGCTGCAGCCTCCTGGGCACTCTGCTGTTGTGTTGTTGCTGCAGCCTCCTGTGCACTCTGCTGTTGTGTTGTTGCTGCAGCCTCCTGTGCGCTCTGCTGTTGTGTCATTGCTGCAGCCTCCTGGGCGCTCTGCTGTTGTGTTGTTGCTGCAGCCTCCTGTGCACTCTGCTGTTGTGTCAGTGCTGCAGCCTCCTGTGCACTCTGCTGTTGTGTCATTGCTGCAGCCTCCTGTGCACTCTGCTGTTGTGTCATTGCTGCAGCCTCCTGTGCACTCTGCTGTTGTTGCTGCAGCCTCCTGTGCACTCTGCTGTTGTGTCATTGCTGCAGCCTCCTGTGCACTCTGCTGTTGTGCCATTGCTGCAGCCTCCTGTGCGCTCTGCTGTTGTGTTGTTGCTGCAGCCTCCTGTGCACTCTGCTGTTGTGTCAGTGCTGCAGCCTCCTGTGCGCTCTGCTGTTGTGTCATTGCTGCAGCCTCCTGGGCACTCTGCTGTTGTGTTGTTGCTGCAGCCTCCTGTGCACTCTGCTGTTGTGTCAGTGCTGCAGCCTCCTGTGCACTCTGCTGTTGTGTCATTGCTGCAGCCTCCTGTGCACTCTGCTGTTGTGTTATTGCTGCAGCCTCCTGTGCACTCTGCTGTTGTGTCAGTGCTGCAGCCTCCTGTGCGCTCTGCTGTTGTGTCAGTGCTGCAGCCTCCTGTGCACTCTGCTGTTGTGTCAGTGCTGCAGCCTCCTGTGCGCTCTGCTGTTGTGTCATTGCTGCAGCCTCCTGGGCACTCTGCTGTTGTGTTGTTGCTGCAGCCTCCTGTGCACTCTGCTGTTGTGTCAGTGCTGCAGCCTCCTGTGCACTCTGCTGTTGTGTCATTGCTGCAGCCTCCTGTGCGCTCTGCTGTTGTGTCATTGCTGCAGCCTCCTGTGCACTCTGCTGTTGTGTCATTGCTGCAGCCTCCTGTGCACTCTGCTGTTGTTGCTGCAGCCTCCTGTGCACTCTGCTGTTGTGTCATTGCTGCAGCCTCCTGTGCACTCTGCTGTTGTGTCATTGCTGCAGTCTCCTGTGCACTCTGCTGTTGTGTTATTGCTGCAGCCTCCTGTGCACTCTGCTGTTGTGTCATTGCTGCAGCCTCCTGTGCACTCTGCTGTTGTGTCATTGCTGCAGCCTCCTGTGCGCTCTGCTGTTGTGTCATTGCTGCAGCCTCCTGTGCACTCTGCTGTTGTGTCATTGCTGCAGCCTCCTGTGCACTCTGCTGTTGTGTCATTGCTGCAGCCTCCTGTGCGCTCTGCTGTTGTGTCATTGCTGCAGCCTCCTGTGCACTCTGCTGTTGTGTTAGTGCTGCAGCCTCCTGTGCGCTCTGCTGTTGTGTCAGTGCTGCAGCCTCCTGTGCGCTCTGCTGTTGTGTCACTGCTGCAGCCTCCTGTGCACTCTGCTGTTGTGTCACTGCTGCAGCCTCCTGTGCGCTCTGCTGTTGTGTCAGTGCTGCAGCCTCCTGTGCGCTCTGCTGTTGTGTCACAGCTGCAGCCTCCTGTGCACTCTGCTGTTGTGTCACTGCTGCAGCCTCCTGTGCACTCTGCTGTTGTGTCAGTGCTGCAGCCTCCTGTGCACTCTGCTGTTGTGTCAGTGCTGCAGCCTCCTGTGCACTCTGCTGTTGTGTCAGTGCTGCAGCCTCCTGTGCGCTCTGCTGTTGTGTCACAGCTGCAGCCTCCTGTGCACTCTGCTGTTGTGTCACTGCTGCAGCCTCCTGTGCACTCTGCTGTTGTGTCAGTGCTGCAGCCTCCTGTGCACTCTGCTGTTGTGTCAGTGCTGCAGCCTCCTGTGCACTCTGCTGTTGTGTCAGTGCTGCAGCCTCCTGTGCGCTCTGCTGTTGTGTCCTTGCTGCAGCCTCCTGTGCACTCTGCTGTTGTGTCATTGCTGCAGCCTCCTGTGCACTCTGCTGTTGTGTCAGTGCTGCAGCCTCCTGTGCACTCTGCTGTTGTTGCTGCAGCCTCCTGTGCGCTCTGCTGTTGTGTCATTGCTGCAGCCTCCTGTGCGCTCTGCTGTTGTGTCAGTGCTGCAGCCTCCTGTGCACTCTGCTGTTGTGTCAGTGCTGCAGCCTCCTGTGCACTCTGCTGTTGTGTCAGTGCTGCAGCCTCCTGTGCGCTCTGCTGTTGTGTCCTTGCTGCAGCCTCCTGTGCACTCTGCTGTTGTGTCATTGCTGCAGCCTCCTGTGCACTCTGCTGTTGTGTCAGTGCTGCAGCCTCCTGTGCACTCTGCTGTTGTTGCTGCAGCCTCCTGTGCGCTCTGCTGTTGTGTCATTGCTGCGGCCTCCTGTGCACTCTGCTGTTGTGTCACTGCTGCAGCCTCCTGTGCGCTCTGCTGTTGTGTCATTGCTGCAGCCTCCTGTGCACTCTGCTGTTGTGTCACTGCTGCAGCCTCCTGTGCACTCTGCTGTTGTGTCACTGCTGCAGCCTCCTGTGCACTCTGCTGTTGTCATTGCTGCAGCCTCCTGTGCACTCTGCTGTTGTCATTGCTGCAGCCTCCTGTGCACTCTGCTGTTGTGTCATTGCTGCAGCCTCCTGTGCACTCTGCTGTTGTGTCATTGCTGCAGCCTCCTGTGCGCTCTGCTGTTGTGTCATTGCTGCAGCCTCCTGTGCACTCTGCTGTTGTGTCATTGCTGCAGCCTCCTGTGCACTCTGCTGTTGTGTCAGTGCTTCTGCCTCCTGTGCGCTCTGCTGTTGTGTCATTGCTGCAGCCTCCTGTGCACTCTGCTGTTGTGTCACTGCTGCAGCCTCCTGTGCACTCTGCTGTTGTGTCATTGCTGCAGCCTCCTGTGCTCTCTGCTGTTGTGTCATTGCTGCAGCCTCCTGTGCGCTCTGCTGTTGTGTCATTGCTGCAGCCTCCTGTGCACTCTGCTGTTGTGTCATTGCTGCAGCCTCCTGTGCACTCTGCTGTTGTGTCATTGCTGCAGCCTCCTGTGCACTCTGCTGTTGTGTCATTGCTGCAGCCTCCTGTGCACTCTGCTGTTGTGTCATTGCTGCAGCCTCCTGTGCACTCTGCTGTTGTGTCATTGCTGCAGCCTCCTGTGCGCTCTGCTGTTGTGTCATTGCTGCAGCCTCCTGTGCACTCTGCTGTTGTGTTATTGCTGCAGCCTCCTGTGCGCTCTGCTGTTGTGTCAGTGCTGCGGCCTCCTGTGCACTCTGCTGTTGTGTCATTGCTGCAGCCTCCTGTGCACTCTGCTGTTGTGTCATTGCTGCAGCCTCCTGTGCACTCTGCTGTTGTGTCATTGCTGCAGCCTCCTGTGCACTCTGCTGTTGTGTCATTGCTGCAGCCTCCTGTGCACTCTGCTGTTGTCATTGCTGCAGCCTCCTGTGCGCTCTGCTGTTGTGTCATTGCTGCAGCCTCCTGTGCACTCTGCTGTTGTGTCATTGCTGCAGCCTCCTGTGCACTCTGCTGTTGTGTCATTGCTGCAGTCTCCTGTGCGCTCTGCTGTTGTGTCAGTGCTGCAGCCTCCTGTGCGCTCTGCTGTTGTGTCATTGCTGCAGCCTCCTGTGCGCTCTGCTGTTGTGTCAGTGCTGCAGCCTCCTGTGCGCTCTGCTGTTGTGTCATTGCTGCAGCCTCCTGTGCGCTCTGCTGTTGTGTCAGTGCTGCAGCCTCCTGTGCACTCTGCTGGGGAAGGCACTACATTAAAGGATTCACAATCACCACTCATAACATACCGGCAGGGCTCATTAACCTGGGAATCTGCGGTGAGACCGGCCTGTGTCTGACAAGAGTCCCCCACAGTGGTTAGGCAATAATACAATTCTGTGATTACTCACCTGTAGAATTGATATTATGAGTATACAGTACGTCCTGCTCCAGATAAGATTCATTACTCTTGGGTATTACGCCGCCAGATGGCGCTGGACTGCAAAGACCGCGAAATTGGCTCCTCCCGGCCCCTCAAATACCCGGGACCTCCCACAAATCCCCAGCATTGAAAAGCAGTTAACGAGAAGCCGGGGGAATTATAACAGAACCAACCAGTAACTATAAACCATGATAACAATCACCATACAGGGGATCCAAGGAAATGCAAGGGTGGGGTGGAGCAGGACGTACTGTATACTTATAATACCAATTCTACAGGTGAGTAATCACAGAATTGTATTATTCTTAGTATAAAGTATGTCCTGCTCCAGATAAGAATCATTACACTTGGGACATCCAATAGCAGTGTCCATAAAGTAGGGTGGGATCCACAAAGGTAACAACAGACAGGTCAGACCACTGCTGCCTGCAGAACCTTGCGGCCAAAAGCAGCGTCAGCTGAGGCCCTAACATCAACCTTGTAAAACTTTGAAAAGGTATGAACAGAAGACCAAGTAGCGGCCTTGCAAACTTGTTCAACAGAAGCCTGGTGCTGGAAGGCCCAAGAGGCACCAATAGCACGAGTAGAATGAGCAGTAAGGCGGAAGGGAGGATTCTTCCCCTTAGCAGAATAGGCCTGAATCACAGCCTGACGGATCCATTTGCTGATAGTAGACTTGGCAGGAGCCAAACCCTTCCTAGGACCAGAAGGGACCACAAAAAGAGCATCAGTCTTCCTGAAAGGTGCAGTAGCCACTAGATAGTACTTCAGGCACCTAACCACATCCAAGGAATGCAAAACCCTCTCCTTGGCACAAGGAAGGAAGAACAATGTCCTGATTCAGATGAAAGGCAGACACAACCTTGGGCAGAAAATCTTATCCTGGTGTCTCTCAAAGTAGGGGAGCTGGATGGAAAAGCGCCGCCAACTCAGAAACACGCCTAACAGAAGGGATAGCCACCAAAAAGACAACCTTGAGCGTAAGAATGGCCAGGGCAGCATCCTGCACAGGTTCAAAGGGAGCACCCTGCAAGGCAGACAAGACCAAGTTCAAATCCCAAACAGGCAACATAGGCTTACGTGGGGGACGCACATGAGTAACCCCCTGGAAAAAAGTCCTGATCAGAGAATGCTGGGCAAAGGACCTCTGGAACATGACCCTTCAGAGTACTGAGTTGGAGCCCCAGCTCCAATCCATGCTGCAGGAACTCCATGATCCTGGGAATAGAGAACACATGACAGGGAGACCTAGCCTCACACCAGTCAATGTAGGCACGCCAAACCCTATAGTAAATGGAGGAAGAAGACTTCTTTCTAGCCTTTATCATGGTGTCAACAACAGAGGCAGACAGCCCCTTCTCCATCAAGATGGAGGTTTCAGCAGACAGGCCGTCAAAGCCAGAGTTTGTAAATTGGGATGGCATAGTGAGCCCTGAGTGAGCAGATCTGGCACCCTGGGCAGAGCGTACTGATCTACTGCCAGCTGCACCACGTCTGCGAACCACACTCTTCTTGGCCACCTGGGAGCCACCAGGATTGCTGGCACTCCCTCCTGAGATATCTTGCGAAGAACCGTGCCCAACAGGGGGAATGGGGGAAAGACATACAGGAGCTGAAAGCCCTGCCATGACATTGCTAGAGCATCTGTTGCCAAGGCCAGATGGTCCTGGGACAGGGAGACAAAGGCCGACATAGAGTGTGAAACACCCTCTCGCAGAGGGACCATTCTCCCAGGTGAGAGGTCCCCCTGCTCAGAGAGTCTGCCTGCAGATTCTCCACCCCCGGAATGTACACAGCAGATATGCAGGGAACATTGTCCTCCCCCCGGGACTTCCTTGAGGGCCCCCTTGCTCCGGGTCCCCCCCTGATGATTGATGTAGGCAACCGCTGTCAGGTTGTCTGAGGGTACCTGAACAGGCCGGCCCCGAAGGTGGAGTTGCAGAGGCCTCATGTGAAACTGTGCATAAGGAACCGCCTCGAAGCACGACACCATCAGGCCCACCAGCTGCATTCCCTGCCTGATGGAGGGATGAGGGCAAGAGAGCAGGGACTGAACCTGCACCAGTAGACTGTCCACCTTCTGCTGAGGAAGAAAAATCCTTGCCTGAACTGTATCCAGATTCATTCCCAGGAAGGGTGTCACCAAGGAGGGAGACAGGGAGGACTTGGGATGGTTGATCACCCAGCCAAATGACTCCAGTGTGGACACTACTCGCTGAGTATCCAGCTCTGCCTGTTGGAGGGACTGAGAAGTGATGAGAATGTTGTCCAAATAGGGCAGAACGCGAATGCCCTGAGACCTGAGCACAGCCATCACCCCTGCCAGCACCTTGGTGAACACTCTGGGAGCTGAAGTGAGACCGAAGGGCAATGCCACAAATTGGTTGTGCTGATCCTCCAGAGCAAACCTGAGGAATCTTTGATGACCTGGAAAACCAGGAATATGAAGATAAGCATCCTTGATGTCCACAGACGTCATGAAGTCCCCTGGACGCAGGGAACTGATAGCAGAGCGCAAAGTTTCCATGCGAAAGCGCCTGCACCTGACAAATTTGTTGAGGATCTTCAAGTCCAGGATGGGCCTGACTGAGCCATCTCTTTTGGGCACGGTGAAAAGGTTGGAATAGAATCCCTTGCCCCTTTCTCGTAAGGGGACCTGACAGATGACCCCCAGCTCCAGAAGGCTTTGCACCGCCAGAATTAGAGCCTGAGCTGACATAGGGTCCTGAGACATCCGGGGGGTGGCCAGGCAGCAAACTCTATCTTGTAACCAGAGGACACTACCTCCTGAATCCACCGGTCTGAGACATGAAGCCTCCAGATGTGAGCAAACTGCTGAAGCCGTCCCCCCACCCGGATGGGTGAGGGTGCCCCTGAGGGGGCTTGGGAGAAGGCTTAGGCTTGGAGCCCCAGGATGAGCCAGGGCGTCCACGTCCTCTGCCCCTTCCCCAGAAATCTCCTCGGGCCCCAGTAAAGGAGACCCCCCTCCCCTGTCTGGCTCCACGGTAGGGGGAAGAAAAGGAACCATGGCATTTATTATTATTATTACTATGGGGTGCACTACCTATCCAATTACTTGTGCTCACACCCACTATAGGTACAACAGCTCTATTTGGAGTGGACGTGAAGAAACACACCTCCCTCCCTATGTGGAGCACCAAAAAATGTATATACAAGAATATATCCTCAAAAATATTTCATTTTATTAATCCGTAGCTAATCATAAAAAACATATAAAGAAAAATATGCAACTCAAGACATTTAAAAAAAGGAGCCCTGGCCTCGAAAGGGCCAAGACTGCCGCCTGCGCTGGGGTAACCTGCCTCCCTTAGCAAACAGGTCCAGGCGGTCCCCAAACAGGCGTAGTCCTTTGAAGGGAAAGCCAGTGAGAGCTTTCTTGGCAGCGTTGTCAGCTGCCCACTGGCACAGCCAAACCGAGCGGTGTATAGCCACCACCAGGGCAGAGGCTCTGCCACACATCCTAATGGTATCATCCAAGGCAGAGAGGACATAAGTCACAAAAACCTCACAACGAGAGAGTGCATTAAACTCCTCACTAGACACATCATCAGGAGCACCATCTAAGACACTTCTAAGCAGGGTCCTAATAGCCACAGCTGTATTGGCAGAGGCACAGACCGGGCGCAGTGCCATCCCCACACAGGCAAAGGCATATGACGCCAGCTGATCAATACACCGGTCCTCACTATCCCGCAGCGTAGTAGAGTCAGGGGAATGCATGACAGAGATGTTAGATAACCCTAGGACCGGGGCATCCACCTCTGGATCGGATGACCAACCACATCAGCAGGAAAGGGATACCTCTTATCCCAACTCTTAGGGACTCCGGGGAGCCTGCTGGGACGCTCACATTCCTTGAGAACAAGGTTATTAAAATGGGCTCGCTCAGGAAACTCTAAACGTGGCTAAGCAGTATATAACAATTCCCCCTGCTGCCTGGGGGCCACAACTGGGGGAGAGATAGACAGTACCTAAAAAATCTGAGCCAACAGCCTATCAGTATCATCTGGGGCCCAGGAATCAGAGCCAGAATCATCATGACCCCTGGGCCTCTCATCAGATGACTCTGAGTCAGAGAATAACTCCCCTTCTTCCAAGGGGGTATAACCAGACAGTTCCAAGAACTCATCAGCCTCCATAGAGAAAAGAGTGACATCAGGCGTCAAGTGCCGCTTCTTAGCAGAGGCCTTACGCGCCAAGGTATTAGCAAGCAACTTCTCAACACTAGCCAGTCTGGAAGACACATCAGGCTGAGAATCCCCACTAGTATGCAACTCAATGGGAGTCAAATTTAAGCTTGGGGGAGTAGGTGAAGCCATACGTGGCGCAGGCCCAGCTACTGGTAAACCAGGCTGCAGCTCAAGCACCTGCTGGACACAAGGTATACAGACCTGCACATTGTCAGCACTAGTAGGGGACACCCCACAAGCTACACACAGCCGGGCTTGTCCCGAAGGAACCCCGAGCACATTATCCTGAGACGCCTCCATATGGTGATTATAGCGGCACAATAGGCCGATAGGGATTCACGCTATAAAAGCAACCCGGGATGCCCCAATAACCCGCTAGGGAAGTGGGAGTAATTTACACACGAGGCCTTACAAGTTTAATAACTAAATAGAGGGAGAAGGGCCAGGAGAGCCTAATAGAATTCGACCCTCCTGAAAGACATAAGCAAAGAGAGCCCCATAAGTGACATGTATAATGACATAGGGTAAATAAAGCCGCCCTCGAGGGCACTCACGGACCGCGGTAGGTAGATGCCAGCCACGCAGCAGCCGAATCCGGAGAAAATGGCGCCGGGTATACCTCGAGGGGCAGGCCGCGGAGACAGTGACGCGGAACGCGCCATCCGTGGGCCCCGCCCCCCCGAAGAGTGCGAAGCAGCACACGTGACAAGCAGCCAATTACAGAGCATCAGAGCATGAGGTAATGCCGCCGCAAACCGCGAAACACAGAGGAAGCGCGCGCGGTGGTGGCATTTTCAAAAACGCAACCAGTGAAACCAAGTCAGCGCGGAGAGTAACACCAACAAGAAGCACATAATACAGTGAAGCACCAAGGCATACACATACACCCCCCTCCCCGAGAGCTGCGAGGGAGGGCAGCGTCCACTTAACATAGGACCCACCGATAGACAGGGGCAAGGGGCATCCCATAGAGGCTCACCATATGCCTATACCGCCTACCCTTTGGTGGGGGATTGCGGTGGAGCAGCGCTCCTAAGCACCTGACAGTGGCGCTGCCTACCGTCACCCGACCAGCGCAGCCAAGGCTGGGAGGCACGTTAAAAAATGGAATGGGTGGAAATAGTCCTACAGGGCCGCAGGCTAATAGCCCCGCTCACCTGCGAGAAGAGAGTCATCTTCTTGTTTTTCGCAGTCCAGACTGCAGAGAAATTCTAGGGATTTGTGGGAGGTCCCGGGTATTTAAGGGGCCGGGAGGAGCCAATTTCGCGGTCTCTGCAGTCCAGCGCCCTCTGGCGGAGTAATACCCAAGAGTAATGATTCTTATCTGGAGCAGGACGTACTGTATACTAAAAATATACATTTTTCCCCCCTCTGTTCTTTCCCAAGAGGGCGGTTAAACCCAGAGTCCTTCAGCAGCTCCACCTGATCCGCAGGTGATGCAGAAGTGTCTGTGGAAGTTGTGTCAGGTACATAATGGGCTATTATCCTGCCCAGATCAGTTCCCAGTAAAACATCTGCTGGGAGGGAGGCAGACACCCCCACCTCTCTCATGCCACATCCGGCACCCCAGTCCAGGTACACGCGGGCCATTGCAAGGGTAGGATTACGGCCCCCAATGCCGGTGACGGTCAGGGTCTTACCCGGGATTATGTCCTTTTGGCTGATCAGCTTGGGGTGCACCAGGGTAATCTCAGCACCAGAGTCCCTGAGGCCTGTAGCAAGCTGGTTGCTAATGGTGACAGGCTGCAGGTTGTCAACAGGGTGTGGGGTTTGGGCTGAAACCCACAGGACAGCATGAAATGCAGTGGACTTTTCATAGGGGTTGGGGTTCATTTTCTCGGGGCAGGAGTGGCTCAGATGGCCGGTTTCCTTGCACACATAACACCGTCGGTCGTCGATGGCCACTGCCTGCCTGCCAGAAGTGTTGGGGCCTGATCTGGGGGACATCCGGTCAGCAGAGGATGGGGGATGGTCCCCGGTCTTCTCTTCTTTCCAGCGGGGAGGAGGGGATCTGCGGACATCTTGTACTCTGCTGGCCACATACAGGTCAGCAAAGTCCGCAGCCTGGTCAGAGGTTTTGGGTTCCTTGGTCAGAATAAACTGTCTGACCTCTGCTGAGCAAATGTGTAATAATTGGTCCTTTATCATGAGGTCTGCAAGGTCAGCAAATGTGGAGACGGATAGTCCTCTGACCCACTGATTAAAAGCAGTTCTCAAGTTGCTCAGAACATCGGCATAGCTGTCATTATGGGCACACTGCACAGTTCTGAATCGCTTACGGTACACCTCAGGGGTAAGGTTATACCGTTTGACCAAGGCTTCTTTTATTTTATCATAGTCCCCATCACAGTCCATTGGGAGGTCTGCAAAGACTTCCAGGGCCTTACCTTTTAACCCAGGTGTTAGATATCTGGCCCACTGGTCTCTAGGTAGGTGAAAATGGCGACAGGTACGTTCGAAGGTTCGGAGATACACGTCCATACAGAAGTTGGACTGTTTTATTCTAAATGTTTTAATGAGCTGTCCTTAGGAGAATGCAGACACTAAAAATAAAAAATGTTTTGCTCCCAGGCACAAACCCTCCTTTTTGGCAATAGTGATTTCCAAATAGTGTCCTGAGAAGAATTTGCATTTATTATACCATTTATTCACCTTGTTAGCACAGATGTTCCCTCACTATCAGGCTGGTCATCTGTGGTGAAGGTGGATACAGTGAACAGAGCAGGGTGGAGCTCCAGGTGTGGGTATGCCTAGCCCAGGGCAAGCAACCAACACACAGGGACCGGAATCTACCGGCAAGCCTTGTGTTCTCTGGAGGTCAGAATATGGTGCAGGCACAACCAGGGTCTGCCCCTGGAAAACCACTTGATACAGAGAAGCGAGGTACCAGAGAGATGCAGCAGAAGAGTGGTGTCTTCAAGCATAATACAATTTCGAATTGTAAACATATTTATTGATTCACACAGGGCACTTTTTAGGCAAAATAGTGCTCAGCGCTGGAAGAAAATAGCGTGCCCACCCATCCTATAGTTCTGTCCCTAACGGGTCTGTGTCATGCTGTGCCTCTTCCTTAGCAAAAGGCAGTGCCTCCTCTCCATGACTGAGCCCAATATGGGGGGGGTGAGGGGTCTGTTTGATAGAAGCCCTTACCCATCTGCAGAATATAGGATGGCTGAGATAAAGGCATCACCTTTGGCCTTGGTGCCCAGGGTGATCGCCCTGCTTACCCTCCCCTTAAACAGCCCTGGATACACAATACCTACAAAGCCAGACACAAATGCTTTTCTACTGACACGAATGAAAGATGGAGATTTTGGAAGAATCTGGGTTATGGTCAGGGGATTATTAACAGGTAATAGTTTTCTGATCACGTGTGGATGGGGTAATATTTTTTACATATTTTCTAGGTATGCATATATGGCTATTGTATGCTTGCGCACACATGAGACTTTTTCTCCACATTTACCACATCCGTGCACTGAGATGAACACAAGCAGTTAGTTCAGACATGCCCAGGGCTGTGGGCTCCTGAACCATGGCATCTGGAGATCAGTTAGGGGTATACTGAGGAAAGAGAGACACTTTTTTAAATTAAGCTACACAGGGCCGGCTCCAGGTTTATGTGGACCCTTGGACGGCATGGTCTCAGTGGGCCCTTTTGTGGTAAAGAGTCGCGTCACGTCACCGAGGGACATCCCAAATCTGGATGCCCCCTAAGGATCATACTATTTGGACCAAAACTCTAGTTTTGGTCTACTTTGAAGCACAACAAAACCCTTTAAACCTGACCTCGGAGTCTAAACAAATCTAGATTCTTCTGATTTTGGATGCCCCTGGGTGTGACCCCCCCCCCCCTTTTTGTTCATTACTTTCCTGGAACTGGTGAATGCCCTGCGGGATCGCCAAACCAGGGGAGTTCTTTCACAAATGGGGGCATCCATAAATTGAGATGCCCCTGTAAAGGGGAACAAAACCCAGGGGTGGAATCGCTTGTATTGTGGGTATGCCAGCGATCCCAGGGGGTTTCACATAGTAGGGTATCACAGATTGGGATGCTTCAGGGATAGGAAATCAGCTGGAATCTTGGGATCTTGGATGCCTTGGAATCTAAATCGAGATGCCCCCTTGTGTGGCACCCAACATTTGAGGAGGTGTGCCCTCCCAGTCCACCGCTGGCCAAGTGCTGTTGCACACCCCAAAGGCTGGCCCTGTCAGTGGGCCCCCCGGCAACTGCCCTGCCTTGCCGGGTGCTGACGCCGGCCCTGAACCTACACCCTCCATCACCACACCGAGGCCACATCCCCTGCAAATCTCCTGCCCATAAGTGGCTGATTGGTGGTTGGATTAGCAGGAAGGAGGTGAAGCTGGAGATGCAATAGATAGGGGTAATGGATGGGATGTTAAAAGAAGGAGGGATGGATTGGATGAGCTGGGAGGGGATAAGAGACGGATAGATGGAATGAGCTAGAAGGAGAGAGGGAGGAATGGATGGATGGAAGAAGCGGGAGGGCTTCCCTCACCACCAAAGGGGTGGTTGTTCCACTTTAACATAAATTGGGGTGATTTACTATGTTCGCTACTGCTCGCTACTTAACATAAGAGTCTGTTCGCCGGACGTGTTACGGAATCATGACAGACCAGCGGATACTAGTGAACACAGACTTTCGCAAAGCATTTTGCTGTGTTTGCTCCGCAATTTGCAGGTGAAAGTCACAGCGAATGACATTGAAAGGTGGTTTGGAGAATGGCGGGGAACTGCTGCTGCACATTTCTTCGACAAAAAACATAACATTTTGCCGAAAACACACTTTTATAGCATATGTCGGCATTGGAGGGGTCTCAGAATATATGGGGGGTATCTTGAAAGTTTGAAAAGCTTAAAAATATGTTTTTGAAAATATAGAAGTCATATAAAAACATTATTATTAGTTGTTTTTCACATACTGGGGAACTTTCTAATGTTCACGTTCCAAAAAGATGCTAAAAAAAAAAAACCTAAACTGTCAGTCTCTCCCTAAATAACATTGATTCCTATGGGGTTCGCCACTATTCGCCGAGCCAAAATAAGGTAGAAATAAATCCCAAAAACATGGACACGGAAAATTTCACTTGGTAAATGTGTAAACCCGGTGGATACCAAAATTGTTGGCAAATTGTTTCATAAATTACCCCCTGTATACAAAAACTTATATTAACAAAAGTAAAGGTGAATGAATCAGTCAGATGCAGATCTGCATGTTACACCTCGAGGAGGTTAGAGCAACGAGGGACAGGGGCACATGGACTCAAAGGAGGGACAGTCGGGAGGTATGGTTGGTGCCTTGCTCAGGAGCACACAAGTATGGTCCCAGCTGGGAATCAAGCATGCAACCCTCTGGTCACAGGACCAATATTTTTTAGGGTGTTCTACTATTCCTTAGTCATATATATATATATATATATATATATATATATATATATATATAGTTGTTTCTGTTTAGCTCACAGTCCATCAAATTGGGTTTTTGTCTAAATTTCTGCTGTCATACATAGAAACTCATACACACTGCATGTTGCTCAGCTTCGCTGTTGGGCGGCTTTTCCCTCCCACACACTGACCCTTCTCTCACCCTCGGGATATTTCATATTTGCCATTTGCTGTTGGAGCAGCAGCGACATCTTTCCCTCTCAGGATCTCCCTCCCTCCCTTGTGAGGACGTGTCCTGTCACAGCTCTGCCATTAGGGCGTGCTTTCTCTCTGATCACATGACTCACACTGTGTCACATGACAAGGCTCTTCCTGTGTGAGGGGGAGGAGGTCATTGTGTTTCCGGCCATTGAAGCAGCATCTGGTGTGAGCTGTATATCCGCTCTGGGAAGCTGCAGTCGCCCGGGAGGCAGCGAGGGATCTCGTGTGACATTTGCAGCCGGCAGCATTGTCTCTCTATCATTCCTCGGAGGTAATGATGTATAGAATGTGTCACTAGTCACTGGATATTTAGTTGTTGTGTTAGCATTATAATATACATTGGGATGTAGCGTTAGCAGTGAGCAGTTCAGTAAATATTTGACATTACTTTCTCAGCGCCTGATTAATGCTCGCCGTGTTATTGCAGTGAAGACGCATGTGTTCGTACTGTACTGTAAATTGTGACTGCTTGCGAAAGTCTGCTCAAATTACTGCAGGGGAATAGGGGGCTCACCATAACCCCTGCCCCCTATTATTATTATACAGAGGAAGAGGAGGCTCACCATGACCCCTGCCCCCTATTATTATTATACAGAGGAAGAGGAGGCTCACCATGACCCCTGCCCCCTATTATTATACAGAGGAAGAGGAGACTCACCATGACCCCTGCCCCCTATTATTATTATACAGAGGAAGAGGAGGCTCACCATGACCCCTGCCCCCTATTATTATTATTATACAGAGGAAGAGGAGGCTCACCATGACCCCTGCCCCCTATTATTATACAGAGGAAGAGGAGACTCACCATGACCCCTGCCCCCTATTATTATTATACAGAGGAAGAGGAGGCTCACCATGACCCCTGCCCCCTATTATTATACAGAGGAAGAGGAGACTCACCATGACCCCTGCCCCCTATTATTATTATTATACAGAGGAAGAGGAGGCTCACCATGACCCCTGCCCCCTATTATTATTATTATACAGAGGAAGAGGATGCTCACCATGACCCCTGCCCCCTATTATTTTTTTTATATATTCTTTATTTATTAAAGATTTTTCACAAGTAAACAAACATAAGACCAGCAAGAGAAAAATGACATACACATTGCATTCTGTCCTGATGTTCCGTACATAGAAAGAGAACATACATAATGAATGTACCCAATGTTTCCAGCATTGTAGGTCAAGAAAGTAACTGCCCAATCAACAGGTGCAACTGTGGTCTTATTACAACGGGGTGGGATGGGGTGGGGTGGGGGGGGGGGGGGGGAGGGAGAAGAACAGAAGCGGGGTGGGCTTGATAAAAAGAATTCCTATGCCAGGCCTAAAAGGCTCTTCCCCTCATCAGACTCAGTAAAGACCATCCATCCACGCCATGTGGTAGCAAACTTCTCGTAGGTGCCATCTCGGGAAGCCATCATATTCTCGAACCTCATCATGTCATTCACCCGTTTAAACCAAGTAAGTATGCTCGGGGGATCCTTGCTCTTCCATATCTGTGGAATGCAGGCCTTTGCTGCATTCAACAGACGGCACGTGATAGATTTACGGTACCTTTTTATTGGGATATCTGTTCTATGGAGGAGACACAGAGCGGGGTCGTCAGGGACCTCCGAGCCCGAGACCTTTTCTGCCACTAATCTCACCCTATCCCAGAATTCCCTCAAACCTGGGCAGGACCAGAACACATGCAACAGGTCCCCTCTCCCGACTCCGCACCTCCAACACTCCGCGGGCGTCTCTGGCGACCACTTGTTTAGGGTCGCCGGGACCCTGTACCACCTAGATAGTAGCTTGTAGCCTCCTTCCTGGTATCTGGTGCATATTGACGATTTGTGAGGGAGTTTTAAGAGTTTTCGGCGCTGCTCGGGTGTCCATGTTTCGTTGAGATCCCTTTCCCATTTCACTAAATAGGAGGGGACTTCGTCGTCTGGGGGGTCAATAAGCAGCTTATATATCCTGGAGAGGGTGTGTCTCTCTACCTCCTTACTCTGGCACATTGTCTCAAAGGCCGTGTTGTTCCGCCTACCCTCTCTAAAATCCTGTAAGGAAGCCATGAAGTGGCCTATCTGCATACCCTGCCAAGGAGACCACTCAGGGACCCCATGTCTCTGTGCCAGCTCCGCTAGCGGGGCCCACCCCTCCTGCACCCTGAAATGACCTGCCCTGCACACATTCGCTCTGGACCATGCCATGGCTGTTGGGCCACTACATCCCGGCCTAAAACTCGGATTTCCCAGGATAGGATACATGGGGGACGGGAAAGGTGAAATCCCCTCACGATGCAGCGCCGCCTTACACGCCCTCAGTGTCGGGCCAATAGTGGGGTGTTGCAGCGCCTGCGTCCCCCCCTCCCGAAGCAGCCAGGGCGCACCCCCAATTGGATATGTCAAGAAGCTCTGCTCTAGGCCGACCCATCGCTTGTGCCGTCCATGAATGCACCAATCGACCACCCTATTCAGGTGCACAGAGAGATGGTACAGTGCCGGGTCAGGGACACCTACACCCCCCCTCTCCTTCGTCCTCATCAGTAGGCTCCCGCTCATCCTTGGCCTCCTCCCAGCCCATATAAATTTAATAAAAACAGCTCGCACCTTCTGAAGGTAGGAACGTGGGATCAGTACTGGCAGAGCCTGCATAAGGTAAAGCAAGCGGGGCAAGAGGGTCATCTTGACCGCATTGCATTTCCCGAACCAAGAGAGCTTCCCCTTTGCCCACCTATTGGTTTCTTCCTCAAAATGCTTCAATAGTGGGGGGAAGTTGAGGGCAAATACTTTGGTGAGATCGCTACTGATCTTAGTTCCTAAATAGCCCACGCAACCCTCAGCCCATTTAAACATAAAGGAATCCCGCAGCTTCCCCAACCGCGTGGCAGGGATACCAACATTTAAGGCCTCCGATTTCTGATAATTTATCTTGTACCCTGACAAGTTCCCATACTCTCTCAGATCCCGCATGAGATTTGGCAGGGTCACCTCTGGACAAGACAAGAAGAAGATTAAATCGTCGGCATAGGCCGCGACCTTATAGTGTCCCGACGCATTCTCAATTCCCCTAACATCCGGGTTCCCCCTCACCCTGCACAGGAGGGGCTCCAATACTAATATGAAAATTAACGGAGACAATGGGCATCCCTGTCTTGTCCCATTAGCGATCCCAAAGGATCCAGACGAGTGCCCGTTTACTCTCACCGACGCCGAGGGTCCCCTATACAGGCTCCCGATCCAATTCAGCATGTTCGGGCCCAGGCCAATGTGTCTTAGGACCGAGTCCATGAACTGCCAATTGACCCTGTCGAACGCTTTCTCGGCGTCGGTAGAGAGCAGCAGGGCAGGCGTCTTTTGTTTCTGGGCCAGATGGATCACATTCAACACTTTAGTAGTGTTGTCCCGAGCCTCCCTCATAGGCATAAAGCCCACCTGGTCGGGGCCAATCACTAAGTGCAGGTGAGGGGCAACCCTCGACGCCAAAATCTTGGCAAAAAGCTTAATGTCTGCGTTCAGGAGAGAGATGGGCCTGTAATTAGCACAGAGGGTGGGGTCTTTTCCCTCCTTGGGTATCACCGCAATGTGAGCCCTGAGCGTGTCTCTGGGGAGCGGGGCCCCCTCTATTATGGCATTCATCACGGACAGGAGTTTAGGACCTAGGATCGGGAAAAATTTTTTGTAGTACTGCAGATGGAACCCATCCGGGCCAGGGGCCTTCCCCCTTGCCGAGCTAGCCAACGCTCCCTGCAGCTCCAACAGGGAGATCGGTGCCTCTAGCTCCGCTATCACCTGTGCCGGGAGGGTCGGCATCCCTGAAAGCCTAATGTAGTCCACACATCTCTGCTCCAGCGCAGGCTCCCGAGCCTCTGGCAGGTTATACAGGTCTCGGTAGAATACTCGGAACGCCTCTGCTATTTCCTCCGTAAGGTGCGTGACCCTGCCCCCCTGGTCTGTCACCCTGGGTACAAAGGTCCTAGCCCTTTCGGCCCGTAAGGCGTTAGCTAGCAGTCTGCCGCACTTGTCCCCGGACTCGTAAAAAGCGCGCCGGCATTGCACTAGCTGCGCTTTGATCTTGTCGCAACAGACCGTCTTCAGCTTCTCTCGCAGCGAAGTCAGGGTGGGCAAGTGAGCGGCAGACAGGGACTTCTTATGTAGCGCCTCCAGCTTACCAATCTCTCTAAGTAGGTTCATAGTACATTCCATCCTTTCCTTTTTCATCCTAGCTCCATGTCCTATGAACAGCCCCCTGACAAAGCACTTATGCGTCTCCCATAGGGTCCCGGGTGACACCCCTGGGGTGGAGTTTATTTCAAAGAAGCTTTTTAATTCCTTCTGGACATCCTCCAGCACCTTCTGGTCGTCCAACAGTGAGTCATTAAGGCGCCAGGACCAGCTCCTAGGGGACGCGGAACGTCCCCTAAGGGTGAGGGTAATGGGGGCATGGTCAGACAGGGTAATGTTGCCTATCGTTGAGTCTTCCACGCGGGGCAGCAGCGCGTGCGGGACCAAGAACAGATCGATTCTGGAATAGGAATTATGGGGGTGAGAGAAGAAGGTGTAATCCCTTGTCTCCGGGTGTAGTATTCTCCAAGGGTCAACAAGCTGGTGTGAATGAAGGATCTTCCTGACTTGTTTTATTTTAGCGTATGCAATATGGGGCCCCCCTCTGGAAGTGTCCAGCAGAGGTTCTAACGCCAAATTAAAATCTCCACCAATTATCAGATCCCCCTCCCGGAAGCCCACCAGAGCCTCTAGAAGGTTCTCCATAAAAGAAACCTGTCCAGCGTTCGGGGCGTACACATTCACCAACGTGACCCTTTCAGAAGCTATCTTCCCCTTGACAAACACCCATCTTCCCTCAGCATCCGTCTTGTAGTCCTCAAGCTCCCACATGAGGGATTTCGCTATCACAATGCTGACCCCTCTGGACCTGGAGTCAGGAGAGTAGCTGTTGTATGACCTAGAATAGAACCTGTCGCCCAGCGATGGAGGGTTTGAAGCCCTAAAGTGCGTCTCTTGCAGAAAGCCCACTTGGGCTCTAAGACCTCTCAAGTTTCGTAGAATCATGGAGCGCTTTTCAGGGCTATTAAGCCCCTTGGCGTTCAGTGAGACGATTTTGGTACCCGCCATTTTAGGTAGCCCACTAGGGGGGGGGGGGGGGAGGGGGGGGTTAGGTGGGGGGGAGGTGGCGGGGGATAAGCACTCCCCTCCCAAAAGATAACTAGGGGGGGGGGGGGGTAAGGAGGGAGGACTCTAGACAAGTGGGAGTTCGCCTCCTCCTAGAGGGGCTTAACGGGGGTCAGAACACAGGAACAATAAACAATAAACACAAAACTTTTACTCTATCCACTAAGGAGAAGATCAAAACCCAACAGGTCAGGTAAACCTGCGGGTCGGCCCTAATGTGGGGTAGGGTGCCTGTCAGTACTCACCGCAGGTCTAACCATTCCCTCCCACATCGGGCCAGCCAGCAGATCAACGTGAAAAGATAAGCAATGAGCAGCAAACCTATAACAACAATTAAGCAAGTAATAATAGTAACATTAACAGCATTAATAAGACATGTCAAAGCCATTTCGGCCACAGCTTCATTTGACGTGAGGCGCCCGGCCACCCCCCCCCCCCCCCAGGAGGAACCCCACCACCAAAGGCGGAGGCAAGCACGTCACCCAAACCGCAGGCCCACGACGGCACGCGCCGCCCAGTACCCGAGTCGTCCAAGGGCGAGTAGGCTCCCCCCAGGGGAATGGAAGCGGCCGGGCCACCCCACCCCGCCGGCAAGCTCACGTCTCGATGTTGTATGGCCTAGACTGCCTCCTCACGCGGCGCCGTCTGCCAGGGCCTCCAGGGCCTCCCCGACCCCTCCCAGAAGCCCCCACAGGCTGAGCGGGGGGGAGCGCCACCCTCGCCGCCAGCCAGTCCGGGACCTCCACCGGGTCACACCGAAGGAAGAGAAACAAGTCCGGCAAGTCTCCCGGCGACTTCAATAAGAAAGTGTCATGGTTCCTCCTAACGATGAGGTGGAAAGGATATCCCCACCTATATGTCGCTCCTGCGCGCGTCACTGTTTCCAGCACTGGCTTCAGGGCTCTGCGCATGAGCAATGTTCTGCGTGAGAGATCCTGCAAAATCTGGATGTTGGCTCCGTCAAAGCTGACGTCCCCCCTCCGCCATGCGGCGCGGGCGACATCTTCTTTCAGCGCGTAGCGATGCACCCGGCAGACGACATCCCGTGGTCTGGACGGATCTGAGCTGGGGGGACCTAGCGCTCTGTGAACTCTGTCCAATTCAATCGGGGTGTCCGGGTCCCTATCCAGCACCATGTTGAAAATGACTGTGACGATGCGTTTGAGGTCTTCCCCCGAGGAAGCTTCTGGGATGCCCCGCAGCCGAAGATTATTTCTGCGGCTACGATTTTCAATATCGTCAATGTGTAGCATCTGGGCCTGGAGTAAAGATTCCTGACGGTCACATCTCTCCTCCAATATTCTGAGGCGATTTGCAGTTGAAGGGCCCTCCGACTCTAGCACCGCCACCCTCTCCTCCACTGCGGAGACTTGCTGCTTGACCTCTCCCAGCTCCCGCCTATGCGCCTCTTCGTACTTTGCAATGAGACCCTCGATGTCGGCTCTGGAGGGCAGATTCCGCAAGAGCGAGATCGTTTCCTTGTGAATATCTGCGCCGCGGGAGGGCCCGGGATCTCCTGACTCTGCAGACGATCGGGGAGTAGGGTGCGGCTGCAGCTTGCTCTCGGCGGGGTCTGGCGTCCATGGGACCCAAGGCTCCGGTCTGGGCTCGGGGGAGAAGCAAGGCTGATGCGGGGACATCGGGGTCGGGCTGTGCTGACCGGCGGGCCACGAAGCCTCCGGCGAGGGCTGCAGCGAAGGTGAACCCGGACTCAGGGGTGCAGGACCCCGCCGCTGAACCAGGATCTCAGGCTCTAGGGGGGGGGGGTTCCGGTGCTCTGGGGTTCTCTGTGGAGTAATCAAAGGGGAATACGCGTCAGCTCCCAGCCGTCCCCCCGCCAGCGACACCCCGTCACCGCTCGTCCCACGCCGGGGCAAGAAGGCGAATCTGGCCAGAGTCGGCTGCGTCACTGTCCCTGGCTTGTCCCCCTGTGCACCCATCGTGGCAGTGTGTGGCATCTCCATGCCCAGATCACGGGGGGCATGTGCTTGTCTGCGGTGGGCAGGGAGAGCACCTGTCTCAGAACAGGGGGGCCGGGGGGGGGGGCGCAGGCGGATCTCGCAGGGTGTGACACTCCTGGACCCCAGATGCGCTGGCCGTCTGACCGGGCTCCCCGCCTGTCTCCCGCTGCAGACCCACCTTTTGAGTAGTGCAGCGCTGGCTGGGCTCTTTCTGCCCCCGCATCTGGTCTGGGGAATCCCGGCCGGCGTCTGTAGCCCCTCCCCTCAGCGTCACCGCCCCAGAGTTCCTTGCGCCGGCGGGCGCCATCTTGGGACTCCCAGCAACAGCTCCTCCGTCCGCCATCTTGGTACACCCACCGGTGTACACAGACCGCATCTCCGCCGCCGCCGCCGCCGCTTCCTCCAGCACAGAGACACCCGGTGCTTCCTCCTCACTCAGCTCCGCAGCCTTCTCTCCTCTGCACGGTGAGTGATTCTTCTCTCCGCCGCGCTCGCCTCCGATCCCCGCCAGGTTCCGCTCAGCGATCTCTGGTGGCAGACCGCTGGTGCATCTAGCTGTCCTCTCGGTCCCGGGCGATCGCTGGGGCTCAGGCCCGCCTCCTGCTCCGGTGGCTCGCGGGGGGTCCGCTGCCACTGTGGGAACCACCGTCTCTCCCACTCCCAGCATGCTCCGCGCCATCTTGGACCTCCGGTCCTCAGCCCTTTCCCTCCGGAAATCTGCAATCGGGGGGTGCTGGGGGCTCCTCCGCTGTCCCCCTCCACTTCCCCGAGGGGTCTTCTTCCTGGCCATGTCTTTTTAGGGTAGGTTTGCTGCTTGCAAAGTGGGCTATAAGGCCGCCGATGTGGGAGCTCGAGGATAACACTTCCTCACGGCTCCATACCTAGGACACGCCCCGCCCCCTATTATTATTATACAGAGGAAGAGGAGGCTCACCATGACCCCTGCCCCCTATTATTATTATACAGAGGAAGAGGAGGCTCACCATGACCCCTGCCCCCTATTATTATTATACAGAGGAAGAGGAGGCTCACCATGACCCCTGACCCCTATTATTATTATACAGAGGAAGAGGAGGCTCACTATGACCCCTGCCCCCTATTATTATTATACAGAGGAAGAGGAGGCTCACCATGACCCCTGCCCCCTATTATTATTATTATACAGAGGAAGAGGGGGCTCACCATGACCCCTGCCCCCTATTATTATTATTATACAGAGGAAGAGGAGGCTCACCATGACCCCTGCCCCCTATTATTATTATTATACAGAGGAAGAGGGGGCTCACCATGACCCCTGCCCCCTATTATTATTATTATACAGAGGAAGAGGAGGCTCACCATGACCCCTGCCCCCTATTATTATTATACAGAGGAAGAGGAGGCTCACCATGACCCCTGCCCCCTATTATTATTATTATACAGAGGAAGAGGAGGCTCACCATGACCCCTGCCCCCTATTATTATACAGAGGAAGAGGAGACTCACCATGACCCCTGCCCCCTATTATTATTATACAGAGGAAGAGGAGGCTCACCATGACCCCTGCCCCCTATTATTATACAGAGGAAGAGGAGACTCACCATGACCCCTGCCCCCTATTATTATTATTATACAGAGGAAGAGGAGGCTCACCATGACCCCTGCCCCCTATTATTATTATTATACAGAGGAAGAGGAGGATCACCATGATCCCTGCCCCCTATTATTATTATACAGAGGAAGAGGAGGCTCACCATGACCCCTGCCCCCTATTATTATTATTATTATACAGAGGAAGAGGAGGATCACCATGCCCCCTGCCCCCTATTATTATTATTATACAGAGGAAGAGGAGGCTCACCATGACCCCTGCCCCCTATTATTATTATACAGAAGAAGAGGAGGATCACCATGACCCCTGCCCCCTATTATTATTATATAGAGGAAGAGGGGCCTAACCATGACCCCTGCCCCCTATTATTTTAATACAGAGGAGGAGGGGGTATGTATATAATAATCTTAGTCATGGGGTATGGGTATATATATATATATATATATATATATATATATATATATATATTAATACGAGTCATGTTGGGATGTATATGTATATAATAGTAATAGTCACGTGGGGATGTATATTCACCATATCTTTCGCCCTATAAGATATACTTACATGAGTCTCGTCACCGGGAGGCCAGCCGAGCAGGGTAAATCACCCCTGCCTGCTGTCCCCGCTATGGCAGCCACTGCTACTTTTTGTGCTGGCGCACACAAGGTAAATGAACACTGTCTCTGCTCTGGCTTCCGGCGTCTCCACCACCTCTTGGGCCGATACAGACTGACACCCGAGAGGCGGTGGTGGGGCCGGAAGCCAGAGTGGGGATAGTGGACAGCGTTTATATTTACTATATCCAGTCCAGGTCATCCCAGAAGTGATGACAGTTGGGTAGTCCGCCACCAGGTGGCGCAGTTACTGCAAGATCCAAAGCTGTAACTCCTCCTCTCCTCCTATAAAATGAGGTTGTCTCAGTAGAATTCTTCATCTTGCAGTGCTGCTGCTAGGATCGTCTTGGATACTCTCTCTGGATACGGCAGCTGAGCGGGGCATTCTAAGCCTGTTGGCCGCTGCTCCCCTATTACCACTGTTCCCGTGGACCCACTTCTGCCTCCCAGCCTCGGCTGACGTGACAGGTGAAGGTAAGGAGAACGCCGGGGTCAGGCGTTGACAGAGTTAGGCTCTGGGCCGCAGACCCTCCATAAAGGGTAGCCGCCCATAGGCGATGGTGAGCCTATTGGGGGGGGGGGGGGAAACCACCTTATGCCCATGGGTTATGCCCTTGTCTGTGCTCACAAGCTTTATTTTATTTATTCTGTGTTTTGCATTTTTCACTGTATCTGACTTTTCTTCTCACTGGCATACTTACCTCCCTCGCTCCCTCGGCTCCTTCTCCTCTCCCTTCCATCTTGACAGCGATGTGGGGGGGGGGGGGATCGGGAGCGGCGCTTCAGCGGGGCTTGGTTTCTGAGGCTGCGGCCTCGGTTGACATGGAGGGCGCTCCTTTCGCACCCGCAGCGCGGGGCAGGGCTGCACGATGACGCGTTCTGCCCCCAGCGCCATTTTCCTCCTGCTGCTGCTCCTGGCGTCCCCAAGCATCCACTGGTCGGCTAACCGTGAGTCCCTCTTTTTAATTCTAATATATTATAATTCTAATATAATATATATTATTGATGCATGTGCTGTGGGATTGCTCATGGATCCTTTCTGCTTGTGTCTTCTAGGTAGGCCCCCTTTGCCAGCTGAGGGTTGTGGTTCCTCCCGGTTTCCTGCCACCCCCCCACTCTCTCTACGCGCCCTCTCCTCTAAGAGGGACTAAATTGGGGGATCTCTTAGGTTTGGGCCGTTAGTGCCTTGTAACCTGTGTAATTTTCACTATAATTACCATAATGGAGGCTTCTGGGTATAGTGAGCTAGGGGCCCCATCTGGGCGGGTGAAGCTGTGCCCCATGTGCGGTACCAGCCCTCTGGGCGGACTCAGCACGGTTTGTGTCACTTGCACCAGGAGCTTACTTTTGGAGCATGATAGGGCGGGTGTCTATGCCCCTAGCCCTCCTTTGCCTGCGGCCTCGCCAACGCCCTCACTACTGCATTCAGCCCTCAGCGAAGGGGAAGCCAGCAGGGGGTCCCAAGCCTATTTGGCACACCGGGTGGCCAGCCTGGAGAGACAGTTATCTCGCACGGCTACTGGGAAGGCCACGAGTAAGAAGCGGCACATCGAGCCGGGTTACTCTGATTTTGCTGATGATGATCTTTTTGGAGTTCGGGGCTCCATGGAGGAGGGAGAGTTGTTTAAGGACTCCCGTTTCCTCAGGGTATCGGTCGGTTGTCTATGACAGCGACCCCGGGTCTTCCTCGGACGAGGATATGTGGCTCCCTGACGACACAGAGAAGTTGCTGTCTTCAGTGTTTGAGACCTTGCATATTGTCCCTCCTAAAGCGGCTAAGAGGAAGCAGGGTGATTGAATCCGGCCTGAGAGACAAAGGCTTGTCTTCCCTGAGCAGGCCCACCAATATGGTGTTCAAGGAATGGGAAAGACCAAATAAATTGCCATCGGTGCCTAAGGGCCTGGACAGGTGGTATCCTTTCCCTGAGGAGCTGGTCCGCCTCTGGTCCCGTCCCCCCGATGTGGATTCCCCTGTGTCGGGGTTATCCAACACTACGGTTATGCCGTCACCCGATACTGCTTCCTTGCGCGACCCTGCTGACAGGAGCATACATCAGGTGGCTTGTCATGCATTCACCTTTGTGGGTGCTGGGCTTCGCCCTGTCTGTGCCACGGCCATAGTCTCTTTAGCCATTAGGAAGAAGGTGAGACGCCTTGTTGATATTGCCAAGTCTCGCAAGCGGGCAGAGGAGTATAAAGATCTCAAAGCCTGCATGTTTTTTTTGCAGTCTCGGCTATGGACGATAGTGTCCGGCTTGGCGCCAGGGTTTTCGGCCCTGCTTGTTGCGCTTCGTTGCTCGCTCTGGCTGCGGCAATGGTCGGCTGACGCTGCAGCCAAGAAATCGCTCACTAGTATCCCCTTCTTGGG
This sequence comes from Gastrophryne carolinensis, assembly GCA_027917425.1. NCBI lineage: Eukaryota > Metazoa > Chordata > Amphibia > Anura > Microhylidae > Gastrophryne > Gastrophryne carolinensis. The sequence continues at coordinate 23,650,115 of CM051237.1, forward strand.
TTATTTGGGGAGCGTCTGGACCTCCTGGCTGGGAGGATGGGAGAGTCCCTCAGCGATGGAAGCTTGTGCGTCCCTTTCAGGGTTCATCTGCCTATCGCTCCTTTCGAGGAGGAAGAGGCTCTTCATTTTCAGGTGGCCGCAGAGATTCCTAGGGACGAGGTAGGTCTCGCGGCCGACCCAATTCCTCCTGGGGAGCTAAATCCAAGCCCCCTGCCAAGCCCCCTCAGGCATAAGGGGGCGCCCTCACCCATCTGGGTGGGGGGACGGCTTCTGCTATTTGCTCACGTCTGGAGACAGCACGTCTTGGATCGGTGGATTCAGAAGGTGGTTTCCTCTGGTTACAAATTAGAGCTGGCAGTTTGGCCGCCCTCAAGATTTCTTCAGTCGCGGATATCCCAGAACCCATTGATGGTGCAGGGCCTAAGAATGCCCGCCCAACGCCTTCTACGGTCAGGTGTGATTTGTCCTGTGCCTCGTCAGGAACGGGGTCAAGGTTTCTACTCCAACCTGTTCACAGTGCCCAAGAAGGACGGAACGCTGAGACCTATCCTGGACCTGAAGGGTCTCAACAGTTTTGTCAGAGTCAGACATTTCCGCATAGAGACCTTACGGTCCGTGGTGACCTTGCTTCGGCCTGGCGACTTCATAGCCACGGTGGACATCAAGGATGCTCATCTGCACACCCCAATTTTTCAGGGACATCAGAAGTTCCTGGAGGATCAGCATTTCCAGTTTGTGGCACTACCGTTCGGGATATCCTCAGCCCCCTGTGTGTTCACCAAGGTGCTGGCTGGCATCATGGCTATCGTAAGGAACCAGGGCATTCGCGTTCTTTCTTATCAGGACGAGTTGCTGATTGCGGCTCAGTCCCTTCAGCAGGCTGAGAGCGACACCCGGACGGTGTTATCCACTCTTGAGGATTTTGGATGGGTAATTAATTAATCAAAGTCTTCTATCACTCCCTCAATGGTGAGGTCCTTTCTGGGCATCACGTTGGACACCTCTCAGGTCAAGTTATTCCTGCCCCAGAAGAAGGTGGCGGGCCTCCAGATGCAGGTGCAGGCCTTACTGTCTTTTTAGCGGCAATCGATCTGTCTGGGGATGAAACTGGTGGGCCTAATGGTGTCATGCTTCGGGGCAGTGGCCTTCGCCCAGTTCCACATGAGACCTCTTCAATTGAATCTGTTGACCGGTTGGGACCGGAGGAGGAGTCCCTGGAACAGGAATCTTCGCTGCCCCCCGGCCAGACAGTCCCTCTTGTGGTGGTTGGACCCCAGAAATCTGTTGGTGGGCAAGTCCTTTCTGACTCCCCAGTGGGAGATTGTTACCATGGATGCCAGTCTGACCGGCTGGGGAGGTTTTTGCCATATGCTGAAGTTCCAGGGTCACTGGGGGCCGTAGGAGGCCCACTTGCCCATCAATCTCCTGGAGCTGAGAGCGATCCGGTTGGTGCTTCTTCACTTGACTCCCCATCTAAGGGGTCGTGCGATCCAGGTCCACTCAGACAATCAGACGGCTGTCGCCTACATCAATCACCAGGGCGGGACTCAACCAACCAAGCGAGCCCTCCAGGAGGTGACCCAGATCCTGACTTGGGCAGAGAAGAATGTTCCCTGCATCTCGGCTGTTTACATCCCCGGGATAGAGAACCAGGAGGCAGACTCCCTGAGCAGGAGGGCCTCTCATCTGGAGGAATGGTCTCTCAGCAACAAGATCTTTCACGCTCTGTGTCTCCGCTGGAGTCAACCGGATGTGGACCTGTTTGCGTCCAGACAATCACAAGCTCCCAAGGTTCATCTCCCTGTCAAGAGATCCTCTGGCCTTCGCCACAGACGCTCTGGCTATTCCTTGGACGGAGTTCAGGCTCCTTTATGCATTTCCACCGTTTCCACTCCTGGGCCGAGTGCTGCGCAAGATAGCCCAGGAGGGGGTACCAACCATCCTGGTGGCTCCTCACTGGCCGAGGAGGAGTTGGTTCGCGGACATAGTTCAGATGTCAGACGATCGCTACATCATGCCCGACGACCCAGGGCTTCTCACTCAGGGGTCGCTGCGGCACCCCAATTTACAGACGCTGGCTTTGACGGCCTGGCTATTGAAACCTCAATCCTGATGGAAAAGGGGCTGTTGGCCACGGTTGTTCAGACCATGATTCAGGCGCTGAAGAAGTCTTCTTCCATGATTTACTACAGAGTTTGGCATGCCTACATTGTTTGGTGTGAATCCAAGAGTTTCCCTTGCCGCACATTCTCTATTTATAGGATTTTGGAGTTTTTTACAACACGGCTTAGACTTGGGTCTACAGCTGGACACCCTCAAGGGCCAGGTCTCGGCCTTGGCCATCTTTTTCCAAAGATCCTTTGCCAATCATAGACTGATCAGGACTTTTTTCCAAGGAGTTACCCATGTACGTCCACAGTGTAAGCCCGTATTACCGGTGTGCGATTTGAATTTGGTGCTTTCTGCCCTCCAGGGGCCTCCCTTTGAGCCTTTGTGTGATGCTGCCTTGTCTATTTTGACCCTAAAGGTGGTCTTTTTGGTAGCTGTCACCTCGGTGCAGCATGTGTCGAAGCTGGCCGCGCTTTGTATGAAGCCTCCTTACTTTGAGCGGCATAAGGATAAGGTGGTGTTTCGCTTTGAGCCTTTCGGTTTCTCCTTTTCACCTTAATGAGGACGTTGTCTTGCCTTCCCTTTGTCCTGTACCGACTAATTCTAAGGAAAGGACCCTCCATGCCTTGGATGTGGTCAGAGCCATTAAAAGTACTACCTGGTTGCAACTGAATCCTTCAGGAAATCGGATTTACTCCTCATCCTCACTGAGGGTTCTAGGAAGGGCTTGCCTCCGGCCAAGTCCAGTCTCAGTAAGTGGATCAGACAGGCGGTGGTGCAAGCTTATTCTGCTAGAGCTATTGGTGCTTCTTGGGCTTTTCAGCACCAGGCATCTGTTGAACAAGTTTGTAAGGCCACCACTTGGTCTTCAGTTCATACCTTTACAAGTTTTACAAGGTTGATGTTAGGGCCTCAGCTGACGCTGCTTTTGGTCAAAAGGTGCTTCAGGCGGAAGTGAAATGAACTACATGCTGTTCCACACTGGGGATCCCGCCCTAATGCATACTGCTTTTGGATGTCCCAACTGTCATCACTTCTGGACTGGATATAGTGAAAAATACAATTCTGTGAAACTCCCCTGCAGAATTGTTTTTGAATATGGGGGAGGGGGAATGCCACACTGAATAAGGGTATGGGGGGATCGCACACTGCTTATGGGAATGGGAGGGCGGAATGCCACACTACCTATGGGAATAGGAGGGCGGAATGCCACACTGCCTATGGGGAATGGGAGGGGGAATGCCACACTGTCTATATGGGGAATAGGAGGGGGGAATGCCACACTGCCTATATGGGGAATAGGAGGGGGGGATGCCACACTGTCTATATGGTGAATGGGAGGGGGAATGCCACACTGCCTATGGGAATAGGAGGGTGGAATGCCACACTACCTATGGGAATAGGAGGGTGGAATGTCACACTGCCTATATGGGGAATAGGAGGGTGGAATGTCACACTGCCTATATGGGGAATAGGAGGGGGGATGCCACACTGCCTATGGGAATAGGAGGGTGGAATGCCACACTGCCTATGGGAATAGGAGGGTGGAATGCCACACTGCCTATGGGAATAGGAGGGTGGAATGCCACACTGCCTATGGGAATAGGACGGTGGAATGCCACACTGCCTATGGGAATAGGAGGGTGGAATGCCACAATGCCTATGGGAATAGGAGGGTGGAATGCCACACTGCCTATATGGGGAATAGGAGGGGGGATGCCACACTGCCTATATGGGGAATAGGAGGGTGGAATGCCACACTGCCTATATGGGGAATGGGATGGAGGGATGTCACATTGCCTGTATGGGGAATGGGAGGGGGAATGCCACACTGCATATGGGGAATGGGATGGAGGGATGTCTCATTGCCTATTTGGGGAATGGGAGGGGGGATGCCACACTGTCTATGGGGAATGGGAAGGGGAAATGCCACACTTCCTATGGGGAATGGGAGGGGGGAAATGCCACACTGCCTATGGGGGATGCCACACTGTCTATGGGGAATGGGATGGGGGATGCCACACTGTCTATGAGGAATGCCACACTGCCTATGGGGAATGGGAGGGGGGATGCCACACTGTCTGTGGGGAATGGGAGGGGGAATGCCACACTGCCTATGGGGGATGACACTGCCTGTGGGCCCACTGCCTGTAGGCATCCCCCCGATGACACACTGCCTGTAATGGGGTGTTTTAGCACAACATTTGGTTTAGAATTTTTTTTATTATTATCCTCCAAATCCTAGGTGCGTCTTATGGAGCGAACAATATGGCATATAATAATAGTCATGTGGGAATGTATATAATAATAATATTCATGTTGGGTATATAATAATAGTCATGTGGGGATGTATATTATAATAATAATAGTCATGTGGGGATGTATATTATGGTAGTAATAGTCATGTGGGGATGAATATTATAGTAATAATAGTTATATGGGGATGTATACGTATATATGTATAATATCTAATGCCATTTGAAAGCATGTGACTTAGCATGTGGCCACTTGCTAATTATCTATCGAGGACTTTTTCTTCAATATATCTTTATTGAAATTTTCATTATATACAGAACAGTAAATAGAAACAAGAAATCAGAGGATCACAGAGTGAAGATAACACGGCAACCAGATACAAAGTATTACATTTTCATCCGGCCTACAGGGTCCCAAACCTACTTCCTTCCAAAGTTCGGGGTACAGCCTATTTACGGGCTTAGGGGACCCATCCCCCATCTTATGACCCCATCCCTGACCGGCCCTTCCAGCGTATGTACTGCCACATCCACTCCTCCCAGTGATCAGCAGAGATAGAAGTATGGAAAAAGGAAAAGGGGTAGAATAGAGAGAGAGAAAAATGAAGAAAGAGGGAGAAAAAAGGGAACAAAGAGAATAGGTAGAGAAGAATAGAGAGCCACGAGGCCTGGTATCCCGCGCCCGGACCCCTCCCCAGATCCGTTCAGACCACACTCCGGGGATCGGGTTCCCCCCCTGCTACACGCTACACATGCTCCAGGAGCGCCCGGAAGTCTGGCGAGACCCGTGACACCTCCCAGAGAGTCCATGTCCTAAGGAACTTCTGGGTTCCCTCCTCCATCTTTTCCAATGCCAGCTCCTCCATCCTCTTGATATTCTCTACCTCCCCATACCATTCTAACAAGGAAGGAGCAACATTGGTACACCAGTGTCTGGGGATCACTGATCTGGCGGCTGTAAGCAAGTTTCTGAGCAGCCCCTTTTTGTTTGCCGCCACCGCCCCTGGGATCATTGATAGGAGGGTTACCTGTGCTGTGTTCGGGATGTTTTCAAGGGTCAGGTGTTTATAAATTCCGAGCACCCCGTCCCAAAAGGTCTTCACTATCGGGCATTCCCACCAGATGTGGGCCATGGTCCCCGGGGCCCTCCCACACCTCCAACAGTCTCCAGACCCCACTCCCCCGAATTGTACCAGGACTGAAGGGCATCTATATCATCTTGAGAGAATTTTATAATTCTTTTCCTGTGCTCTGCACCCCATAGACAATTTGTAAATAAGCGCGAAGGACTTCTCCCATTCCTCAGGTTCAAATGTTTGTCCCAATTCCTCTTCCCACTTCCTACATAACTCCCGACCCTCCCCCTCATCCTGAAGGATCTTGTAGAGAGTAGAAATAACATGTTTAGGGGGTGTCAGGTCTTTCAGAAGCCTCTCTAAGGGCGTAAGAGGGTGAGAGAGGTTCGAGGCTGATGAATGGGATTTGACAAAGGCAAACAATTGAGCGTGCATGAGCCAGGAGATATTCCCACTTCCACCTGAGTCCGTAAGTCTGAGAGGGAAGGCAGGCCTGCACTCGACACTATGTCTCCCAGTCTAGTGTCCCGAGATGCTTCCCAAAAGAGGAATGTCTTAGAGTTCATTCCTGGAGGGAATGCCGGGTTATCGAACAACGGTGTGAGGGGTCCAGGTCTGAGTGACAATTCCCCCCGTCTCAACAACCTATCCCATATTGTCAGCAAAGGGCCCACCAAATAGGGCAGCTCCTGTTTCCTTGGCCGGCGTGGGGGGTCCACCCAATGTAAGACCGTCAGGGGAGGTGTCCCTCTCTATGTTGACCCAACACTTATTTTCTTTTTGGTGGAACCGGTCTGAAAGGCATACCAACACCGATGCGGCATGGTAGATCTTGAGATCTGGAACCCTAAGTCCCCCCTCACTTTTGGGCCTGCAGAGCGTACTCTGGGCCTCCTATTGCCCCAAATGAATTTAAAAAAGGCTTCTTGGAGCAGCTTAAAGAAGCCACACTCTGGGGCCAGTGGGATTGCCTGGAATAGATAGAGGAATCGGGGCAAGATGTCCATTTTTAAAATATTTATGTGCCCCAGCCATGAATATTGTTTTTTGTTATAGAGGTTTAGATTGGTGACCGTTGACTTAAGGAGAAGGGCGTAATTGAGATTGTACAGTTTACCCAAATCTGAAGGCAGCTGGACCCCTAGGTACTTTATGGCCTCTCCCTGCCACTTGATGGGGAAATTCGCCTGTAGGAGTTGCTGAGTCCGCGTGTCTAGAGAGACGTTTAAGATCTCTTATTTAGATAGGTTCACTTTGAAATTACTGAGTTCGCTAAAACGCTTGAACTCCGCTAAAATAGAGGGCATAGATATATGTGGTGAGGTTACATACATAAGCAGATCATCAGCAAAGAGAGAAAGCTTGTGCTCTTCCCCCCCACAGGAGATCCCCCTGATAGAAAGGTTGGTCCTCAGGGCATTGGCCAGGTGCTCCATCACCAACACATAAAGCAGTGGAGATAGCGGGCACCCTTGACGAGTACCATTCCGGATACTGAAGGGACCCGACGGGGAGCCATTGACCTTTACCTTTGCGGTAGGGTCATGGTATAGGGCCATAATTCTGGCTAGCATGACCAGGCCTATTCCTACTTGATCCAGTGTTGCCTTCAGGAGCCCCCAGTGCACCCTATCAAAGGCTTTTTCCACGCAACACGTCGGTGGTAGCACTGGCAGGACGGCTCCATTTATGCTGGGTGATGTCTTTTTACTAGTCTCTATAGTTCCCGGATCACTTAGATTAATTGACACCGATTTATTGGCACTATTTATTACTGTATTATTATTGTAGTAATTGCACTTTTTTTGTATAAATCATGTAGATGGCACTGGCACTTTTTTGCATGTAATTGATAATTTTTTATTCGCATTAAGAATTTCCTTTATTTGTGTTATATCTTTGCACCAAGTATTAATATAGGGAACCTATTATACCATCATTAATATATGACTAAATATCCCCCTCCCTTATTAGAGACCCGTCCTGCACAAAATTGGTTTTAATATTTTAAATGTCAGTGTGTATGTGTTGTGCTGAACTAGTGTTTAATTATTTAGTTTAGTAAAGTATCAAATTCTTTTTAATAATTGTATTAGAGTATTTTTTTTTGGGAAAAAACTATTTGTATGGGCTTTTCTGGTATCCCACACACATACATACGTTGTTAATTCTTTTACCATATAAGTATATTATTCTATACATCCCTCTTAGGGAAAATCACCCATTGGAGGAATAACGCAAAGTTGTTTTTAGAACAAAACAAGATATTGTCCTAGGCTGATTATTTTTATCATCATTTGTATATATGTTACCATCAACACTAACTTCTGCTTTTATTTAATGTCTTCCAGTGCGATCTCGAGAGAGGAGGACAGGGGTTGGACTCTCCTTCCACAAGGACGCCGTAATGGAGGATCAGCACCTCTTCCCATCACAGGGTAAGAACCCAACCTCGGTTTCTGAAGCCCTGCTAGTTCTTTTCTCTTTAGTTCCTGGATTGGGATCTCCTCCATGTGGCACCTTGAATTAGAATGGCTGCCTGGCTAGTGGCCTCCTAAATCGGGGAGAATCCTATTAATGGAATTTTTAGTTTCATACATCTATTGGCTACTCCTTTTTTCATGTGGTTTCTGGGTAAAGGCTTCTGGACTTACCGTTTCCAATCACTTCTGTTTCTGCTCTTTATTATTTATTGTACTTCTTCTGGAATTGTTATCTGGTCAGTCCCCTACCTGTTGTGTCCCTGTAACTTTATTTATGTCTTCAGGGAGGGATGATCTGTCCTCTTTATTCACCACTGAAACACCATACTAATACCCCCAGCATATACACATACATACATACATACATACACACACACACATACATACATACATACATACATACATACATACATACATACACACATACATATACACATACATACATACATACACACACACACATACATACATACATACACACACACACATACATACACACACACACACACACACACACACACACACACACACACACACACACACACTTGGTACACTCTCAAATCCTTTACAGCTGTGTTACCCTCGTCTTTTATTTTCTCAGTCCCCGGAGACACTATAGTGACAAAAGTCAAAACCAAGGAGGAGGAAATATTTGTGAAGAAAGAAGAGGAGGAAATCCCTCTACAGATCAGTTCAGGTGAGTAATAAACCTTCTATAGAAAAGGTTTCCCTGTAGAGTGGCTCTGACTCTTTATTCACAGACCCCGGAGAAGCTATATACCGAATTTGGGTCACTCATCTCTATGAATTTTCACATGTATGTTCAGGACATCTGTATGCAACACCAGTTCACAGGCAGTGAATTTAAAGTGGACCAAAACCCAGGATTTTGACTATCCTTGGTTCTGGTCCTCTCCCCAGGGTGCCCCACTGTGTGAAACCCCCCAGATCGCCGGAATCAACTCACCTCTTCCCAGTCCTATGGCACATGTGTGGCGGTTCGTCCAATTAGCGCGCTTGGATCCGCTGATGTCAAGTCGTGTAAGCTTTTGTTTAAGGCCAGCAGCTCCGAGCGGGCTGCCAACTGCATCCCCCGCTTCCCTGTAACAGGGAGCGTGCCCGCGCCAGCCACTCACAAAAGCCTGGTGCGGGTGTGCGCTCTGCTAGAGGGATAGTGGGGATGCGGCTGCAGCTCGCTAGTGCGCCGTTCGACTGGGAAAGAAGATAAGTGTATGGGGCGACCTGAGAGGATGTACACAGCGGGGCATTCCGATTTTGGACGCCCTTGTGGGAGGGAATCGATCGGCAGATTCCTGGGCCGATCGCCGTGGGTTTTGGTCCACTTTAAAAAAAGACTGCATAAAAATGTCTTCTGCCCCCCGCAGTTTGTGCCCTCGCCCTCTAGGTCCTTCAGCCTGGTTTTGATGCTGTTTTACCTCTTTCCAAGGGTAATGCCGACCTCTGTGGAATTTTTTCCTATGTCACGTTTGTTACTTGAGGGGAGGGTCATGGAGGGGAAATCCCTCCTCCAGCGATATAGATCGTCACATTAGGGGGATTCCACTGAGGCCCTGCCTCTCTATTCCCTCTCAGAGGGAAGATGCAAATAGGTAAGTAAAGGCAAATTAAACCGGACCTTCAGCATTATTTAATGAAAAGCCCAAACGCTTAAAAAATTATTCCCCAGCATCTAAAATTAATATATTTTACGTTTTTAGTCACTTATTATTCTTTCCCCCGCTGGGCTGCAACTCTATTCAGGACTCTAGGATGCTGGTGCCGCCATCTTGGATGTTAAAAGACTCAGAAAACACAATAGGTGCAGGTAGGATGATTTTTAATGTGGGCAATCTGTATGTACGAGGTGGGGGAAACATACAAGATAGACTCTCATTAAGGGTGAGGGTCCGCATTAATGTGAGCAATCTGTATGTACGGGGTGGGGGAAACATACAAGACTCTTATTCAGGGTGAAGGTCCGGTTTAAGTGTATAAAATTAATTATTATTTTTTGTTTGTTGCTTTGTTTGTGAACGGCTAAGCAGTCCAAGTAACTCCTATACTATTTCTCAGGGTAGGGGGGCTGCCACTGGTTGATGGCATACCAATACCCACTACCTGACCTTGGCCAGATTTTCCTCCCATAGACTTTAATTGTAATACTGGGGACTATAGAAGGGCTTCTGAACTGGATAGTCCCGCTCCGGCTCATCACTAATGAAGAGTAGTATGTGTTACATGAAATCCACTTTATTCCTAATCTAATCCCTAATAATCTGTCTCTAATGCCGCTCACCAACCAATAAACACACACACTCGCAATTTGGTATTCTCTACATGCTTTTTCCCCCCACAGTCTTCAAAAACTCTATAATGAGAAATGTGAAAACTGAGGAGGAGGAAGAAGTATTTGTGAAGAATGAAGAGGAGGAAATCCCTCTACAGATCAGCACAGGTGAGTAATAAACCTGTATAGACATTATTTCTCTTTATCTCCTGCTCAGTCACTCCACACACTCTGGTTTGTGTTATACAGCTCAGTACAGGGGCCTGACTTTCATCTTTATTCTCAGACCCTGGAGGAGCTATAATAAAAACTAAGGAGGAGGAAGGATTTGTGAAGAATGAAGAGAAGGACATCCCTCTACAGATCATCAGAGGTGACTAATAAACCCTTTATCTCCTGTTCGGTAACCCCAAACACTTCCATTGTATACAGCTCAGTACAGGGGCCTGACTCTCATCTTTATTCACAGACCCTGGAGGAGCTATAATGAAATCTGAGGAGGAGGAAGGATGTGTGAAGAATGAAGAGAACATGCCACTACAGATCAGCACAGGTGAGTAATAAACCTTATGTAAAAGACTTGGCATAATGTCTTGCAATTCACTATTCTAATGCTGTTGCTCATTGCTGGAGAACTTGCGCAGGGGGGTAAGTATACCTGTTTTTTAAATAATTTATTTAATAAGAATGTATTAATTTAAAGTGGACCACAACCCAGGATTTTGACTATCTTGGGTTTTGGTTATGTTGCTTCTTTTTGTGTGGACCCTTGACACCCTTAGATAAGGTTTCTACAACGTTTAGATGTGTCCAAAGCTAAAGCATGATAAAGGACCGTAGAAAGTCTAAGGCCCTGTTTGTTCTCACCGATATTTCCTGGGGATGTTGTGGGATACTTCACCATTAGATCAGGGATGAATTACTAGAGATCAGATATCCTACAAGAATAGGCTCCTTCCCTTTCATTATACAGAGATCCAAAAATTGCCAGCCTTCACTTCCCGGACAAAGACCCACATCAGCTGCCGGCACGGCACAGGGAGCTCACCCAGGTACTGTAAACGATCCACGGTCAGAAACGAGCCAGCCCGCAGCCAAGATGTTGTAAAAATAGTCAAGCAGATATCGCGTCGACGCGTTTCGAGCCTGCGCTCTTAATCATAATGATTAAGAGCGCAGGCTCGAAACGCGTCGACGCGATATCTGCTTGACTATGCTCTGATTGCTGTTTTATTGCCATACTATCTTATGCGAGAAAATAAAGAGTGGACTATTTTTACAACATCTTGGCTGCGGGCTGGCTCGTTTCTGTCCTTCCCTTTCATGGCTACTTATTAGCCCAGGTGAGTAATGACCCTGTATAGAAAATATCTCCCTGTATCTCCTCCTCGGTCACTTTGCACCCTCTGTTCTACCTTATACAGCTCAGTACAGTCACCTGACTCTCCTCTTTATTCACAGACCCTGGAGAAGCTATAGTGAAAACTGAGGAGGAGGAAGGATTTGTGAAAATTAAAAAGGAGACGCCTTCACAGATCAGCTCGGGTGAGCAATAAACATTACGTAGAAGGTTTTGCATATGTGGGGAACAAAAGACTCCATTCTATTTCTGAACATCATTTTGTGTAAAGGAAATGAGTATATATTAAAATTTTTATAGTATTCTATGGCGCTGTACATGGTAGAAGTACAGGGGTAAGACAAGTAAATACTTATAAAACAACAATGATGATAATGCATATAAAACACACGATATTATGAATCCAACGTCATAGACCAGTAAATGAGCAGAAATAGTTTAGGAGGGAGGGCCCTGCCTTTGCGAGCTTACAGTGGTTTAAAGAAAACAAGCTTATAAATGCAAACCATAAGCCACTTAATTTGATGCAAAGGTGAAAGAATTTAATTTAGATATACATGATATACAAGAGGACTACAAGTCACACTCAGCACTAGATGATATACAAGGGAACTATAGGTCGCATTCTGCACTAGATGATATACAAGAGAACTACAAGTCACACTCAGCACTAGATATACAAGAGAACTACAAGTCACACTCAGCACTAGATGATATACAAGAGAACTACAAGTCGCAATCTGCACTAGATGATATACAAGAGAACTACAAGTCGCAATCTGCACTAGATGATATACAATAGAACTACAAGTCGCACTCAGCACTAGATGATATACAAGAGAACTACAAGTCGCACTCAGCACTAGATGATATACAAGAGAACTACAAGTCGCAATCTGCACTAGATGATATACAAGAGAACTACAAGTCGCAATCTGCACTAGATGATATACAATAGAACTACAAGTCGCACTCAGCACTAGATGATATACAAGAGAACTACAAGTCGCACTCAGCACTAGATGATATACAAGAGAACTACAAGTCGCACTCAGCACTAGATGATATACAAGAGAACTACAAGTCGCACTCGCCACTAGATGATATACAAGAGAACTACAAGTCGCACTCGCCACTAGATGATATACAAGAGAACTACAAGTCGCACTCAGCACTAGATGATATACAAGAGAACTACAAGTCGCACTCAGCACTAGATGATATACAAGAGAACTACAAGTCGCACTCAGCACTAGATGATATACAAGAGAACTACAAGTCGCACTCAGCACTAGATTATATATAAGAGAACTACAAGTCGCACTCGGCACTAGATGATATACAAGAGAACTACAAGTTGCACTCGGCACTAGATGATATACAAGAGAACTACAAGTCGCACTTGGCACTAGATGATATACAAGAGAACTACAAGTCGCACTCAGCACTAGATGATATACAAGAGAACTACAAGTCGCAATCTGCACTAGATGATATACAAGAGAACTACAAGTCGCAATCTGCACTAGATGATATACAATAGAACTACAAGTCGCACTCAGCACTAGATGATATACAAGAGAACTACAAGTCGCACTCGGCACTAGATGATATACAAGAGAACTACAAGTCGCACTCGGCACTAGATGATATACAAGAGAACTACAAGTCGCACTCAGCACTAGATGATATACAAGAGAACTACAAGTCACAATCTGCACTAGATGATATACAAGAGAACTACAAGTCGCAATCTGCACTAGATGATATACAATAGAACTACAAGTCGCACTCAGCACTAGATGATATACAAGAGAACTACAAGTCGCACTCTGCACTAGATGATATACAAGAGAACTACAAGTCGCACTCTGCACTAGATGATATACAAGAGAACTACAAGTCGCACTCTGCACTAGATGATATACAAGAGAACTACAAGTCGCACTCAGCACTAGATGATATACAAGAGAACTACAAGTCGCACTCGGCACTAGATGATATACAAGAGAACTACAAGTCGCACTCTGCACTAGATGATATACAAGAGAACTACAAGTCACACTCAGCACTAGATGATATACGCGAGAACTACAAGTCACACTCAGCACTAGATGATATACAAGAGAACTACAAGTCGCACTCAGCACTAGATGATATACAAGAGAACTACAAGTCGCACTCAGCACTAGATGATATACAAGAGAACTACAAGTCGCACTCAGCATTAGATGATATACAAGAGAACTACAAGTCGCACTCAGCATTAGATGATATACAAGAGAACTACAAGTCACACTCAGCACTAGATGATATACAAGAGAACTACAAGTCGCACTCAGCACTAGATGATATACAAGAGAACTACAAGTCGCACTCTGCACTAGATGATATACAAGAGAACTACAAGTCGCACTCAGCACTAGATGATATACAAGAGAACTACAAGTCGCACTCAGCACTAGAAGTCCTCAAAAACAGGTAGTTATCAATAGTGAGAAACATCTACAGAGAGGGAACACGCTACACAACAATAGATATATATACATAATATATACAAGATCTATATACAAATATAGCAAGGATATTAAATGCTTAGTCAGCTCACACAGTGTGATGTGGCAACATAAGGGTTAAAGGTTGTGGAGCTGACTGTGGTACATGAATATATAGTAATCAGATTAATAGCCTGAAAACGCGCTGTTTGCAATAAACCATTGGTGCTTATATGGGAAATCCCTTCTTCAGAGCGAGGTTGGAGTCCATGTAGTGTAAAGGATAATTATTATTATTATTTATTAAAAAGATATCTATCCTTTAAGTATCTTCATAATGTATGATATACAAACTAAAATCTCGTGCTGAGATTTTCTCTGTTTTTGTAAAGCTTTTTTGTTGTTTAAAAATGCGAATAAAAAAAAGTAATGATTGGTTTAGTGATTTTGGAAACTCTTGTTTGGCGTCTAGCTTGTGAAATAGAGGGGTTGCGCTCTCTAAATTCTTTCCACTTCTTTCTTCCAGACGGCAAATACATCCAGAGTGAATTTGATATCTCACCAGATGCTATCAAAGTGCAATCTACAAAAGCCCCGATTACAGTAAATCTTGCAGCCTCTGGTACTTCTACACAATCTGGGTATCATGAGATTTCGCTTACCCATGGTACCAGCGATGTATATTCATGTTCTCAGTGTGGAAAATGTTTTAAAGATGCTACACATCTTATCCGGCATGAAAGAGAACATGCAAGCGAGAAGCCTTTTTCTTGTTCTAAATGCGGAGAGCGTTTTTTTCATAAATCAGGACTTGAAGATCATGAAAGAGTCCATTTCCTGAAGCCATATTGTTGTTCCAAATGTGGGCTACGCTTTTGCTTTCAATATCTACTTTTGAGGCATGAAAGACGACATACAGACAAGGAATACTTTTGTGATGAATGTGGAAAATGTTTTCGTTCCGAATCAAGGCTTGCCTTACACAAAAGAAATCATACAGGAGAGAAGCCTTACTCTTGTTTGGAATGCGGGAAATTTTTTACTCAGAAATCGCACCTTATCACACATAACAAAAATCATACATGGAAAAAGCCATATTCATGTTCTCAATGTGAAAAATGTTTCATTCAGAAATCACAGCTTATCGCACATGAAAGAAATCATACCGTGGAGAAGCCATATTCTTGTTCTGAATGTGGCAAATGTTATACTCATAAATCGAGCCTTAGCGAACATGAAAGAATTCATACAGAGAAGTCCTATTCCTGTTCTGAATGTGGAAAAGTTTTTTCTAAGAAATCTCACCTAATCAGACATGAAAAAATTCATACAAAGGAGAAGCCTTATCGAAATGACATGTTATCATTGAATATATCTTCTTGTCAGTCATAAAATATTTCATACATGGTAGTTACTATGCTGATGTAAGTACTACTGCTGTAGGTATAATTATAGACAAGGTAAAACATAATGTACAGAGATTATTACAAACTAGATGCTATTTCAAACCAAATATTGTGAGAACGGGAGACAATAAGAAAGAGAGCCCTTCCCTTGCGAGCTTATAGTCTAAACGTGGAAAATATTTTATCACAAATTATTTTTCCTTTTCCCCCTGCATGGGCTAATTTTCTGTTTAATTAATATTCATACCCTTTTGGATCTCTTCCCCCAGCCAAGAGAGTGACATACCTCTTGGGCACAAAAGAACACGGCCAGATGAGCGTGGTGTCTTGGATATGGGAGGTGGACTTCACAGCTTTGCAACAACTATGCCGCGTGACATTCACTAAGGCCGTGACCCCCCAGGTTACAATTCTTCCAGGAATCTGAATGTGTCTCTTCTCAGGAATCAGCTTGTCCCTGTCTGATTATACCATTTCCCACTTTAAGATGGCATGCTTCTCTATTCTGCCTTTTTTTCACTACTCTCCCCTCTTTTTTTTCTTGGATTCACTGGTCTTTACAAGTAGTGTTTTGCTGGTGGCGCTGCACCTCCCTCCCTAATTAAAAATGTTTATTGGTGTTCACCAGCAGGTGGCTCTTCTAGGTGCTTCCTCCTGGATAACTGAGGCCAGCTGCAGGTAATTAAGAGTTGCTTAAATCAATATCTATAAGACTCGGGGAGGTGGTCTCCCTCTTTATGTGGTACCCTGAATCCGGATGTCCCACGCAAAAGTTGGACAGCACAAAAAAGTCCAAGCCAGGGTCAACCCAAAAGTAAGTCCAAGGGTTAATCCAATGCTGTAGTCGAAGAGGATTAGCCGGGTCAAAGGTATGCAGGAAATCCAGGAATTCAGGTGATCAGACAGTAGTGTGCTGCTGTCAGATCCATCCTTTTATATGGGAATAGGTCATGTGATCTTGGAATAGTGACTGCACAATTATCACAATAAATGACCCTCAGACAGGGCCATTCTTGGGCAGGGGTTCTTCCTGGGTTAGGGAAAGGGCAGGTGAGGTATTCATCCTGTGGGATGCTGATATTGGGCCCCCGTTGAGTTTAGGCCGACATGAAGGTGAAGAAAAAAATTACTGGATTGCAATGTTCAACCAAACTGGCAGGGCAGGAGTAAGCACTGGGTGTACCTGGGCTGGGGCCAAAGCCCCTGCAACTTGGTAGGGCCTACCCTGGGCAAGACGCAGGGCTATGCAGTAACCAGGACCAAGAACTGTCTGTCCTTTCTGTTGGAATAGCTTTAATACAACAACCACATCCTGTATATGACTGTCTGATTTTTATTCTATTGATAAAGTTAATTTAAAGAAAAACAGGAAGTCTTAGGCAGAACATGTGACTGTATGTATAGTGTGTTTAACCTGCTAACGGAAAGGAGCTGTGTGTCCTTTGCTCCATGTTGAAATATTTTGCTGATGTATCCTGTTCACATTTATGTTCCATGACACAGTGGTAAGAAAAACCCAAATTGTAGGTGAATCGCTGATTGGCTTGCACGCAAATATATAGGGCACTAACAAGTAATCAAGAGTTGCTTAAATCAATACCTATAAGACTCTGGACGGTGGTCTCCCTCTTTATGGGGCACCCTGAATTGGGATGTGTGTATCCCCGGGAGTTGCCCAGTATACTCACCTTGCCAGATATCCCACGCTGCATCTCAGGCTGCATTCCTGCTCTTCCTTTTGCCTAGGTAGGTCCATATACGTACTAAGCATTTCTGAATGGTGGTGGTAGGCCCCACTCAGCATTTCATGACGCTCAGAGTGGTAAGAAAAATCCAAATTGTAGGTGAACAGGCCTTCACATGTAAATATCCCATAAGGGCACTAACATATATATTCTTGTGCTCTTCTAATTAGATTACTAACAACAGATTACTTAAAAAAGCCCCAAACCTAAATTAATCAGAAACAACACAAGTTAATATCAAAAGTGAAAAATCACATTTTTATTTAAACATCATGATTAAAAACCTACCTGGCATATCCACACACGCAACATATAATTAAAAACATGGGTAATAACGATCCCCAAAGTTGTATCTATACAATGCAATAATCCATAGTAAATTTAAAGTGCAACAAAACAAAACCAGGATCCAAAAAGGCAAATATGCCATAGCACAAGATAAACAGCATGAATAGGAGGCTCAGAGTGAGACCATAAAGTATTTCTCTTACTTGTCCATAGATGTCCCTACATGCTCGTAGACCCACTTGCCTCTTCTATTGGAAAAGCATGTGCACCACCATTTCTGCGCCTTTTAAATGACTCTCACCTGGCTTTACATGTAATGGCCACTCGTGGGCCACGTTCCTCCCCACCCAGTGTGTAGTGTAGGGAAACCTGTCCCTCCCAGCAGCACGATGCGATTATAAGATTCTGTGCCTGCGCTTGGCAGATCTGAATAGAGGAGAGTCAGAAAGGGGGAGAAGGGCAGAGTAATAGATGACCTATAAGAGATGAAAGCACTAGCGCTATGATTGCAAAGGCTGTGTGTGACAAAGCCGGAAAGGGAGGGGCCCGCACAAGTGACATGTGATAGAAAGAGAGAGATACATGCAGTGGGGCATCGAAATCCTTCCTCTATAAATTAGCTCCCAACACAAGCCCTCACTGACGCTTTCGCCAAGATCAGTTGATACTCGCCTTGCTCTTGCTCATACCTTCCATTCCATTCATGCTGTTCACCCCTCCCATTCTGCAGGAATCGGAGTCTCTTGTTTGTGAAGCAATCGCATTGATTTTGTGTGCTCTGATTAATTGTAGGTTATTTTCTGTTTTAGCATGTAGTGCGTTTTAGTGGGTGTTGTCGCAGGGTTTAGTTCTGTACTGTTTACTTGTATATGTGGTGTTATTATTTGCTGTGCATTAAAGTTATTTTAACTTGATCCGTACTTCTGTGTGTGTCATATTTTAGCTGCCTATTCACAGAAGTTGCGATAGTTGGTAATGTTAAGGTGTAGCAGATTCTGTACTTTTTGTGGAGCTGAACTGTTTTATTCTAAATGATGAGTTTTGATGAGCTATCCTTAGGAGAATGCGGACACTAAAAATAAAAATGTTTTGCTCCCAGGCACACACCTTCCTTTTGGAAAAAGTTGTCAGTTCCAAATAGTGTCCTAAGAAGAATGGATGTTGCTGTAGTCACTTATTTTTTTCCATTTATTATACCATTTATTCACCTTGTTATCACTAGAGAGATGGTGCCCAGATGTTCCCTCACTGTCAGGCTGGTCATCTGTGGTGAAGGTGGATACAGTGAACAGAGCAAGGTGGAGCTCCAGGTGTGGGTACGCCTAGCGACCAACCCACGGGGACTGGAATCTTCTAGCAGGCCTGGTGTTCTCTGGCAGTCAAACTACCACCAGAGTTGATCCCTGGAAACCACCAGTACAGAGAAACGAGGTTCCAGAGAGATGCAGCAGAAGAGTGGTGAGGCAGGCTGAGGTCAGGGTGTGACACATTATGTCATATTCACCCTAAAATGATGCCAGCTAGGCCCTTTAAAATAATATTCAGCTTACTGCATGCATCTGGCCATGCAGGGACATCTGATCAGATGTTATTTCAGTGCTGGTCAGCCATCATAAGTCTTTGCACTTCTAGTAGGGGATGCTCATTTACACCTAGGTGCTAATGGGCAAGGAGGCAAACTGTGTCACCCATGAGGAGAGGCCCCTGGGGAGCTCATCCCCTCACACACAGCCGGAAACAGAAAGCCGTCTGTAGGCAGATCTTCCGCCAAATAGTACAAAGAAAAGCTATTATATTTAACAACTATTCTTCTATGATTCACACTGTATTCCCCATAAACTCTTTAAATTTCAGAAATCCCTAGAACCCAAATAAATATTTGAGGGGTTCCTGGAGCCCCAACCCAGCCATATTAGATATTGTTCAACTCAGAATTAGGTGCTGGTCTGCCTTATTTAATCTAACACTTGGCTAGCATTCTCTATTCTGTCACAGTCTCGTAGTGTGTTGGTAAGACAGATTGATTCAACCAAATTGTATTTGGTTGATACGCCGATGATAAAGTGTGTCTGGTGGCAGCTTTGTCGCACATGCTGCTAACTAGATGATGCCTAGCACTGTAAGTGGCGTGTGTGGGGCAAAATGTCTGATCATCGTGGTCTGATTGTCACACGGATCACAGGCTGAAGTTCGTTTAAAAGTCCAAGCTAGAGGTCAAAATTTGGAAAGCACAAAAGCAAAGTCCAAGCCAGGGTCAATCCAAAAGTAAGTCCAAGGGGTAATCCAATGCTGTAGTCGAAGAGGATTAGCCGGGTCAAAGGTATGCAGGAAATCCAGGAAGTCAGGTGATCAGACAGTAGTGTGCTGCTGTCAGATCCATCCTTTTATATGGGAATAGGTCATGTGATCTTGGAATAGTGACTGCACAATTATCACAATAAATGACCCTCAGACAGGGCCATTCTTGGGCAGGGGTTCTTCCTGGGTTAGGGAAAGGGCAGGTGAGGTATTCATCCTGTGGGATGCTGATATTGGGCCCCCGTTGAGTTTAGGCCGACATGAAGGTGAAGAAAAAAATTACTGGATTGCAATGTTCAACCAAACTGGCAGGGCAGGAGTAAGCACTGGGTGTACCTGGGCTGGGGCCGAAGCCCCTGCAACTTGGTAGGGCCTACCCTGGGCAAGACGCAGGGCTATGCAGTAACCAGGACTAAGAACTGTCTGTCCTTTCTGTTGGAATAGCTTTAATGCAACAACTACATCCTGTAGATGACTGTCTGCTTTTTATTCTATTGATAAAGTTAATTTAAAGAAAAAACAGGAAGTCTTAGGCAGACCATGTGACTGTATGTATACTGTGTTTAACCTGCTAACGGAAAGGAGCTGTGTGTCCTTTGCTCCATGTTGAAATATTTTGCTGATGTATCCTGTTCACATTTATGTTCCTGATTGTTGCTGAATAAACAGTAGTTGTTCTTGTACGCTGGAAGAGTGTTGTGTACAATCCACTGCCGACAGGTTATGTGCCCAGAGCAGGATTAGCCCAGAGGAGGATTTTCCCAGAGCAACAATGAATCAGAGAAGGGTGACAAACAGAGAAGATGTCTGCTTACAACAATCCTGTCACATTCACGGTGCCATGTCTGACTAACCAAACTACCAGTCCTGAAAATGTAAGGTCAAGATAGTACATGAACTATCTCCCTCAGCATAGATGATAATCAGATTGTGATATATGTGTGTAACTGTAAAGGAGATGTGGGATGAGTTACAGAAAGTGCATGAAAGATCAAACCTCAGCAATAAGCTTTATCTCATGAGAAAACGGTATCAGTATAAGCTAAGTGTGAGCCAGAATATGTAGAACTATATAAGAGACACCCTAGATATCCTGGACTTTCTCAGAGGCATTGGGAAGAAATTAAAGATTTTCATGTTGCATCTACTAACAGGCAGTTGTGGCCTAGAGGCAAGGGAGCAGGTTCGAATCCCGGTCCTGGGACATGACTGAAGTGCTCTTGAGCAAGGCACCAAACCCCCCAACTGCTCCCCGGGCGCCGTAATTAGGGCAGTCCACCACTCCGGGCATGTGTACACTCACTGCACGGATGGGTTAAGTGCAGAGGGCGAATTCCTATGTGGGCGCAAGCATACAATGGCCATATATGCATGAATTATTATTAATTAATTACTAAGTGGTCTTCTGAAACACTTGTCACTGCACTAGATATGCGACCAGATGATGAGCTTACATTAAAGTATGTTAATGGCAAACTTGATGAGTAAAAGAGAAAAGCAGAGCCTTTAACCAAAACTAATGAATTCAGGAAGCAGCATTACAGACAAAGAATGTCTCTAAAAATAAGAGCTATCTAAAGGAAACTTGTGAATGTCTTGTGTGTAAAAAGCCAGGGCACCTAAAGAAAAACTGCAGAGTTTGGAAAGGTAAAATGAGTCATCTTCAGAAGTAGAAAGTTCAGCAAAGGGCTAAGTATGCTGTAGAGGAAGCTGATGCTCCTGAGGTTGATCAATGTATCAAAGCTGTGTTTAATGTAAACACATGCACAGTTGCTAATGGCCACTATATGATGTCAGAATGTGTAGGGAATGGTTTTATCCACTGTCCTGTTCCTCCACTGCAAACCAGAAATGTCCCAGTAAAGGATGTGTGATATGTTCCCAGTCTTGAAAACAATAATTTGTCAGGGAAAACTGTCACTAAACAGAGGCATGTAGTTACTTTTAAAGATGACAGCTGGATCATTTCTAAGGAACACCTTCTAGCAGAAGGGACACCCAGAAGCAGTAAGCAAAAACAGCTTTCAGATGCAATTACAATTGACCAATGCAGTGAATTAATGAAATGCACCCGTCGTCTTAAGGTAAAATGTCCAGAAATCCTTTCCTAAAATAGCAGCGCTAGAGGAGGGAGTATTTGTGCAGAATAAATTCCGGAGGAGGAGGAAATTCCTCTACAGATCGGCACAGGTAAGTTTTAAGCCCTGTATAGAAAATATTTCACTGTATCTCCTTAGTCACTCCACACACTCTGGTCTGTGTTATACAGCTCAGTACTGGGGCCTGACTCTCATCTTTATTCACAGACCCTGGAGAAGCTATAGTGAAAACTGAGGAGGAGGATGGATTTGGGAAGAATGAATTCCTCTAAAGAGCTGTACTGGTGAATATTTACCTTATGTAGAAGGTTTTAAATAGTCTCTATGTTCAGTGACTCTGCAATTCACTATCCTATTGCTACGATCTATCTTACGAACAAGGCTGTGCCACTAGGTGTTGCTTATTTTGTAGTTGCAAACTTCCCTTCCACACCAGAATAATGATAACAGAGGATTAAGTTCTCTTACTGCCAGCTCATTGCTGGAGCACATGTGCAATTCTCCTCTGACAGGAGGGTAGGCCAGGACTAGATTTGCTAGCCCTGTGACGCAAAGTCTTCATTCATCCATTACCCCTTAGTGGACCATTCTGTCCTACAGACAAGGGCCATTTCCCATCTGTATTTTAGACAGGAAATAGGGTTTGAAAAAGCTCACTTCATAAGATGTCGCTCCTCCCGGCCCCCTATAAAAGCAGGTGTCTCACTATGATTTCCCAGTGTTCATCTTGCAGTCTGCCTGCTGAAGATCGTGGATACTCTCTCCTGGATACTGCAACTGAGCGGGGCCTCCTAGCCCGTCGGCCTTGGCTGATCGGAACGGTGAGGGTAGGGTGAATGGCGGGGTCATGCGTTTGGCAGAGCTAGGCTCTAGGCCTCAGACTCTGACTAAAGGGTAGCCGGCCATAGGCTGATGGTGAGCCTATAGGGGGGGGGGACCACTCTGCCCATGCGTTTTCATGCCCTCCCTTCCCCACAAGCTTTATTATGTGTGTGCTTGGTGGACTTTCATTTTACTGCACTGACATCTTGTGACTCTGCGGAGTCCCTTAAGGAGCTGGATATGCACTATGTTTTGGCTACTTACCTCCCTCGCTCCCTGTAGTCTCCTGCTCCTCTCTCCCCCCCCCATCTTGGCTGCTGCGCTGTGAGGGGGGGGACAGCGCTGCTCGGCGAAGGTGTTTTTCTGTTTCTGAGGCCGCGGCCTCTGCTGTGGCGAGTGTGGGCGCGCGCGCTCGCCGAACAGCTGGTGTGGGGGCCTCTCTGTGGGCTGCCCTGCGTCTCCTGGCTCTGGGCTTCTCCCTCCATCTTGGGGGCGGGCGCTCTTTTCGCGCCGTCGGCGGGGCCGCGTGATGACACTTTTCGCATCACTGCTGTGCGGCCCGCCCCTCAAGAAACGCATTGAGCTGCCTGCTCTGCGCCATTTTGTTCTGCTTTTCCCCCGGCACGCTGTCTGGTCACCCTCCAAGCTGCCATCGCTGTCGTGAGTCCCTCTTATTAAACATCTTATGGTCGTGTTGTATTGTGCATGTGCTGTGGGATATTTATGGCATTTTTCTGCTTGTGTCTTCTAGGTGGGCCCCTTTGATAGATTAAGGGTTGTGGTTCCTCTGGGTCACCGACACCCCCCTCTCTCCGCGCCCTCTCCCTATTAAGAGGGATCACAAAAGAGGAACTAATTCTGAGGGCTTATTAGGTTTGGGCCGTCAGTGCCTTGTAACCTGCATACCATTACTCTAATCACCATAATGGAGGAATCTGGGGATAGTGAGATAGGGGCCCCATCTGGCGGGTGAAGCTCTGCCCCATGTGCGGTGCTAGCCCCCTGGGCGGACTCAGCACTGTTTGTGTCACTTGCGCCAGGAGCGTCCTTTTGGAGCATGATGGGGCGGGCGTATCTGCCCCTAGCCCTTTATTGCCTGCAGCCTCTCCAGAACCCCCCGCTGCTGCTCTCAGCCCCCAGCGAGGGGGAAGCCAGCAGGGGGTCCCAAGTTGATTTGGCATACCGGGTGGCCAGCCTTGAGAGACAGCACGGCTCCTAAAAAGGCCACGAGTAAGAGGCGGCATATCGAGCACGTTTACTCAGATAATGATGGTGATGATTTTTGGAGGTCTGGGCTCCGTGGAGGAAGGCGAGTAGCATGAGGACTCCATTTCCACTGTGGATTATTCTGCTGGCTATGACAGCAGGCCTGGTTCGTCCTCGGACAAGGATACATGGCTCCCTGATGATACAGAGAAGTTGCTGGCTTCAGTTTTTGAGATGCTGCACATTGTCCCTCCTAGAGCGGCTAAGAGTTAGCAGGGTGATTTTTTTTAGGCCTGAGAGACAGAGACGAGTCTTTCCTGAGCAGGCGCATTTTTCTAACATGATTTTCAAGGAGTTGGAAAGGCCTAACAAGTTGCCGTCGGTGCCCAAGGGCCTGGACAGACGGTATCCCTTTCCTGAGGAGCTGATCAGGCCATGGTCCCGTCCTCCTGAGGTGGATGCCCCCGTGTCGGGTCTGTCCAATACTACGGTCATGCCTTCGCCCGATACTGCTTCCCTACGTGATCCAGCTGACAAGCGCATGGATCAGCTGGTTTGTCATGCCTTCACCTCTGCTGGTGCTTGGTTCCGCCCTGTGTGTGCTGCGGCTATTGTCTCCCTGGCCATCAGGAGGAAGGTGAGACGGCTTGTGGATATTGCAAGTCTTGCAAGCGTGTGGAGGAGTATAAAGACCTCAAGGCCTGCGTGGAGTTTATTGCCCTCATTGTTGCTTCCATGGGTGATGGTGTCCGGCTCGGTGCCAGGGTCTCGGCCATGCTTGTTGCCCTTCGCCGTTCTCTCTGGTTGCGGCAATGGTCGGCGGATGCCGCGGCCAAAAAGTCACTCACTAGTATCCCCTTCGTGGGCCACAGATTGTTCAGGGAGCGTCTGGACGTCCTGGGCAAGGAAGGAAGACTCCCTCAGCGATGGAAGCCTGCAAGGCCTTTTCGGGCTCCCCTGCCTAATGCTCCTTTCGAGGAGGAAGAGGCTCATCATTTTCAGGTACTCGCAGAGATTCCTGGGGACGAGGCAGGTCCCGCGGCTGACCCAATCCCTCCTGGGGATCCAAGTCCAAGCCTCCTGCCAAGGCCCCTCAGGCATGAGGAGTCGCCCTCACCCATCCGGGTGGGGGGGCGGCTTCTGCTTTTTGCTCATATCTGGAGACATCACGTCTCGGATCGGTGGATTCAGGAGGTGGTGTCCTCCAGTTACAAAATAGAGCTGGCAGTGTGGCCACCCTCCAGATTTCTTCAGTCGCGGATATCCCAGAACCCATTGAAGGCACAAGGCCTATGAATGGCCGTCCAACACCTTCTGAGGTTAGGCGTGATTTGTCCTGTACCTTGTCAGGAACAGGGTCAAGGTTTTTACTCCAATCTGTTCACGGTGCCCAAGAAGGGCGGAATGCTGAGACCTATCCTGGACCTGAAGGGTCTCAACAGGTTTGTCAGAGTCAGACATTTCTGCACAGAGACCTTTCGGTCCCGGGTGAGCTCGCTTCGACCCGGCAACTTCATGACCACGGTGGACATCAAGGATGCTTACCTGCACATTCCGATTTTCCAGGGGCACCTGACTCCCCGGTGGGAGATTGTTACCACGGACGCCAGTCTGACTGGCTGGGGAAGTTTTTGGCAAATGCAGAAGATCCAGGGTCAGTGGAGGCCGCAGGAGGCCCACCTGCCCATAAATCTCCTGGAGCTGAGAGCGATCCGGTTGGTGCTTCTTCGCCTGACTCTCCATTTAAGGGGTCGTGCGATCCAGGTTCGCTCGGACAATCAATTGGCTATCGCCTATAATAATCATCAGGGCAGGACTCGGAGCAAGCGAGCTCTCAAGGAGGTGACCCAGATTCTGAATTGGGCAGAGGAGAATGTTTCCTGCATCTCGGCAGTTTACATCCCTGGGGTAGAGAACCAGGAGGCAGATTCCCTGAGCAGGAGTGCCTCTCGTCTGGGGGAATGGTCTCTCAGCAACAAGATATTTCACACTCTGTGTCTCTGTGGACCTGTTTGTGTCCAGACACAATTACAAGCTCCCAAGGATCGTCTCCCTGTCAAGAGATCCTCTGGCATTTGCCACAGACGCTCTGGCAATTCCTTGGACGGAGTTCAGGCTCCTTTATGCATTCCCTCCGTTTCCACGGGTACCCCTCAGGAGGTGGAACCAACCATCCTAGTGGCTCCTCCCTGGCCGAGACGGAGTTGCTTCACGGACATAGTTCAGATGTCAGTCGATCGCTACTTCATGCCCGACGACCCAGGGCTTCTCACTCAGGGGTCAATGCGGCACCCCAATTTACAGACGCTGGCTTTGACGGCCTGGCTATTGAAACCTCAATCCTGACGGAGAAGGGGCTGTCGGCCACGGTTATTCAGACCATGATTCAGGCGCGGAAGAAGTCTTCTTCCATGATATACTACAGAGTTTGGCATGCCTACATTGCTTGGTGTGAATCCAAGAGTTTCCCTTGTCACACATTCTCTATCTCTAGGATATTGGAGTTTTTGCAACACGGCTTGGTCTACAGCTGAGCACCCTCAAGGGACAGGTCTCGGCCTTGTCCATCTTTTTCCAAAGATTCTTTGCCAATCATAGATTGATCAGGACTTTTCTCCAAGGAGTTACCCATGTACGCCCACCGCTTAAACCTGTATTGCCAGTGTGAGACTTGAATTTGGTGCTTTCTGCTCTCCAGGGTCCTCCCTTTGAGCCTTTGTGCTATGCTGCATTGTTATTTTGACCCTAAAGGTGGTCTTTTTGGTAGCTATCACCTCGGTGCGTCGCGTGTCAGAGCTGGCCGCGCTTTGTATGAAGCCTCCTTACTTTGAGTGGCATAAGGATAAGGTGGTGTTTCTCTTTAAACCTGTTTTTTTGCCTAAGGTCGTTTCTCCCTTTCACCTTAATGAGGAAGTTGTCTTGCTTTCCTTGTGTCCAGAACCGTCTAATTCTAAGGAAAGGACCCTTCATGCCTTAGATGTGGTCAGAGCCATTAAGTACTACCTGGTTGCAACTGAGTCCTTCAGGAACTCGGATTTGCTCTTTGTCCTAACAGAAGGTTCTAGGAAGGGCTTGCCTCCAGCCAAGTCCACTCTTAGTAAGTGGATCAGACAGGCAGAGGTGCAAGCATATGCTGCCAAGGGGAAGGAACCCCCTTTTCGTATTACAGCTCATTCTACTAGAGCTATTGGTGCTTCCTGGGCTTTTCAGCACCAGGCTTCTGTTGAACAAGTTTGTAAGGCCGCCACTTGGTCTTCTGTTCATACCTTTACAAAATTTTACAAGGTTGATGTTAGGGCCTCAGCTGATGCTGTTTTTGGCCGGAAGGTGCTTCAGGAAGTAGTGAAATGAACTACATGCTGTTCCACACTGGGGATCCCGCCCTAATAGACACTGCTTTTGGATGTCCCAATTGTCATCACTTCTGGGATGACCTGGACTGGATATAGTGAAAAATACAATTCTGTGAAACTCACCTGTAGAATTGTTTTTGAATATATCCAGTCCAGGTCGTCCCACCCCACACTTGTTCATTATCTCTTGTTTGCCTGGTGATTACATTTTATATTGGACCGTTGTCCTTATGGCTTTTGTTGGAGAGAGTACATGCTGAAGCTATGTGAAGTAACATGGTTTCTTGGCCTCCCGGCCTGTCTCTTTTCTTACTGCTGTTTAACCACTGGGAAATCATAGTGAGACACCTGCTTTTATAGGGGGCCGGGAGGAGCGACAGCTTTTGATCTTGCAGTCGAGCACCACCTGGCGGTGGAATACCCAATTGTCATCACTTCTGGGATGACCTGGACTGGATATATTCAAAAACAATTCTACAAGTGAGTTTCACAGAATTGTATTTTTATGTTTAGAAGTCTGACAGGGGTTCAAGGTCAAGGACAAGGTAAATTTGTGGTATGTGTAACACTCATGTATCTGGAACTTGGTGAGGACAGCAAGGAGCAGGTTCTTCTGGGCCCAGGGTGCTCCAAGTGTGTGTGTGGGTTGGATGCTGGGGCTCTACCACAGGGGATGTTGGTACTCGCTGCGCAGCTCACAAAGACGACAGACAATCCAGATGATGAAAGCGGAGTACCTCCTTTTTAACTTCAACAGTTGACATCAAGACATGGCACAGGTTCATACATCCTTCCAGTTATATTCTCTCCTGTCACATCCACAGCCATCTTACTCCCAGATAAGGATTCCCAGGACTTCCTTGACTGAGTTCCCAATGGTAGCCACTGCTGTCTGGCTGGAGCTCTAACTCACACTCTCTGATAGGGACTGGTCTCACGTCTGTTCCTCAACAATTCAAGTGGTAAAGAACACTAGTTACATTGTCTCTCACATTATGTGGGTGATTTACTATGTTTGCTACCGTTCGCTACTTGACATAAAAGTACGCTCGCTGTGAGTGCGCATGCACACGTAAAGCCGATGGCAGTCTGCTAGTTAGGCTCTGTGCCCACCGAGTGATAGGGGTGTTATAGAAGTGAGCGGCGCTCACCACAGCATCCAGGCAGTGAGGTGAGAGTAAGGGGACATCAGAAGAGTCCCTCCCTCATGTTAGTCCCGAGCAAAAAAGGCAGCTTAATGCTGACAGGAATCAAAGATGGCCACCAGCTAAACTAGCTCCGCACACATCGAACAGAGTAACAGCTTCTGAGACTATATTTCTGTGTTAAAGTGGGAATAAGGGGGCCCAAGGAGAGATCTTACCTCAGACTATTCACCAGCTTCTCAGTCTTAAAGAGTTACAAAGTGCAGCTTCCTCAGCATAGCCTGGCGTTTAAGATGGCTGCCAGCTAAATTAGAATAAACAAAATAAGAGCTCCTGAGACTATATTTCTGTGGTAAAGTGGAAATAAAGGGGCCCAAAAAGAAATTTTAGCTCAGACTATTCACCAGCTTCTCAAGCCTTAAAAGGGAATACAGTGCAACACACCTCAGCACCTCAGCATAACATGGAGTTTAAGATGGATGCCAGCTAAATTAGAATAAACAAAATAAGAGATCCTGGACTATATTTCTGTGGTAAAGTGGGAATAAGGGGGCCCAAGGAGAGATCTTACCTCAGACTATTCACCAGCTTCTCAGTCTTAAAGAGGTACAAAGTGCAGCTTGCCTCAGCATAGCCTGGAGTTTAAGATGGCCGCCAGCTAAATTAGAATAAACAAAATAAGAGCTCCTGAGAGACTATAGGCTCGATTCAGAGACACATTCGTCTGGACTTTCGTAGCTGTGAATTCATTTTCCATTCGTACGAACGTTCGGGCTAATGTGTATATGCACTTTCTATGAACAAAAGCAAATCGGATCATTTGCGTTAGTTTGGATCATTTTCCCATCTAAATCAGATATTTTGCGTACGTTCAGACTTACGTTGTTGGGATGGGCTTGCGTCTCATTCAGAGAGCTGATTGCCGAGGGACCACCACCCTATAAAACCGTTTCATTTGCGATCCCCTTACGACCTCGAACACCCTTGCTATGAACCAGTTTAGTGCCTTTGTGGAGGAGCATTGCGAACTCCAGCTAATGGGCATAGAAATTCTCAGCAGGGCCGAGACCAGATTGCACCGGCTACGCATGCGTTGAGCTGTTCGAGCTCACCAGACTTAATTGCGCTTCACTCCATAAATTGTATAGTGAGCTGCGGCCATGGTTAGCCCGCACCACAAGGAAGGGGCAAGCAATTTCAGGTATGACCAAGATGCTTGGCTGCCTGCAATTTTTGGCGAACGGCTCGTTCCAGAGGCTGGGTGCCCTCTCCGTGGGGATCTCCCAGCCTACTCTGAGCCGTGCACTATCCAAGTTTTTGGAAGGCATGGCTATCATTAGTCAGAGATATATTCATTTTCCTGACAACATGGTAGCCTGGAACGCGCTTAAGCTGGCATTTTATAATATCGCCGACATGCCCAATGTAATGGGTGCCATTGATTGCACCCATGTTGCCTTAGTCCCTCCGGCAGCCGACGAGTACATCTATAGGCAAGTTCAATATGTTATTTTTTTTTATATAGTTGACATAAATGGCATTTTAAATATCTGAAATAGCTGACACTA
Organism: Gastrophryne carolinensis; assembly: GCA_027917425.1. Lineage (NCBI taxonomy): Eukaryota > Metazoa > Chordata > Amphibia > Anura > Microhylidae > Gastrophryne > Gastrophryne carolinensis. The sequence goes on from CM051237.1 coordinate 23,680,110, forward strand.
TATATCTTTTAATCCCTCCTTGTAAATAGTCCCTGTGAAATAGCTGACACTGTATATCTATTAATACCTCCTTGTAAATAGTCCCTGTAAAATATCTGACACTGTATATCTATTAATCCTTCCTTGTAAATTGTTCATGTTATATATTTTGCCGGATTTAGCGTCATCAATGTTTTTCATGGAGACCAAAGCCAAACATTTTCATGTGGACCTTAATTTGTCATGTGAAAGTTAATCTTTAGTTGATCCAAAATACATATCCTTTGTAGGGCTAAAAAATAGTTAGGTACTTAGTGTTATTTGTATTGCCAAACATGTTGTTTGGAGGATGTTAGGAGTTATTGTTTGAGTAATTTACCTAGCCTTTCTAATTTTAGTTTTTTCCTTTTTTCACAGGAACTGCAAAATGGGACACTCACTGAATGTCCAAGCAGTGGTGGCCCCGGACATGCGGTTCCTTAGCGTTCTCGCCGGGTTTCCAGGCTCATCCCATGACGCGTACATCTTACGACGATCTGGATTGTACCATCGGTTTGAGTCTGGAGAATTCTCAGGTGGATGGCTCCTTGGTAAGTTGATGCAAATAACGTCATTCACTTTTCAATGTATGCCTATTAATATAGTTTATGACCCATGTCTGAACCTATGGCTGTTTTTACCCCTTGATGACAGGTTAAACCAGACCTTAACCATGATCTTTAGCAAAGCACAAACCCTTACAAAATGATTTCCCACAATGTGTAAATAATATAATATAATAATAATATTTATACTTTCTAGTAAATTACTTATTATTCTTCCACACCCTCAGCTGCAATTCTGTTCTGTGGAAGCCATGAGTGAAAGGGTCCTTCAGTTGGTGGCCAACATGCAGGAGCTGCGTGATTCTTTAGGGACCACAGAAGAAGACTAATGTTCTGGGTCCTGCCATTGCTTTGTATATAGTTTTAAAATTGTATTTTTTAAAAAAAATTATATCTTTTCACAATTTTAAATTTTATATGGAAAATGTTTTTAAAAAGTTTGTACATTTTTATAAAAAAAAAAAAAAAAAGCCAAAAAAAAAATGGCATTTGGTCATAAACCCAAAAAACCAAAAAACTGTTTCAGTGTCATTTTATTTACAAAATACATTAACACAAAACGAATGGGCAAAAAAATATTTAGAGATGAAGATTCACATGACCGCAAAGTGGTTTGGGTAAGTTTTAGGGGTGAAAAATGGAAGAAGAACCTAACCGTGAAGTGGTTTGGGTAAGTTTTAGAGGTGAAAAATGGAAGAACCTAACCGCGAAGTGATTTAGGTGAGTTTTAGGGGTCATAAATGGAAGAAGAAGGAAAGCACAATGTGATTTAGGTGAGTTTTAGGGGTCATAAATGGAAGAAGAAGGAAAGTGCAAAGTGATTTAGGTGAGTTTTAGGGGTCATAAATGGAAGAAGAAGGAAAGCGCAAAGTGATTTAGCTAAGCATTGTAGCACAAGTGAGTGACCCAAATATGTAGGCGAGCACTTTAATGAGTTAAGTTTGTTGTGCGCAGGCGTAAGATCGTAAGGATTTTCGTCTGGACGATTATTTATTGAAAAAGGAAAACAGGAGGGGCGTGGCTTCGGCATGCAGGAGTGAGGAAGCAAGGAGAGAAGCTCCCGTCTAGCCTGAGACTTTCCAGTTGATTTGAGCACCCCTTTTTCTCCCCTGACCAGCTTTATGGGGGCAATAGGAAAAAGAAGGCGGGGGGCGTCTTTAAAGCGCCCCCTAGTGTCACGATCACGCTCTATCCATACGCCAGACAGAGTGTGATGGTACCAGGGTTAACACGCCAATAGACCCCTAGACAGGGACTACTAGTCCCAGCAAGTCATCAATTAACCCTAATAAACGTGTATCACCAGAGCTTCCCTCAGGAAGGTGAGCTCATCTATTTAGAGGTCAAAGACTAGAGCTGATTAATTAAACATTTAATCTGATAAAAGGTATCACAGTGCTGGATGTAATTTATAACAATAAAATGACATACAAAAAATACAGAAAGAGTATACAGCAAATAACAGTTCAAAAAGTAGAGTCCTTACGCAGTCCCTTTTGTTGGAGCTTTCCGTGGTTGCTTCAGGTCCTTAGCTTGTAATGCCCCCACATGTCAGCTCTCCTAGCTTTTTGTTAGCCAGAATTTGGAGGGAAAAATGGCTTAACAGAACACCTTCCATTTCCATGGAATTCCTAAGGGTGGGGTGGAGATTCTATTTCCCAGGTCCCCTTATCTGATTGCCGGTTTATGGCCAGAGCAAAGACAACAGCCTGGCACTTCAAAGAGATCTGACTTCATACAAGGAAGTATCACAGAGTCTTAATTAAGTTGGAATGTACACGCTGCATGGCCCTGTTTTTATATAGGAGGGTGTTTTATGGCACACGGGTGGAGGGGAAAGCTGCTGGTCCATATCCAAATATACACACACATATATACACTCATAATACGTATGTTCTAGAATCATGCCCTGGGCATGACACCTCCCCCTTAAGATGGGGCAGAGAGATCCAGCCTATCCAGGCTGATAAATCTGCGCCCACTAACAGTCTATTTCCCCCTGACGCGATAGTCCATCTGCATTTTGATGCAGGCTTCCTTTCCTGTGTTGGACCGTGAAATTATATTGTTGGAGGATAAGACTCCAGCGAAGCAGTTTGCCATTGTTACCCGACACCCTGTCTAACCAATGTAGAGGATTGTGATCCGTTATGACAGTGAAATCCCTTCCGTACAGGTAGGGTTGTAATTTTTGCAAAGCCCAGACCATAGCTAGACATTCTTTCTCTATGACAGCATAGGCCACTTCTCTAGGCAATAGCTTCCTGCTAAGGTATAGTATAGGGTGTTCTTCTCCATGGGAGTTCACTTGGCTAAGAACAGCCCCCAGCCCAAAATTGGAAGCATCCGTTTGTACCACGAACCTCCTGCTGAAATCAGGGGCCTGGAGGACCGGAGAGTTGGACAATGCTGTCTTGAGGGCGACAAAGGCCTTATTACAGTCCTCAGTCCAGGTAATTTGCGTGGACACTTTCTTTTTAGTCAAATCGGTGAGGGGTTTGGCTATCTTGCTATAGTCTGGGACAAATCTACGATAATAACCTGCTGTTCCCAGGAAAGACATGACCTGTTTTTTGGTCTTGGGAATTGGCCAGGCCATAATAGACTCCACCTTACTGGGCTCGGGGCGTAGGGTCCCTCCTCCTACCCGATGTCCCAGATACTGCACTTCTGTCATGCCAACTTGACACTTCTCTGGTTTGATGGTAAGCCCTGCCTCAGCTATTTGTTTTACCACCTTGTGCAGGTGAATCAGGTGCTCCTCCCAGGTCTTGCTAAATATGGCAATATCATCTAAGTAAGCTACTGCATATTCCTTGTGGCCCTCTAGCAGCTGATCGACTAGTCGCTGAAAAGTGGCTGGGGCATTTTTCATCCCAAAGGGCATGACACAGCACTCAAACAACCCAAAGGGAGTAATAAAGGCTGACCGTTCCTGGGCCTCTGGAGTCATGGGGATCTGCCAGTACCCTCGGCTCAAATCCATAATAGTGACGTATTGAGAACCTGCTAGCTGATCAAGCAGTTCATCTATTCTGGGCATTGGGTAGGCATCAAATGTGGTCACGGCATTTAACCTTCGGTAATCCACACAGAACCTGGTGGATTTATCCTTTTTGGGCACTAGCACTACTGGGGAGGCCCAGGGGCTTTTAGACTTCCTAATTACCCCTAGTTTTAGCATGTCCTCGATCTCCTTCTGTATGTGGGCCTTTATTTCTGGGGATACCCGGTAGGCTACCTGTCTAAGCGGTGGCTGGGCCCCCGTATCCACATGGTGGGAGGCTACGGTAGTTCGCCCTGGCTTCCCAGTAAAGTTGGCACTGAAGGGGCCTAACACCTGATGTAGCTGCCTCTTCCTTTCATCTGGGAGCTGTGGATTGACCTGCACATCCTGAAGGGATCCCTGGCTCTTAGCTTCCTCCACAAGATCTAGTAAGGGATCACTACCCCCCTCTTCCTCTGGTGCACTGCACACACTGAGTACCACATCCTCCGGGTCATAGTAGGCCTTTAACATATTAATGTGGTACTGTCTCTGTCTCTGACTTTTCTTATCAAGGGCTACTACATATGTGGTTGGTTCTGGGCGCTGTAAAATGGTGAAAGGACCCTCCCAGGCAGCCTGTAACTTATTCTGCCTAATGGGGTTTAGAACCATTACCTTCTGTCCCACCTCATAGACCCGGTCCCTTGCATTGCGGTCATACCAGTGTTTCTGCCTGGACTGGGCTGCTCTGAGGTTATCGTGTACTAGCCCAGTCAACACCTGCATTCTGTCCCTAAACTTTAGGACATACTCCACCACCGAAGTTTCAGGAGTATGTTGCACCCCTTCCCACTCCCCTCTAACTAAATCTAGGGGCCCTCGCACTTTGCGACCATACAATAATTCAAAAGGTGAGAAACCTGTAGATTCTTGGGGTACCTCCCTGTAAGCAAATAACAAATACGGTAAGTACTTTTCCCAGTCCCTGCCTTCTGACTCTACAAAGGTTTTTAACATTTGTTTCAGGGTCCCATTGAACCTCTCGCAGAGACCATTTGTTTGGGGGTGGTATGGGCTTGCTACCAGGTGCTGTACGTTTACCTTCTTACAGAGACTTTGCATTAGATTGGACATGAACTGGGTGCCCTGATCAGTGAGCATTTCTCTAGGGAACCCAACCCTGCAGAATATACTGATCAGCGCATCTGCCACCTTATCTGCCCGGACAGAAGATAAGGCAACAGCCTCAGGGTACCTGGTTGCATAGTCCACCACAGTAAGAATAAACTGTTTCCCTGTGCTGCTGGGTATAGCTAGAGGCCCCACAATATCCACTGCCACTCGCTCAAAGGGTACAGATATGATGGGTAGGGGCACTAGGGGAACACGAGTTACATCCCCAGACTTACCCACCCTCTGGCAAACGTGACAGGACCTACAGTAACTAGCAACAGCAGTACCCATACCTGGCCAGTAGAAATTGTGTGCCAACCTGGACTTTGTTTTGGCCACTCCCAAGTGTCCTGCCAGGGGGGTCTCATGGGCTAATCTCAGTAGCTCTTTCCTAAACTGCCTAGGAACCACCAACTGCCTTTCTCTCTCCTGGGGCCCTAGCATGGTTTTGGAAAGGGACTCCCAATACAGGATATTGTTTTCCCAATATACCCGATGCCCATCTGAGTTAGCGCCTGGCTGCTCAGCACGCTGTCTCAGCCCTTCAAGGGAAGGATCACTGCGCAGAGCTTCCCGAAAATGTTCATTGCCCTCCCCCCATCTCGTGGCATCAGGGGACACATTTCCCTCAGGTGAACTACCATCTCCACCCTCCTCTGCTTCGGCTTGTGAGTCATCACCATCCTCCCTTCTTTTTACAGCTGCAGCTCTGGCACACTGCTGACGTGTAACCACTGCCACCATTGATATGCCTCCCTGGGGTTTACCTTCCTCCCCCTCAGTCCCGGACATAACATTGTTACAGGCATCATATACAGCTACATCACTCCTTCCTCCCTCCTCCTCCTCAGCCATCTCCCGCTTACAGGATGGGGACACATCACTCACTGCTGGTCCCTCATCCTTACCTGTCACCAGGGGCCCACCAACCCCTCCCCCTAGCCCATCTCCGCTAGGTTTTGACACAGGTAATTCATTGGCATTACATTTCACAATACACCCCACTCCACTTTTGGAAGACACAACTGGTTCAGTTACAGGTAAACATTTATCAGCCCCCTGCACTCCCTCCCAGTTATCACATTTCACAGTGTCCCCCAAAGTCTCGTACAGTACCTCAGAACGATCAGGGCTGTCTCCTAGCCCCTGTGGTGTGCAGGCAGTGTCCTCTGGAGCATAATGGCATAGCATCCGACCCAAATCATTCCCCAGCAGAACACTGACAGGGATGTCCTCAGAGACCCCCACCTCCCGCAAACCTTTGCCTGTACCCCAATCCAGGTACACACGGGCCATGGGCACAGCCGGGCGCACACCTCCAATTCCTTTTAAAGCCATGGTTTTTCCAGGGATGATGTCCTCGGTATCCACCACTTCAGGCCGCACTAAGGTAAAGGAGGCCCCCGAATCACGTAGACCCACGGTCACCCGGTCACCCACAGTTACGCTCTGCAGGTTATCCACTCTTTTCTCCACTGTTCCAGACACCAGAAAAACGGCTGGGTGTCCTTCAACTGCCGGTGGAGAATTCTTTTTGTTGGGGCAGGTGGCACTCAGGTGCCCAATCTTGTTGCATCTGTAACATCGGCGGGTGTCCCCCTGACCCAATGTGGTTCCTGTTGCTCTTGGTGTGGACGGCAGGAATCTCCCAGTTGACCTACTGGCACTCTGCGGGTGTGCAGCTCCCTTCCAGGTACTTGATCCAGCTTGTGCAGAACCACGCTTCGCTGTTGGTGCACGGTTATTAGCAAAGTCATCTCCTAGTTCTGCGGCTTCTGCGACTGTCTTGGGCTTGCGGTCCAAAATCCACTCTCTGGCTTCACAGCTCCTTGTTTGGAGGAACTGATCCAGGACCATCAAGTCCTCCAGGGCCTCATAAGTGGTGACTTGTAGGCCCCCAGTCCATTGCCTGAATGCAGTCCTCAGCTGACCTGCATGTTCAGTGCAACTCTCTGTGGTGCTCTGTTGTAAAGTCCTAAACTTCTTCCGATAGGTTTCTGGAGTCAGATTAGCACTTTTCAGCAGGGCAGATTTTATTGCCTCATAGTCCTGGTCTCTTTCAGAGGGAAGAGAAGCAAACACATCCAGAGCTTTTCCTCGCAGCCGTGGGGTTAGGTATCGTCCCCACTGCTCTTTAGGAAGATGAAACTGCCGGCAAACCTTTTCAAATCCTCTCAGGAATATGTCCAAATCACCATCTTTCTCCATCATGGGGAAATGTTCCAAGCGGGGTTTGTGGTCACCCTCACCCTGCACATCACTGCGTGCGGATAAAGCATCCCCTCTCAGCCTCAGGACCTCCAGTTCATGTCTGCGCTGGGCCTCTCTTTCTGCTGCCTGGGCCTCTCTTTCTGCTGTTTGGTACTGGAGAAGCAACTGGAGTTTAATATTAGCATCCACATCTCCAAGGTGTTGTAAAGCAGTCCGCATATAAGAGTCCAAGGCTTCATGTGGAGTACTGTCCTGATGGGGAGTAATGTGGTGTCCCTCAGTCCCCGCTGTAGGACTTAGCCTCAAATCACTCAGCTCTGCTGCACGGGCATCATTTTCCACAAGATCGGCAATAAGCTGGTCCTTGGTCTTTCCCGCTGTAGGGATCTCCTTTTCTTGGCACATTAACTCCAGTGCGGGCTTGGACTGCTTGCGATATGCCTCCATATTTCAGATATGAAGCAGAGGGAGTAAAACACCAGATGGGAAGGACAGAACTGTCTTGCACTCTTTTTGGTATGTCACTTAGATCAACACTGAGCTCTGTCTTTGGAATTTACACACAATAAGAGTGTGAGTAATTTCTTTTAGTGCTAAGATTTTCGGGTAAAATCCAGCAAGCACTAAAAATCTCTAAATATATCCCGACGCTGCCACCAGTTGTCACGATCACGCTCTATCCATACGCCAGACAGAGTGTGATGGTACCAGGGTTAACACGCCAATAGACCCCTAGACAGGGACTACTAGTCCCAGCAAGTCATCAATTAACCCTAATAAACGTGTATCACCAGAGCTTCCCTCAGGAAGGTGAGCTCATCTATTTAGAGGTCAAAGACTAGAGCTGATTAATTAAACATTTAATCTGATAAAAGGTATCACAGTGCTGGATGTAATTTAAAACAATAAAATGACATATGTCGGGGTTTATGAAGCAAAGCTCATAAGGATGATTCTATAGCTAGGGTTAAATTTCTAAGGCGGACATAAAACACCTTATAAAAGAGATCTCTTGAGGTAATTTAGTAGTGCAATAATAAAATCTATTAACGGTTAAAGATAAATAATAAACATTTATTATAAATACAATTATAAAAATTAATAAACCAATAAAACAAAACAATCAGATCAAAATCATATATCCTGCACTTATCAAATTCAGCCACAAGATGGCTCACTACTAGTCAGATCAAAATCATGTATCCTTATAACCAATCAATCCTAAATCGATCTAATAGACAATTTAACTTAATTGCTATACCAAATTTAAAGATAAAAAAATAAAATAATTATCCCCAGAACACAATGCTCCGACAAGTATAAAATTCAACCAAAGATATTTTGATAGTATAGTTCAATTACTGGACTGGAATTTAGCTCACGGGAAAATGTGTTCCAGTGAGAAATTTCACAATGCCCAGCTAATTAACTATTAATAAATAAGAACTATACATTACCAGAATCTCTATGGTAGGTCGGTCTTCAATTATGCAAGGCCTGTGGGATATGTGGATCTGATATGCAATCACCAAGTTAGCTAGGAGCTGAGAGCTGAGAGCTTGAATGATGGTCACTCAGATTGGGATCTTTCTGTCGACCTCTGCTGCTGATCTCTCTTGATGATCCACCCTAAGAATTATCCCCATTATATTTAAATTTCTTATCTAAATCCATCCCTCTAGCAAACATGACGTCATTGGGGAATGGCTAAGTGTCCGGTGACTTGACCAATTCCATCTCCCGCCACAAGGGGTCATCGTAGGATAAGAAATGAATTTGGCACTATGTTGGAAAAATATTTAAAATCTAGGATAGGGAAATTACATATACCCATATATATCCAGGTGTATGGACTTATTTAAAATGTATATAGAAATACCCAAATCTATATATATATATATATATATATATATATATATATATATACTCCCACATATCCCAGAATCGTCCTTACATAATTATTCAGCATTAACTGGAACTAAAGGAATAATTATTTGTCTTAAATGACATTCTATCGACTATAGAATTGTTATCCTGGGGGTAATTATCATGGCATATATTTAACACATTTAAAATCCTATAACATATCTAATAGTCACAAAAATATGATTTAGTAATATTATAAATCTATAATATAGATCATTCCATCTATAATAACTAACTTAAAAGTCATAACATTACACTAACATAAATCTCAACATATATATAACTATAAAAATAGCTACTAATCCTACTTAATTGAGACAACAATTCTTCATAAAATATGATCATTATTCCTACCCTGGGCATTAAATATGTTATCTCTATATATATATAATATATACACAAGTAAATGGTATAAATGGCATATTCTAAAGGGCGACATTATGAATAATATTAATTTTAACTGGCAAAGCATCCCTTTCCGGGAATCCCCAAACAAGCTCAATTTTGCTGAAACATCATTCCCTTGAAATTGTGTAACCATTTCAGTCTAGAAAGGTGTTTATTTGTCTTGTAAAAGAAAAAAAAATCTCAGGGTCTTGTCTTACAGCGGGGCTTGTGAGCTTTTCCTCAGCTCAGCAAACATTTCTCCTGGAACTCCATTGTCTCAAAAATAATCCTTATGTAGAAAACTGATCCCTGTAAGCTTTCTACATGGACCACAGACATATAGTCTGGTCTTATATTGTGAGGACGACTTCTCGCCAAATAAACCCTCTGTCTGTGAAAACACAGACCTTCAAATACGCAAATATGCAGGTTTCACAACAGTGAATTCCTGACATCAGCAGAATTTAGTATGGCCTTGCATAGGCTTCTTAAGGGAAAAAAATATATATGTGAATAGACCCTCACTAGGCCATGGCTTCTACTAATTTTGTGTTTAAAATTATATATTAATACATATATGGATATTGAGAAATAGCCTGACACATACAAAAAATACAGAAAGAGTATACAGCAAATAACAGTTCAAAAAGTAGAGTCCTTACGCAGTCCCTTTTGTTGGAGCTTTCCGTGGTTGCTTCAGGTCCTTAGCTTGTAATGCCCCCACATGTCAGCTCTCCTAGCTTTTTGTTAGCCAGAATTTGGAGGGAAAAATGGCTTAACAGAACACCTTCCATTTCCATGGAATTCCTAAGGGTGGGGTGGAGATTCTATTTCCCAGGTCCCCTTATCTGATTGCCGGTTTATGGCCAGAGCAAAGACAACAGCCTGGCACTTCAAAGAGATCTGACTTCATACAAGGAAGTATCACAGAGTCTTAATTAAGTTGGAATGTACACGCTGCATGGCCCTGTTTTTATATAGGAGGGTGTTTTATGGCACACGGGTGGAGGGGAAAGCTGCTGGTCCATATCCAAATATACACACACATATATACACTCATAATACGTATGTTCTATAATCATGCCCTGGGCATGACACCTAGGACTGATGTGGGGGCTTTTTTTCCACCCCAGGGCCCAGTCGGGGCCGGAGCTTCTGCAGGACAAGATGGTGCCTGCAGAAAGTGGACAGAAGGAGCAGAGGAGCAGACGCGCTGGGGGCAGGCGTGCATAATGAAGGAGCACCGCCCGAAAAGAAAGAGCCGGGACCCACCTTAACTTCAGCCGAGGTGAGCGGGGTTGGGCAGAGATTCCGGCCGCTGTTACCCCGGGACTGGTGTTGGGAGCGGAGACCGGCGACGAGCTCACAGTCTGCGAGGAGCGGAGGAAAGGTGGGGGGCGGGAGCAGCCGCCGGCTGACACTGCCAGATGCGGCGAAGAGGAGGAGGACGCGCTGGTCAGCGAAGACGGCTCTGAGGAGAGCCGAGAGAGCTGCGAGGGGGCGCAGAGGGGAGGCTGCGGTTAAGGAGCTGTGACAGCCGCCCCAGCTGAGAGGGCGGGCGGCGCTGCACTCCCCTCCGACATGTCACAAGTGAAGGGAAAAGATGACGGGGCGGACTGGCCACCTCAGCACTCCCGGTGGCGGAACACCCGGTGGGCCTCGACTCTGGGGAGATCCCCGTTGTGGCCAATGAGCCCCATGCTTTACCATTCAAGCCCAGCATAGCAGTCCTGGGGGAGGAATCTGCCCCCTCGCCCCTAATCAGATCAAAGGCAGCAAGAATGGTGCGGGCTGATGTCCACCCCGAATCGGCGGGCTTGGGGGTGTGCGGCGCGACCCTCCCACAGTGCCCACAAAGCACCTCCAAATCAGATGTCCTGGAGTGGTTGTCGGGGTCCAGCGTCGACTCGCTCAGCGATGCAACCCCCGGGCAGGTATAGCCCAGCCCCTTGGGATCAATTACTGCAGACTCCCCCTGACAGCTGGATTCTTGCTTCGCTGATTCTCGTTTGAGGTCACCGTCTTTCCCAAGCGAACGGCCACCTTCAAGTTCAACTCCAGCTATGGATCCTAGCCTCCAGGCTATCCTGCAATACATACCCACTAAAGCAGAGCTTAAAGCGGACCTAGAAGCGGTGGCAACCTGAATTGAAAGAGCGCTACGCAGAGAAATCGAAGACATACAACAGAAATCCTCCGCCCTAGAGACTAAAGTCGCTACCCTCGAGGACTCCCGAACGGACCACGAGACCCGGTTGGCTAACCTGGAAAGAATGCAAGCACAACACCAACAACAGATGACCGAGCTCAGGCCTCAAGTGGACGATCAGGAAAACAGGAACAGACGAAACAACCTGAAGATCCGTGGCATCCCTGAATCGGTCCGTGCGGATGCATTGCGCGCCTCAGACGTGGAACTGTTTAACTCCTTATTGGGGAGACCCCTGGACTCTGAGATAAACATCGATCGGATCCACAGAGTAGCGGGCCGCCCGGCTGGAGACCCCCAGGCGCCTAGAGATGTCTTGTGCAGGGTCCACTTTTTCACTGTTAAGGAAGATATCTTGCGCCAAGCGTGGGACCGAGGCTGGTTTCAGTGGAGGGGCTCGCAGATCTCAATTTTACCGGATGTGTCGCGTCGTACTTTACAGATGAGAAGAGTGCTCTGCCCTCTACTCGACAGGCTTCGGGAGATGGGGGCCTCATATAAGTGGGGCCACCCGTTCCACCTCATAATCTGTAAGGACAATTCTGTTTTTGCTCTCCATAATAAGGCGGACTTGTCCAACATGTTTGATTTTTTGGGTCTGGCGCCTTTCCCGATCCCGGATTGGCTGGACTTTGGCCCGCGCGGGCCGCCCCCCAGAAGGAACCCGGAGCGTTAGGGACGCCTTTGGCTCCCTATATACAGCCGCAGATGCCTGATGTATCTCTGTGTTATTACTGTTATTACTGTTTTACCCCTTTTTTTGTTAATAGAAATGGATACGCTAACTTGAATCCTTGTATGGGGGGTTACGTGGCACAGCAGTGGCCGGTGCTGTTGGCCGATCCCCCCTCACTTCTCTTCTAGACAAGCGGTCCTACCCGAGGCGGCCGTGCCCCGGAGAACTGGCTAGGGGATTGGGGGCTGGATCTCCCTTCTCTGGGTCACGTGTCTCCCTTTGCTGCTCCCCGGTGAGCAGGAGACTTGATCAGATGGTCTGACTTGGGTTGGCCTTGCTGTGGCCTGATGTGATCTAGCTGGGGGGCGGGCTCTCTCCCCTGGGCCTGGTGACTCCTTTTTCTCACCGGTTCGGGGGGGGGGGCCCGCCGGCCTGGTGCGAGGGGGAGCAGGCTTTGGCTGTCCGGTCTCGGGGTCGCTGGGGGTTCGTGGTCATTCCCCGAGGTTCAATTGTTTACTGACGTGAAAAAGGGACGCTTTTCGCTCCTTATAGAATGCTGCAGATATCCGATGCATTTATGACTCTGTTGGGCTGTGAGGAGGGGGTTGGGTTAGGCGCCTTTACTCGTGACCCTAAGGGCGTCGGTGGGAGCATACTCCTGTGTAGCGAGGCTACTTCCCCATCTAGGTTTTTGCGCCATCCCATTGGCTGTAAGCCGGAGGGATTTGCGTGCTGTTGAGGGCTACGGCGCTCTTAGTGTCTAATTGCTCCCTCTTTAAGGAGGGCCTGTTTGTTTGTCTCACTGTTCTGTTTCTCTTCTTCTGTTCCTCCTTTCTTCTCTTCCTGTCCTCTTGTTCTCTCTCTCTCTCTCTCTGATCGTCCGCTTGCCTTCCTCTCTGGGCGGTCTCGGGTCTGATCCCTAGGGCCTGGGTAGCGTAATGTGAATTAGACTCTGTGACATCATCTATCCGGGTAGGCACCCTTCCCCTGTAACCTAGTTGCACGGAAGAGTCTTAAACTGTGCACGTTTAATGCCAAGGGGTTGAACATCCCAGAGAAAAGGGCTAAAATTTTGTATGGGCTTCATAAAGAAAGAGTGGACATAGCCCTTCTGCAAGAGACGCATTTTTGTCAAGGGAAAATCCCCGAAATCATAAATAGGTACTATGACAGGTGGTATCACAGCCCTAATCCCGTGAACAAATCTAAAGGGGTGTCTATCGCCATACACAAAAACGTTCCTATAGAGAACGTACAGGTTATGGTGGACCCTGGGGGCAGATACCTGTTCCTCAAATTTACCCTGTGTGGGGCGAGATACACCCTGGCCAATCTGTACCTGCCCAACCAGGGACAGGTGGAGGCAGGATTGGGAATGCTACGCTTGCTGGAAGACTTTGGAGAAGGAACGCTGATCATAGGGGGAGATCTCAACCTAGTCTTAGATCCAAGAATTGATTCTTCCAAGGGGAAATCCGCAATTCCCCACTCTAAGCTTAATAGACTCCGCAAAGCTCTCCAGTCCCTGCAGGTGGTGGACGTTTGGAGGGTCCTCCATGGGCGGCAGAGAGACTATACGTACTTCTCCCATACTCATAATATGTATAGTAGGCTAGATTATTTCCTCCTGAGTCATCACACCCTTGCAATGGACCCTGAGTCCTCGATTGGTCAGATGATCTGGTCAGACCATGCCCCTGTTTTCTTGAGCTTCCCAGTACTGGACGCGACCCCCAGGCAGTACACTTGGCGTCTAAACGACAATCTGTTGAAAGATATGCTATGCATGACTGAGATCAGGGCTGTGATAACCAATTTTCATCTTGACCATAGCAACTACTACACTGCCGATACAGTGGGAGGCGCTCAAGTGTATGCTGCGGGGGGTCTTTATCAAACATGATGTGAGGCTCAAGAGGGAGAGGGCTCGACAGATTGCTGAAACATTGGGGCGCATACAGGAGTTGGAGAGAACGCACAAAACCCTCTTATCTCCGGGGGGACTACGAGAGTTGATAGAGGCCAGGCAGAAGTTAAAGGGGCTCTACGATCAATGCTACCTCAGATTCAGAGATAGGTGTAGGGCACGCCTATAGGAACACTCAGACAAGTGTTAAGACAATGTTATTAAAATGGTCTCGTTAGTACACTACACCCAAACGAGGGGAGTCCTGGCATGCCTTTTGGCGGTAGACGCAGAGAAGGCATTCGATAGGGTGCACTGGGGGTTTCTAAGAGCTGCACTGTCCCAGGTGGGAGTAGGACCAGTTATGTTGGATAGAATCATGGCGCTTTATCACGACCCCACTGCCAAAGTTAAAGTTAATGGCACCCTCTCTGGTTCTTTCAATATTAGGAATGGCACGTGACAGGGGTGCCCTTTGTCCCCCTTGCTCTATGTTCTGGTTATGGAGCACCTGGCGAATGCACTGAGAGCCAATCACTCCATCAAAGGGGTGCCGTGCCGGGGGAGGGAATATAAGCTCTCCCTCTTTGCCGATGACCTCCTTCTTTACATTACCTCCCCACATACCTCTCTGCCCTCTATCATTCGGGAGTTTGATAGGTTTAGCAAGCTAAGTAATTTCAAAGTTAATATGGCCAAAACTGAGATCTTGAACAAATTCCTGGACGAACGGACCCAGGAATTAATCCAGACAAATTTCCAGTTTAAGTGGCAAAAGAATTTGATAAAATATCTAGGGGTGCAGGTACCCACTGACCTGGGGAAACTCTATAAACTGAACTATGTACCACTCCTCAACAGCACTATGGAGAGCCTGAAAACGTATGCTAAAAAGCAATACTCCTGGTTGGGAAGGACAAATATGGACGTACTGCCCCGGTTCTAATATGTTTTCCAGACTCTACCGGTACTGCCGGAACAGGGGTTCTTTAAGCAGCTACAGGCTGCTTTTTTCAATTTTGTATGGGATAATAAGAAGCCCAGGGTGAATAGGAGGACGCTTTGTAGGCCTAAAAACGCAGGGGGGTTAGGGGTCCCTGATATGAAGTCATATCACGCAGCTGCGGTCTTTGTGAGGCTTGTTGACTGGTTTCACCACAAGGGGAGTAAGCAATGGGTTGTACTGGAAAATGACATTTCTCCAATAAGTCTGACTGCCTTGCTTTGGGTGGACCCCAAGTACCGTCCAGGGAGGAGGGAACTCCCATACCTAGTAAATCCTCTGCTGACCCTATGGGATAGATCTCTGAAGCAGAGGGGCATGTCGCACAGGCCTGGCCCCCTCACCCCGCTCTTCAACAACCCTGCTTTCACCCCAGGGATGGATACTAAGACATTCCTCGTGTGGGATGCGACCCAGGACACGAGACTGGGTGAGGCTACCTCTGGATCTGGCCCGGGGAGGGTGGGGAGGAAACTGTCCTGGTTCCTGTATGCCCAGTTGAGCGCCTTTATTGGATCCTTCGCTCCCGGAACTACCTTGTCCCGACCCCTAACGATGTTTGAAATGATCCTCAAAGCCCAGACCCCTCCCTCGCAAGCAATCTCAACCCTATATAGGATCTACCTGACTGAGGGCATGGAGGAGGAGCTCCGACAATTTTGCAAGAGATGGGAGGAGGAATTGGGACAGACGTTTGAGAGGGAGGAGTGGGAAAAATCTTTTGCTCTGACGCACAAATTCTCGATGGCGTGCAGAGCCCAGGAAAGGAACAAAATCTTGACCAGGTGGTACAGGAGCCCTGCGGACTTAGTGAGGTATGGGGGATCGGAGACAGGCAGAATGCCCTCCTATCAAAACTTTCTGGGAGTTGACGATGTTTAAATATACGATGCTTGAGAATGCCCCCAGCTCCCCTCAGGTAGCCCTTTTGTCGATGACACTGGGTTCAGTGGCAGCGGGGGGGGGGGGGGGGGAGAGGCCTGCTGAGGCATATGCTTACAGCGGCCAGGTCTGTAATACCCCGACACTGGCGCACCAACACTATCCCCTCCCTGATGGAATGGTATGGGGAGTTGGTAAATATTAAAAGGATGGAGGAACTGGTACTTGACGGAGTCGAGGGTGGGGCTGAGAAACACTACAGGACGTGAACAATCTGGGGGGTTTCTAAGAGTTCTCCAGAGATCCGGAACCTGTTGGAGAGAAATGGGTAATGTGGACGTTCATTCATTCTTTCCTTTTTTCTTTCTCCTTCTTTCTTCTTCTCTTTCCTTTTTCATCTATATTCCTGGTGTTTCTATATTTATCGCTATACCTTCTCGTTCTCTATTCCGCCTTTCCCTGGGTTTGCTCCCGGGGGCGGACAGAGCCATCAGCTGAGAAGCCTGCAAGGTCATAGATGGAAGGGTTGATGGTTGACCCGTGAATCTGAGTCCCCTAGTACCGGCGGACTCGAGGCCCGGCCCGGTGGGGTCCCCCCCCTTTTTGTAACTCATGATAATTGCAAGGCCGGTACCCTCCCCCATCTTGGTAAAATTAGGAGCCCAATGAGCGGGGTAACCATGCGGGATGGTTATTGATATTATAACCGTTACTGTCACCGATTTCATATCCTTATATCGTCAGTGTATTGAAGATTCTGATCTGTAACTACATCTATTACCATCGTTGTAAAGCTTTCAACAGTCTTGGTTTTTCACTGCTTGACCTGGTCTTATTCATGGTATACATAAGACGCTATGGCTCTGTATTATTCTTGCGCTGTTTCTTACTGTCTTTTTGTATATAAAAGTCTGTATAAAATTCAATAAAGATATATTGCACAAAAAGGAAAACAGAATCTAATGGGAAACGTAAAGGATTCGTGGAAGGAGACGATGGAAAATGGACAAAAACGAAAGCCGATGTTGTAACATGAGAAATAAAAACGGAAAAGTCACGCTGGAAAATGACATTTTCGTTCTCATACTCTGGCATACGAACGGACGAAGACTTTACAGAAGGATTGCAATGCATGCATAGAATCGCTCGTACACTCAAACAGATCGACACAAAAACGAAAGTCTTATTTTGTCTCTCTGAATCAACCCTTATATTTCTGTGGTAAAGTGGAAATAAAGGGGCCCAAGGAGAAATCTTACCTCAGACTATTCACCAGCTTCTCAAGCCTTAAAGGGGAATACAGTGCAACACGCCTCAGCACCTCAGCATAACATGGAGTTTAAGATGGCTGCCAGCTAAATTAGAATAAATAAAATAAGAGCTCCTGAGACTATATTTCTGTGGTAAAGTGGGAATAAACGGGCCCAAGGAGAAATTTTACCTCAGACTATTCACCAGCTTCTCAAGCCTTAAAGGGGTATACAGTGCAACACACCTCAGCGCCTTAGCATAGCATGTTTAAGATGGACGCCAGTTTCAGTGAGACTGAAATGCTTGAGGTGGTGGGAAGTGAGGCATCAGTTTTGGCCGGGGGGGCAGGGGAGCTGCTCTCGCCGGGTAATGTGAACCAACATGCAAGGAGCCCTGACATGGAAGATAAATTTGTCAATATATAAAATGTTAGGTAGCCCGCACAATTTTAAATGAAGGCTATTGGTGCTGGCTGGGTGAGACGGTTCCCCAAATAGGGGACCAAAAATGCAAAACTAGACCTGCGGTCTCCCAGTACAGACCGCTGTTATTCACCCTAAAAGTATGGCCGCACTCCAAAATATAAATCTCATAGACACATATATTTACATTTAAAAGACATAAAAAAAGGTAAAAAACAACCATTAAAGACGGGTGGTACAAGTGGACCCAAATTGGACTATACTAGTGAGCCAAATCAATAAGATTATATATATATATTTGCAATATGCAGTGGAATGCGCTGTAATTAATAGAGAAATGTATCCTTGTGCAAAAAGATAAATATCCTACAGCTAATTTAAAGATAAAGTGCAAAAAAAGACTTTTATAAAGTGCCAC
Organism: Gastrophryne carolinensis; assembly: GCA_027917425.1. NCBI lineage: Eukaryota > Metazoa > Chordata > Amphibia > Anura > Microhylidae > Gastrophryne > Gastrophryne carolinensis. Next base: position 23,698,147 of record CM051237.1, read on the forward strand.
AGTGTGTTGTATTGCAAAAGCCCCTAGATTAAGATTAAGTGTGCAGTAGTGCTATGTGCAAATAAGGTGCTCACAGAGTGATAACAGCGCATCCAATATACAGCAAAGTTATAAACATATCAAAACATTTTACCACCAAATGACATGTGTCCAGGTCCACTTGAGGCACCCGCTACCAACACCGACGTGTTGCATGGAGAACCACTTCGTCAGGATGCTGTCCTGACAATACCAAGACTATTACTGATCATCTTACTAAGGAAATTGAGAAAGTGACAAGGAGCTTGGGAGCCCTGGAGAGGAAATTAGGATATGTTATATCCACTCAGAAATCTCATGCTGCCGAAATTATTCAGCTGCAGAAAGATAATAGTGGTCTACATGCTAAGCTTGAGGAAATGGAAAACAGGGATAGAAGATCAAATCTGCGTTTCAGGGGGTTACCTGAACATATGGAGGATGTGAAATCTGTGGTCACTGCTTTATGCCAAGAACTGCTCCCGGGAATTGCTATTGACCGCCTCAAGCTGGACCGTGTCCATAGAGAACTGGGGCACCGAAAGCCACCTGAGGAACCTCCACGGGACATTCTAGCAAAGTTTCACTTTTACAATACTAAAGAACAAGTGATGCGGGCTGCTCGGGACACTGTTAACCTGTAATTTCAAGGCCACAAATTCCAGGTGTTCTCTGATTTTTCACCTGCAACACTGGCAAGACGGAGGGAGATGAAGCCGTTTCTAAAAATTCTACAGGACAGCAAAGTTGCCTATAAATGGGGTTTCCCATTCCGTATATCTTTTTCCAATAGGGGCGATTCCTTTACGGCGGTATCTGTCGAGGAGTTACAAAGGCATCTGGCTTCAGCGGGTCTCCGACAGAACGCAAGGCAGAACAGCTCCATGAAATTTCCCAGAACCAGAGATGACTCTTTCAAGATACAACGGGCAGGGAAAAGACCAAGACGCAGAGCACAATCGGTAGAACGGTGCTCAGTGGCTCCAGTTTCAGTGACCTTACGGGCAAATACCAAGACACCCACCCATCTCATAGCTCCAGAGTAATTAGTAAATCATGAGGTGATCCCACGTTGAGGTTCTTGGTTTATTTAATTACTGTTGCCTGCGGCTGAAGTTATATATATGATTGCTACTTTGTCAGTGGTTCATCTGGAAGAACCGGACTAGCTGTTGGAGAGGGAAGGAAAGGAGAATTTTTATTTTTTTTCTTCCTTTTCTCTGAACTATTTGGTTGTTGTAAGATTGTTTTGTAAATTGTTGCGAAAAATTGGAGGGGTTCTGAAGGGGAGCGGCAATGCGATATTGTGGCTCTCTTTTTTAGGCCTCATATCTGTTTAAGTTAGTTAGCTCACAGTTATAGCGTTTAGGTGTCAAGACCCTCTGCTCGGCGGCATTCACATGCTGCACTCATATCTATGAGGGAGACTTAGTCTGGCAGATAGACATATATAGTTTTATTTACTATTTCCTTTTTTATTAGCTCTCAGTTAATCAAACTTGTTCCGGGGACATTGTTCTATCCCCGTGAACAGTGGAGAAGAATCCCACCAGTACTTATAGAGTCTGAGGGAATTTTTCTCCCAATCTAAAAGTTATTTAATTGCATTACTAAATTCTTGGTTTCTTTTCTTCTTCTTCTCTCCTTTTGCTCCATCTACTTTTCATTCCTTCCTTCCCTAGTGATCCGGAAGGGAGATTACTGATTTTAGTTGGTTCCCTGCAGGATGTGGACGTAACAGTAGCTGGTTATTATGCTCCAAATGTCAACCAGGTGTATTTTCTTTCTAAGTTTTTTGATGAAGTGGCGGCAGTAGCACAAGGGACGACCATAATCTGTGGGGATTCGAATATGGTTTTAAACCCTCCATATAGACAGGCAGTCCCGGTCTGGTTCTCCAGTAACATCCCATATGATGACGAGTGCTAGATCTTTTAGAAAGTTGTTGGATAGATGTTGGCTGGCGGACTGCTGGAGAGAGGCACACCCGGGAATGCAAAATTTCACACATTACTCCCATCCACATGAAGTTTATACGAGAATTGATCATATCTTCTTACCGCAGAGATCTTTAGCGCTTATGAGATCAGCTAAAATTATTCCTATCTCGTGGTCTGATCATGATGGCTTGCTGCTAAAACTGGGCTCCCTGATCAGCAGACCATCAGAATATTCCTGGTCTCTTAATGAGTCCCTGCTATCAGATGATGCAATTGTTACCACCCCACCCAGGGGTGATCGGCCCGGGAATCACCGCGGGGCATCCGAGATCGGGATGTCCCGCAGGGTGAAACCCCCCCAAAAGCCCCAAAAAACTTTACCTTATCGGCGACGGATCAGCCGCCATCGCCTCCCGCGCCCCCCTCTAGCCGTTTGTGAATGGCTGGCGCGGGCGTGCCCTGTAAGAGGGACGCACGGGAGGCGGCGGCGGCAGGTTATCCGTCGCTTGTCCGTCGCCGAAAAGGTACGTTTTTTGGGGCTTTTGGGGGGTTTCACACATCCTGATCTCGGATGCCCCGCTGAAGTGGACCAACACCCAGGATAGTGAAAATCCTGGGTGTTGGTCCACTTTAAGGAAGCGTTGCTTGATTACTTTGCACTGAATGAAACCCCTGAGGTATCATCAACATTATGTTGGGAGACCCATAAAGCTACGATTAGAGGGAAGCTGATTCAGGTGGTGGCTAGGAAGAAAAGAGATAGGAACGTGTATATTGACAGGCTAGAGAAAGAATATCTTCAGGTTTCAGAGGCAGCTAAGCGGGGTATGACTCAAGAATTGCGGGCCAAACTTCATAGAACGTCACAGGAGTTGAATCTGGCGCTAGCAGGAAGAGCAGAGAAAGCTTTGTGTTAGCTGAAGCATTAATATTATTGTAAAGCGAATAAACTATTAGCTAAGAAATTAAAAGCTCCACCACAAAGTTACTGTCCAATTAGATTAAAGGATGAAAGAGGGGTTGTCACAAGTAATCCAACTAAGGTAGTAAAATTGTTCAAACAACAGTTGCAGAAGTTGTACTCTAATCCTTCACCGCCAAGCTTGGAGACATTGGAGAGATTTTTTTAGGGAAATCAACCTACCCAGCCTACCTAAAAATCTGAAAGAAATTTTAGATGACGAAATTCAGCAAAGGGAAGTTCAACAGATAGTGAAGAATTTGAAACTCAATAAGAGACCGGGCCCAGATGGCTTCTCAGCCTGTTATAAAAAGTTTAGTGAAGTGCTAACTCCTAAGCTGACTGCAATGTTTAATAATATCAGAAATGGGGGTACTTTTACAGGAGAGTCACTCAGGGCTTCTATCAGTATGATCCCAAAACCAGATACAGACCACTCTCTTTGGCCTAACTTTAGGCCCATTTCCCTAATTAATTTGGGCGTCAAAATCCTAGCTAAGGTGCTAGCGGACAGGCTCTCAGGATTCTTACCAAAACTGATAAATAATGACCAGGTGGGCTTTATACCGGGGCATCAGGCAGGGGACAATATTAGAAGGATTGTACAATTGTCCCATATAGCTAGAGAGAGACAGATTCCAGCTATGCTATTGTCCCTAGACATTAAGAAAGCATTTGATTCGGTCTCCTGGGAGTATCTGTTTTTCCTTTTGGAGAGATGGAGGTTTGGACCAGTATTTATTAATATCTTAAAGACTCACTACTTGTCCCCTTTAGTGTATGTAAAGTATAGCCTGTATAGTCTGAACCCTTTAAACTTTCTAGAGGGACAAGGCAGAGATGCCCGCTTTTCCCCCTCTTGTTTGCCCTGGTTGTGGAACCTCTGGCCCAATTGATTAGAAAATCGGAGAACATATCGGGTCTGGAAGTAGCGGGTAAGCACCACAAATTGTGTCTGTTTGCGGATGATGTCCTTTTATTCATTACAAAGCCAATGGTCTCTAATCTACTCCAAATTATGGGTAAGTTCGCAACTGTGTCTGGGCTTCAGGTGAACATGGCAAAATCCAAAGTGTTGAATATCACGATACCTAGGGAGTCCTTAAGACATCATTTGATTTTAGTTGGGAGGAAAAATACCATTTTGTGATTACTCACCTGTAAAATGGGTATTATAAGTATGTCTCACACCCTGCTTCGGAAATATTCATTACACGTGGGTTATGTCCAGTAGAGGGCGAACTTCTGCAGAGATGACTAGAAAAAAGAAGCCTCTCCCGGCCCATAAATACCTGGGACCTCCCACACATTCCCCAGTATAAGACAGCAGTAAGGGGACCAGGAAGAGCAAATAAAATCTATGAGAAAAAGTATCACCATATAGAGGATCCAAGATACAACTCAGGGTGGGCCGAAGCAGGGTGTGAGACATACTTATAATACCCATTTTACAGGTGAGTAATCACAAAATGGTATTATTCTAAGTATGTCTCACACCCTGCTTCGGAAATATTCATTACACGTGGGACATCCAATAGCAGTGTCCAAAAAGGGTGGGGATCCCAACAGGCAAAAGTGCACAAATTAAACCACTGCAGCTTGTAGAACTTTGCGGCCAAAAACAGCATCCGCTGAGGCCCGCACATCAACCTTATAAAAAACTTGGAAAAAGGTACGAACAGAAGAACAAGTAGCAGCCTTACAAACTTGTTCAACAGAAGCCTGGTGCTGAAAAGCCCCAGGAAGCCCCAACAGTACGAGTAGAATGAGCAGTGATCTGAAAAGGGGGGTCCCTCCCCTTGGCAATATAGGCCCCAACAATGGCCAGACATATCCATTTACTAATGGTAGACTTGACGGCACCAAACCCTTCTTGGGCCCAGAGGGCACCACAAACAAGGCGTCCGTCCTACAGAAAAGAGAAGTAGCCGCCAAATAGTACTTCACGCAACAATCATCCAAAGAGTGCAGGGCCCTCTCCTTGTCATTGCTAGGCTTAGGACACAAGGAAGGGAGAACCACATCCTGAATGAGATGGAAAGCAGAGACCACTTTAGGTAGGAAATCCGGCTTAAAGCGGAAGACCACCTTGTCCTGGTGTCTCTCAAAATAAGAGGCCTGAATAGACAGAGCCGCCAACTCAGAAACACATCGAACAGAGGTAATAGCCACCAAAAAAAAAAGAAAAAAAAAAGGCAATCTTCTGTGTAAGCATAGAAAGTGCAACATCCTGCACTGGCTCAAAAGGAGGCCCCTGGAAGGCCGACAGAACCAAAATTCAAATCCCAAACAGGCACAAGGCTTTCGAGGGGGCCGCACATGAGTGACCCCCTGGAAAAAAAAATTTAACCAAAGGATGAAGAACAAAGGACCTTAGAAAGAAAACCTCCAGGGCAGAGACCTGCCCTTTCAAGGCACTAAGCTGGAGCCCCAGGTCCAGACCGTGTTGAAGAAAATCCCAAATCCTAGGTATCGAAAACACCCTGTAAGGCAAGGCCCTAGCCTCACACCAATCAATATAGGACCTCCAAGACCTGTAGTAGATGTTAGAGGAAGAACACTTCCAAGCCCTAACAAGTGTCTGAATCACAGCATCAGACAAACCTTCTTCTTTTAAGATGGAGGAGGTTTCAGCAGCCACACCGCCAAAACCAGTGTTTGTAAATTGTGGTACGAACCAAACCTGTCTTGGCCACCCTGGGGCCACCAGGATTGCTGGCACACCCTCTTGAGCCAGCCTGCGCACCACCTTGCCACCATGGAGAAGGGGAAAAAGGTACAGGAACCCCAGATCCCTCCAGGCAAGAGAAAAGGCGTCCGCTGCCAGGGCCAGAGGATCCTGAAACAGAGACACCAACATTGGGAGCTTGCGGTTGTGATGTGAGGCAGAGATCCACCTCCAGAAACCCCCATGTGCGACAGAGGGACCGGAATACCATGTGAATGAGAGACCATTCCCCTCGGCGAGAGGATCCCTTGCTCAGGGAGTGTCCACCTCCGTGTTTTCCACTCCCGGAATGTACACTGCTGAAATGCATGGAACATTGCTCTCCGCCCATTCAAGAATCAGAAAAACTTCCCTGAAGGCACTACTGCTGCAAGTCCCCCCTAGGTGATTGATGTAAGCTACCGCAGTTCGATTGTCTGATCGAACCTGAACCGGTAAAACTTGGAGATGATGCGTCAGGTGCAACAGCACCAACCAAATTGCCCTCAGCTCCAGGACGTTGATGGGGATGTGCGCCTCCTGAGGACACCACAGCCCCTGGAACTGATGTTTCTTCCAGAAAAAACTGCCGGACCAGGGGAGACATCACAAATGACTGATCCAAGGTCAGAGGGCATCTGTCCCAAGCCGACAACAGATGGAGTTGAAGAGGCCTCATGTGAAACTGAGCAAAAGGAACCGCCTTGAAAAAGGCCACCATCAATCCCACCAGCCTCATCCCTTGCCGGAAGGATGGGCGAAGGATGGACAGAAGAAGACGTATCAGATCTTGAACCGTCTCCACCTTCAACGGAGGTAGGAACACCCTGGACGAATGGTATCCAGATTCATGCCCAGAAAGGAAACCTCCCCTGACGGGGAGAAAGACGACTTGGAATAGTTGATCACCCAACTGAACCTCTCCAGCCTTGACACCACCAACCTGGTGTCCAGCTCTGCTTGACCGAGAGAGGATGCCTTGATGAGAAGGACGTCCAGATACGGCACAATGCGAACGCCCTGGGCTCTAAGGAGTGCCATTATGCCCGCCAGCACCTGAACACCCTTGGTGCTGAGGTCAGCCCAAAAGGAAGAGCCACAAACTGATAGTGCTGATCTCCCACCACAAATCTGAGAAACCGCTGGTATCCTGGGAAGGTCGGCACATGAAGGCAAGCATCCTTGATGTCTATGGACGTCAAAAAGTCCCCTGGACGAAGAGAGTTGATGGCCGATGAACCTGTTGAAAATCTTTAGATCCAGAATGGGTCTTATGGAGCCATCCTTTTTGGGGACTGTAAAAAAGTTGGAGTAATAGCCCCGGCCTCTCCCTGTGGAGGGCACCAGGCAAACTACCCCCATGTCCTGAAGGTTTTGCACTGCCAAGAAAAGCCCCTGCGCAGCCCGGGGGTCCAAAGGAACCCGAGACCTAAGGAAGGCCGGTACTCGAACTCCAGCTTGTACCCGGAAGAGACCACTTCCAGGATCCAGTTGTCTGTGACCTCCCGGGTCCAGACCTGGGCGAAGAGCCGAAGCCGTCCCCCCACCCGCGAGGGTGAGGGCGCCCCCTCAATGCTGAGAGGGTTTGGCAGCAGCCTTGGGTTTGGTACCCCAGGCAGTCCTGGGACGGACACGTCCTCTGCCCCTACCCCAGGAATCACCTCGGAACGCAGAGTAAGCAACTCCCATGCTTGCTCGAGAGCCACGAAAGGAAGGAATAAAGGAGCCTGCACCCCGAAAAGGCCAGGGCTGCTTATTGCGTTGTGGCAATTCTCCTCCTTTCACCACCGAGTCCAATTTATCTCCAAGAATACCCAAGAAAGGTAGCCCTGTAAATGCCTTCTTCGCCGCAATGGCGCAACCAAACCAATCGGCGTATAGCCACAAGCAAAGCCGAGGTTCTACTACACATGCATATTGTACAGACAAAGCTGATAAGACAAAGGTCATGAACAAATCACACCGCGAAAGTGCTGCAAATTCATCACTACCAGGGTTAAGGTGGGGACCATTCAACCGGCCCCTAATTACAGATCTGGTAGCCACAGCCGTGAAAGCTGAAGCACACACAGGACACAAGACCGAACCCACAATGGCAAAGGCATGTGACGCCATTTGGTCAAGACGTCGGTCCTCACTATCCTTCAGAGTAGTGGAGTCTGGAGAGTGCACAACCGATGTGTTGGACAAACCCAGAATCGGAGCGTCGACCTCAGGAGGTGACGACCAGCGCTTCACCGTGTCCACAGGAAAGGGATACTTCCTATCCCACCCCTGAGGGGTACCGGGAAGCCGGCTGGGCTTTTCCCATTCCTTAAAAATCAAATTGTCAAAATGCTTCTGATCCAGAAACACAAGCGCGGCTTAGTGGCCCCAAAAAATTCCCCCTTTTGCAGAGGGGCCTACTCAGGCGGGGAAATAGCAAGCATCTCAAAAATATGGGCCAGAAGTCTGGGGGTATCCCCGTATCCCCACGCTCCTGCCCAGCATCAGCATTCAGGTACTGCTGATCGTCAGAACCATCAGATTCTGAAAACAATTCCCCTTCTTCCGGCGGGGAATAATCAGACCAATCAAAGGAGTAGTATTCCTCATAATAATCAAAACCCGGCACAGCCGGTGCCAAATGCCTTCTCTTAGCTGGGGCCTTCCAGGCCGCAGAGCTAGCAATCAATTTTCCAACGTTGGCCAATCTAGCACAGACATCAGATTGCGACTCCCCGCTAATGACAACATCACTTGGGGTCAGAATCAGGCGTGGTGGTGTAGGTGATGAGGCCGGCGGCGCTGACCCAGACGCCTGGGACCCAGACTGCCGCGTAATGGCCTACTGTGCACATGGAAAGCAAATAAGCACATTATCCCCCGCAAGAGATACCCCACAAACCACACAATGCTGGGGTTGTCCCGAAGGGATCCCGAGCCCGGTATCCTGGGAAGCCTCCATATGGTGATTTTTTTATGGTAGTCGCAATGACCAGTGTGAATTACGCTAGTAAGTTACCTGGGATGCCCCTTAACGTCCGTTAGTGGGAGGATTTTTAATGCCCAAATTTGAGAGAAGGACTTAAGGACCGGGAGAAAACCCCCCTTTTGTCTATATCAAGGAAGGTATTCCCCCTAGAAGACATAGCAAAAAAGGGGTACCATAAGAAATCCAAAAAGCCATGTACAGCAAGCATACTTCTATAAATGTATAATATTAATGCATATAAAAATAGCACACATGTAGCATCACAAGGCACCCTCAAGACACACATTCCGTTTGTACAGAGAACAAACAGTTAATGCCATGACACAACAGTTTACAAGCCCCGCAGGGCACTCACAGTTTATGACCAAGGAAAATGACGTCCAGCACGCAGCAGCAGCCGCAACAGCACCAAGTTGAGTGAGGAAGAGAAGAAGGGCGGGGCAGCGCGGATCGCGCGCAGCGCGTGGCCCCGCCCCCTCCTGTGGAAGATAGGCGAACCGCGGTTCCCAGCCATTAGTTGGGAACCGCCGAGAGCGCCAAAAGAGAGGGGCGGGCCGCTTCAGCGCGCAGAGCGCCCGGCCCCACCCCCTCTCCTGACTAAGGAGAAGAACAAAAAAGCATGGCCGCGCTCCCAGCAAGGCTGCGGAGCCGGCCCGGGATCCAGATCGCCATCCAGCTGGACGCGGCCTGGCACAAGTAAAAGCATGCCACTCACACACACACACACACACACACACTCATACGTACTGGCAGCTATCCGGCTAGGACATAGACTGAGGTAAAAATAGGAGGGACAGCCCCCCCCCCCCCGTGATCCAGGGATTCAGGAAGCAATGGGCGGGGGATGATCCCAAGCCACCTAAAGCAGCGCAGGAAAATTACGGACAGGGCATACCAAACCAGGATCCCGAACCTGGTTTCCGCCTACCCCTTGTTGGGGGTCTCACGGAGGAGTATGACTCCTAGTTAGTACACCACTAGGGTGTAAACTACCCTCGCCCGGACTTACAGCCGAGGCTGGGGGGCATATGGGTTTACTAAAAACGAGGTCCGGGCAGAAATAGGGATAAATTGGCCGGGTGAGGACCCGGCTTACCTGCAAAGAAGGACACACAGCCATTTTCTGACTTGCTCGCCGTCTGCAGAGACGATTACTGGGGAATGTGTGGGAGGTCCCAGGTATTTATGGGCCGGGAGAGGCTTCTTTTTTCTAGTCATCTCTGCAGAAGTTCGCCCTCTACTGGACATAACCCACGTGTAATGAATATTTTCTAAGCAGGGTGTGAGACATACTTAGAATAAAACATCAAATATCTATATTTAACTGGCTTGTATGACTCCCTGGCTTCAGCAAATTACACACCCATCTTTCAGAAACTCTATAAGTTGTTAGAGCAATGGAAAGACTACAATGTATCATGACTGGGGAGGATTGCGGCAGTTAAAATGACGTTGTTGCCTAAGTTTCTGTATGTCGTCAGAGTCCTCCCAACTAGAGTCCCCCCACAAAAGCTAAAAACATTACAAAGCAAGGTCATGTCCTTTGTCTGGGGTGGTAAGAGACCTAGGGTCCCGAAGGGGGTCATGCTTAGATCTAGGAAGGAGGGCGGGCTGGGGGTGCCAAATTTTGCAAAGTATTACCTAGCAGCTCAGATTGCACAACTACTTGCCCTCCATTCAACTTCAGATGTGACAAGCTGGGTGCAGATTGAATCAGATGTATGCGCGACAATTTCAGTGAATAACCTTTTGTGGATTACGCCTAAATTTAGACGGTTATTACGAAACCCCATAGTTAGACATTCGCTGCAAGTGTGGGATGATGTTAAATACTTGGGCGGACTGGTGTCCCCGCACCTCCCTCTCCTTTTTTTGTGGCAGAATCCAATGTTTCCCCCAGGGGCAGAGGACCCTGGTACATTTAATACATGGAAGGAGGTAGGCATACAGCGAGTTTCAGATTGTCTGCAATCTTCAGAGGTCAGTCAACAGATGAGGGATAAATTTCACCTGCCATCTAATGAGCTTTTTCGTTTTCTGCAAGTTCGCCATTTTGTGAGATTCACGGTGGGGAATTGGCAGGAGTTTGAAAAACTCACTTTTTTTGAGACACGCTGCTCTAGGGATCCCAGAGGCAGAGAAGCAATCTCAGAGATATATCATAACTTGGCCTCAAGGGGTACGGATACATGCCCATCCTATACCAAAAATTGGCACCATGAACTGGGTAGAGAGATGGATCAAGAAAAATGGCGGAGGATGCGGAACGCTCCCTTTGGTTGCTAGGGGAACTGCTTCCGGGGGTGCCTCTCTCCGGGGTCGTACCGGCATGTTTGGTGGGATTGCACAGTAGTTAGGGAATTTTGGTCAAGAATCTCTAGAGTTCTCAGCAAGGTATGTGGTAGATCTGTGGTTAGAGACCCTTGTCTTTGACTCCTCAACGCCCCAATCCCCCACAGTTCTAGACTGAAAAAGCGGTTGATGTATTATATCCTATCAGGGGCAAAGCTGGTGATAGCTGAGGCTTGGAGGTCTCCCACCTTGAGCTTCAACACCTTTAAAAACCAGGTTAACTGCATTATGGCAATGAGGCTTTGGAGCTGTTCATGGAGGTGTGGAAACCTTGGGTTCAGAATTTTCTCTCTACAGATTTTGATGTAAACCTAATAAGCATCTGATCCTTCCTCGACCCCTTCCTTTACTCCCCCCCCCCCCCCTCATAGGGGTTGTTATTTTTCTTTTAATTCATTTGAATTGAACTTTTTTAGTAACTCTTTAATTTATTTTCTTGTATGCAGTGATTAAGCTTCTGACTGTGACTTAAGTTGTCTGTAATCTTTAAATTCTGTGTATGAACAGTATTATGCTAATAGAATAATGTTCAGAATATACACAATAAAAAGATTGATAAAAAAAAAAATGACAGACCAGTGAGTAGGCAAAACACTGCAGCGAATACTAGTAAACACAGACTTTCGCAAGGCATTTTGCTGTTTGTGCCGCAATTTGCAAGTGAAAGTTTTCTTTGAAAGGCGGTTTGGAGAAAATCGGTGATATGCTGGTGATATGCTGTCGCAGAAAACATGAAATCTTACTGAGAACACACTTTTATAGCATATGTCAGCATTGGAGGGGTCTCAGAATATATGTTGGGGATCTTGGGAGTGTCTGGGTTTTTTGAAAAGCTTAAGAATAAAAGTGTTTTTGAAAATATAGAAGTCATGTAAAAACATTATTATTAGTTGTTTTTCACATACCGGGGAACTTTCTAACGCTTCAAAAATAAGGTAAAGATGCTATTTGTGAATGGCCGGCACGGGCACGCTCTCTGTTAAAGGGTAGCGGGGGATGTGGCTGTCAGCACGCTCTGAGCTGACATCACGACGGCGTGCGAGCGTGCTGATTGGACGAGCGGCTGCACATGCACCATAGGTCCTGGAGGAGGTGAGTTGGTTTCAGCGACCTGGGGGGTTTCACACAGTGGGGATTCTCTGATTGGGGTGCCTGGGGGCATGGACCAAAACCCAGGATAGTGAAAATCCTGGTTTTTGGTCAACTTTAAACTACCCTCTATATACAAAAACTTTATAAAGGTGAATTATATAGATAATTATAGATAAATAGATAATTTATAGATGCAGATCCGTATGTTACACCTCAAAGTGGGACAAATGAGAACAGCGAGGGACAGAAGGACATGGACTCAAAAGAGGGACAGTTGGAAGGTATGGTTTGGGGGTTAGGGGCCTGGCTCAGGAGCACTTCAGTATGGTTACAGGTGGGAATCAAATCTGGTCACAGGATAATTTATTATGGTGTTCTACTATTCCTTAGTTATAGCAGCAGTGTAGTTTCAGATCCTGTGGTAAAGCCAGTCTTTAATTCTATTGAATGTCCTGACATATAACGTTATTGTTTCTGTTTAGCTCACAGTCCATCAATTTGGGGTTTTGTCTATATTTCCGTTGTCACGCGTAGAACCGGAACCCAGGATTTTGACTATCTTGGGTTTTGGTCCACTTCGGTGGGGCACCCCGATCGGGGGTGCCCCGCTGTCTGAAACCCCCCCGAAAGCCCAGAAACACTCACCTCACCACACTCCCACGTGACCGCTCCAGCCAATCACAGCGCTCAGAGCCGCTGTGGTATGTGCGTCCAAGGCCGCTTGGACGCGCATAGCAGCTCAGCGGCTCTGAGCGCTGGAGGCGCATTCACAAACGGCTGGCGAGGGTGCGCGCCCTGCTAGAGAGAAGCGCAAGCCGCGCGCCGATGGAACGGGGCTGAGGTAAGGTTTGTGGGCCTCCTGGGGGGTTCCTCCCCGCGGGACATCCCGATTTCGGATGCCCGGCGGGGAGGGATCTGATCGGTCCGGGAATCTTATAGATTCCCGGGCTGATCCCCCCTGGGTGTTGGTCCACTTTAAGATACACACTGGATGCTGCTCAACTTTGCTGTTGGGCTGCTTTTCCCTCCCACACATTGACTCTTCTCTTGCCCTCGGGATATTTCTTATTCGCACTTTCTAATTTGCCATTTGCTGTTGGAGCAGCAGCGACATCTTTCCCACTCAGGATCTCCCTCCCTCCCTTGTGAGGGCATGTCCTAGCTCTGCCATTAGGGCGTGCTTTCCCTCTGATCACATGACTCACACTGTGTCATGTGACAAGGCTCTTCCTGTATGGGGAGGGGGGAGGAGGTCATTGTGTTTCTGGCCATTGAATCAGCATCTGGTGTGAGCTGTATATCCGCTCTGGGAAGCTGCAGTCGCCCGGGAGGCAGCGAGGGATCTCGTGTGACATTTGCAGCCGGCAGCATTGTCTCTCTATCATTCCTCGGAGGTAATGATGTATAGAATGTGTCACTAGTCACTGGATATTTATTTGTGCTTAGTAAATATTTGACATTACTTTCTCAGCGAATCCATGAAATGCATAAATGTAGCCCGATTAATGTTCGCCGCGTTTTTGCAGTAAAGACGCATGCGTTCACACTGTACTAAATTGTGACTGCTTGCAAATGTGCGCTCAAATAACTGCAAGGGAATACAGGGCTCACCATGACTCCTGCCCCCTATTATTATTATACAGAGAAAGAGGGGGCTCACCATGACCCCTGCCCCCTATTATTATTATACAGAGAAAGAGGAGGCTCACCATGTCCCCTGCCCCCTATTATTATTATACAGAGGAAGAGGAGGCTCACCATGTCCCCTGCCCCCTATTATTATTATACAGAGGAAGAGGAGGCTCACCATGTCCCCTGCCCCCTATTATTATTATACAGAGGAAGAGGGGGCTCACCATGACCCCTGTCCCCTATTATTATTATACAGAGGAAGAGGAGGCTCACCATGATCCCTGCCCCCTATTATTATTATACAGAGGAAGAGGAGGCTCACCATGACCCCTGCCCCCTATTATTATTATACAGAGGAAGAGGAGGCTCACCATGACCCCTGCCCCCTATTATTATTATACAGAGGAAGAGGAGGCTCACCATGACCCCTGCCCCCTATTATTATTAAACAGAGGAAGAGGAGGCTTGACCCCTGCCCCCTATTTTTATTATTCAGGAAGAGAGCTTGCCATGACCCCTACCTATTACTATTAATAGTAATAATAGTAACATTTTATACATACAGGCAGGGCACACTGTGACCCCTGTCATGGCTGTTGCATTCTAGAATTATTATTCATAGGAGAGGGGGAGGCTGCATTTGCGACTGCCCATACAGCCCAACTATAAGATACTGTAGAAAAGACAAAGATTTTGACAGACCTATTTTTTTTGCATATGAATCTTTGCGAAAATTTTCTATGGTGCTAAAATAATTGTCCTCTGTTAAAGTAGACATACTCCCCCCGGGACATCCAAACTCACCTTCGTTCCCGGTCCAACGGCGCATGCGTGAGCAGAGGCCGCATCCCATGCCAGGCATTTGTGAGTGGCCGGTGTGGGCACGCTCCTGATTAAAGGGTAGCAGGGGATGCAGCCACAAGCACACTCAGATCTGTTCGCTTTAGTCGAGCTTTTGGACGAAGGGGCGGGAGCAGATCTGAGCGTGCTGACTGGACAAGATGCTAAGCATGCGCTGTAGGACCAAGAAATGGTAAGTGAGATTGGGCGACCTGGGGGGTTTCACACAGCGGGGAATCCCCTGATTGGGGTGCCCAGGCCAAAACCCAGAGTAGTCAAAATCCTGGGTTTTGGTCCACTTTAAAGCATTTCAACATCATAATGGAAAGTTGCTTCAGAATCCTCCTTTTCTTAGTGACATTCCATGGGGTCACCATGTACATATGAGTTGTGGCTTTATCTGCATAACCATGATAGGACTAGGCAGCAGTAACAGCAAATTATGATTAGACGTTTAAGAAGAGCTTAAGATGGACTATAATCACAAAATTCAGACAGAACCAGCCTATTGTCTATATTAAATATAGACCATGAAACTGTTAGGAACGGACAACCCAGACTCTCCCAAGATACCCCACATATATTCTAAAACTTTTTTGCTAAATAATTCTGCCACAGTTTGTTGGCATATCACCGGAATTCTCCAAACCACTTTTCTATGTAAATATCAGTGACTTTCGCCTGCGAATTATGGAGCAAACACATTAAAATGCTTTGCGAAAGTCTGTGTTCAGTGTAGCATGTTTTGCTTACTCGCTGGCCTGTCACACGTTGCGTTGCATGTCCGGCGAACCTACTTTTATGTCAAGTAGCGAACCATAGTAAACAGGGCCGGCGTCAGCATCCGGCAAGCCCGGTCAGCTGCCGAGGGCCCCACCAATCAGGGGGGCCCACTGACAGCTGGCACAATGTGGTAAAGGACTGCACACACTTCCTTTCTCTGTCTCTCTGCTCTATCCATCCCTGACTCTTCAGCTCTGCCCCATTGGTTGTATGTCACCTCTGCCTCATTCATCCCCAACCCCTGAGCCCTGACCCATTCATTCATATTCATTGAGCCCTGACCCATATTTCCCTATCCACTTAGCTTTTCCCCATTAATCCCTATCCCCTGAGCCCTGACCCATTAATCCCTATCCCTTGAGCCCTGACCCATCTTTCCCTATCCACTCAGCCTTGCCCCATCCATCTCTATCCTCTGAGCCCTGACCTATCTATCCTTGTTCTCTTAGCTCTGTCCCATTCATCTATGTTCCCTCAGCCTCCCTCTTCCTCAATACTTCCCCATTCATGTGGGGCCAAACTAAAAAATAGCTCCAATAGGGGGTCGGAGGGCAAACAGCCCTTCTTAGTTTTGGCCGTACAATATATAGACCCATGACCCGCGACTATCCACCGCAAAGGGGCCCACTGAGACCATACCACCCGAGGGCCCACATAAACCTGGAGCCGGCCCTGATAGTAAACATGATAAATGTCCCCTATATATAACTCCCAGTATACAGCACGTCCTGTTCCAGAAATTCCTTACTCCTGGGTTATTCCACCACAAGGTGGCGCAGTGGACTGCAGAAAGACTTGTGGCCACTCCTGGTCCTATAAATAGCCAGGAACCTCCCGCCAGTTCCCAGTGTTTCTCTGCAGTCTGGACTGCGAAGATAGAAGATGGCTCTCTATTGCGCAGGGAGCGGGGCTTATCAAGCCTACGGCCCTGCAAGCCTATTCCCACCCGTTCTGGACCCACTGCCTCCCAGCCATGGCTGACGGTTCGGGTGAAGATAGGACAGCACTAGGGTCAGGTGCTGGAGGAGCGCTGCTCCGGGCTGCAAGACCCTGTACCAAAGGGTAGCCGGCTACAGGCTTTCTATGCTGAGCCTTGTTGGGATGCCCCAGCCCCAATTTCTTGGGTCCTTAATACCCTCCCCCTCTCCCTCTAAAAGGTACGTGCGTTACCCCTTTGCTGTGGCCCGCGCGTTTGGCAGGCGGCGCCCGGGGGGTCCGTTATAGGTGTGTGTCAGTTTTTCATTTATTTGTATATATGTGGGCCGTTTGTACGGTGCTCCGCGGTGGTTGGCGCTTTGTGCTACGTGTTTTTTGGCTTCTGTCATGGCGCCGGCGCCTCACATGATCGCAGTTTTGCGCTTTTCGGGGGGGGGGAACCGCGGTGAAGCGTTCTGCATCATGTGCCCACTGTCCGCCCCTCTAGGTACTGCTGCTGGCGCCATTTTGTGGCCCTCGTCCTTGCGGTGCTGCGACGTGTTCTGGCTGTGATCTGATTCTCTGGAAAATCTGTCCGCTTGGTCCGTGAGTCCCTTTCGGGGTTTTATATTGCTGTTACTTTTTATGCGCTAGGGATGCTTATGTTGTACCTTGTTGTGTCTTGCAGGCGGGTCACCTCTTGACTGTGGTTCTCCCGGCCCTGCCCCTTACCAATCCCCCACCTTCCCTAGCGGGCTTTGGGGGGCATCCCAAAAAGGGTGGCTATTACTAGCCGTGTCCCTGTACTGGCCGTTGCGTCTGTATCTAGAATCACCATATGGAGGCTTCCGGGGATAATGTGCTTGGGGTTCCTTCGGGACAAGCCCAGCTGTGTGTTGCGTGTGGGGTATCCCCTGTGAGTGTCAGGGTATGTGTGCCCTGCGCCAAGCATGTACTTGCGCTGCAGCCTGGGTCGTCTGCTACGGTTCCCGATGCTGCGCCCCCTTCGGCTTCAGCTACCCCCCCCCCCACGCTTGCATCTGACTCCCAGTGAGGGGCACACTAGCGGGGAGTCACAATATGACTTGGCTTCTCGGGTGGCCAGCATTGAAAAGCATATTGCTGGGTCGCCCCCACGTAAAGCTTCTGCTAAGAAGCGGCATTTATCTCCCGCTGCTTCCCTCTTTCCTGTTGAGGATGAGGGATTTTACTCCTTTTCTGGCCTTTACCCCCCTGAGGAGGGGGAATTGTTCTCTGATTCAGAATCCTCTGAGGAACAAACTAAGTTATATGGTGGT
The DNA here is from genome assembly GCA_027917425.1 of Gastrophryne carolinensis. Taxonomy (NCBI): domain Eukaryota; kingdom Metazoa; phylum Chordata; class Amphibia; order Anura; family Microhylidae; genus Gastrophryne; species Gastrophryne carolinensis. The sequence continues at coordinate 23,715,659 of CM051237.1, forward strand.
ACTGGGTCTCCTTTTGGAGAAGACCCATGGTCTTCAGAGGACACTGACAGGTTATTGACTCACATTTTTGAAGTGCTTTGTATTACCCCTCCTGCCGTGGCTCCTCAGCAGCAGGGTGAGCTTTTCCATACTGTTAAACCACGCTTGGAGTTCCCTGAGCAGAATCACTTTAATAATCTGGTGCTCAAAGAGTGGGAATGGCCTAGTAAGCTACCTGGGGTGCCCAGGAGTTGGGACAGGAGGTATCCCTTTCCTGCTGATGTGATTAAGCATTGGTCATGTCCTCCCAAGGTGGACGCGTCCATTCTAGGGTTGTGAAATACATCAGTCATGCATTCACCTGACACTACTACCCTGAGGGATGGTGAGGACCGGCGCATGGATCAGTTATAAAAACATAGAAACTGCTTTGCTATGAATTCGTTGCATATATTCTTTCTGCCATGGATGATGCCATTAGAATGTGTGGTAGGACTTCTGCCCTTTTGGTGGCTATTCGACGCTCTGTCTGGCTACGTCAGTGGGTGGCTGATAATGCTGCTAAGAAGGCCCTCACTGGTTTTCCTTTTAAGGGGCTGCGGAGCGCTTGGACCAAAGCACCAGGGGTGGCCAACGTAGTAGGCCTCCTTCCGCGCTTCCAGGGCTGGTCGAGGTGTTTCCTTTGCTGGGGCACGCAGAGACTATTGGGGCAGGGGTAGAGGACATTGCCGTCCCGGTCTCTCATGGGGTCCCAAGCGCAAATCCTCCCCCAAGCCCCCTCAGGCATGAGAAGGTGCCCTCACCATCCGGGTGGGGGGGCGGCTTCGGCTCTTTGCTCACGTCTGGAGGCTACGTGTAGCAGACAGGTGGATTCATGAGGTGGTTTCCTCCGGGTACAAGATAGTTTGCAGCCTGCCCCCCCCCCCCCAAGATTAATCAGATCCCGGATGGCTCAAAACCCCCTGTCAGCTCAGGGCTTGCGCCTTGCGGTCCAAAACCTTCTGGAGTTGGGGGTCATCTGCCCTGTGCCTCTCGGGGAAAGGGGCAGAGGCTTCCACTCCAATCTATTCACGGTCCCCAAAAAGGATAGGTCCCTCAGGCCCATCCTGGATTTGAAGCGCCTCAACAGGTTTGTCAGATTCAAGCATTTTCGCATGGAGACCCTACGATCAGCAGTCAGTACCCTGCGCCCGGGCGACTTCATGACCTCATCAAGGACGCTTACCTTCATGTACCAATTTTCCCAGGTCATCAGAGATTTCTCATGTTCACTCTGGAGGATCAGCACTACCAATTTGTGGCCTTACCTTTCGGTATCACCTCGGCTCCCAGGGTATTCACCAAGCTGCTGGCGGGCGAGATGGCTCTGTTGAGATCTCAGGGCATTTGCATCCTTTTCGCATCACAAAATTTGGTTGGCTGTCGCAAATATGTCCTGTTATGATCTGTATGCCACTCGCCGTCAACCAGGTTATATTTGCGATAGCCAACCAGATTCCTTAAACAGCAACACCAACGGCCGTGGTGATAGGAACAGGGTGAGAGCCTCGCCTATTTTAAAACAAGCGAATGTGAATGATTTTAAATGTGAGTGCGCATTTTTTAAGGTTGTACCTTTATACTTTTATAATTAAAAAAGCAGGATTACACTAGATTTTTTCCCCTTTTGTTTTATTATATACTTCTACTATCTTGGTGAGCTGAAATCTATTGCAACCAGTACCTACAGTCTCTAACTGGATATCTATACAAAGGAGAGACTTCAGAGGAGTTAAAACAAAAGCTTCATACTATCTACCAGCTGGTAAGAGTACCCAGTATTGGTGATGGGCACGGTGGTGATGGCACAAGTCTATGATTATTGAAGATACTGCACTATGTTATAGCTGTGACAGCAGAACAAGAAAGTGCCATAGTTTGATGCCACTTTGAATGGAAGAGGAAGAATTGTAGTCCCACTACTATAAATAAGGGCCAGTGTTACTCGATAAGAGAATTGATAACCATATTTCTTTTGCTCTGTGTTTAAATATTCACAAGTGGTTTAAAGTGGATTTTGACTATCCTGGGTCTTGGTCCACTTCGGTGGGAGGGGGAATTGTTCCGCTGTGTGAAACCCCCCCAAACTCACCTCTCCCCGCGCCGACGGACAAGCCGCGGACAAGCGGCTCCTCCGCCGCCGCCTCCCGCGCGTCCCTCTTGCCGCGTGCGTACCCGCGCCGGCCATTCACAGACGGCCGGCACGGGCACGTCTAGAGGGGCGCGAGGGAGGGTGTTGGTCCACTTTAAACCACTTGTGAATATTTAAACACAGAGCAAAAGAAATATGGTTATCAATTCTCTTATCGAGTAACACTGGCCCTTTAAATAGTCCTTATTTATAGTAGTGGGACTACAATTCTGGAACAGGACGTGCGGTATACTACAAAATCAATTCTACAGGTGAGTACTCACAGAATTGTATTTTTAAGATGTATATGTCTCCCTTTATTTTTACAAATTCTAATGCCATTTGAAAGTGTGTAACTAAGCTAATAATCTATAGGAGAAGACCCCAATGTATTGTCTTCCAAGCTAGGCCACTATATCAGAATTCCCCTGCCCCACTTCATTTGTAACCCATGAACAGTGCAGCCCCAGCAATGGTTTACCATAATGTTGTGTCAATGTGCATGGTGGGGTGCCTTCTGGACCTGCGGGGAGGGAGGTGATCGGCCCGGGAATCTTATAGATTCCCGGGCCGATCACCGGTGGGTGTTGGTCCACTTTAAACTGCCCGACGTTGCTCTTTGGGGATCCCACCCTACCTTACGGACACTACTATTGGATGTCCCAGGAGTAAGGAATTTCTGGAACAGGACGTGCTGTATACTGGGAAAAATACAATTCTGTAAGTACTCACCTGTAGAATTGATTTTGTAGTATACAGCACGTCCTGTTCCATCCCCCCCTTGTTATCATTATTCTTGGTTACCTCTGTATGGTGATTGTTCAAAAGTTTATTTTGGGTTCTTATCCATTTTTGATTCTCCCGGCTTCTTGTAACACTGCTTGTCAACACTGGGAATTGGTGGGAGGTTCCTGGCTATTTAAAGGGCTGGGAGTGGCCACAAGTCTTTCTGCAGTCCACTGTGCCACCTTGTGTCGGAATAACCCAGGAGTAAGGAATTTCTGGAACAGGACGTGCTGTATACTACAAAATCAATTCTACAGGTGAGTACTCACAGAATTGTATTTTTAAGATGTATATGTCTCCCTTTATTTTTACAAATTCTAATGCCATTTGAAAGTGTGTAACTAAGCTAATAATCTATAGGAGAAGACCCCAATGTATTGTCTTCCAAGCCAGGCCACTATATCAGAATTCCCCTGCCCCCCTTCAATTGTAACCCATGTACAGTGCAGCCCCAGCAATGGTTTACCATAATGTTGTGTCAATGTGCATGGTGGGGTGCCTTTATGCTTTTGAAATATAAACTTCTAATATTTTAAACTTCTATATTATATTATATATTTCTAATATTTTATTTAATGTCTTCAAGTTCTACAGGGCATCAAAAGCAGACTTTGCTATACAGAGGAGGGGGAAGGATTTAGAAGCAAGGATCTCCATCCACAAGGACACCATGATGGAGCAACTCCTCCTATCACAGGGTAAGACCCCCAACCTCTGTTACTGAACCCCCACTAGTTCTTTTCTATTTAGTTTTTATATTAGGAACCCCATCCATGCGGCACCTTGGATTGGAACCTAACTGGTTAGGGGACTCCTAGTTCAGGGAGCATGGTTCCTTTCTCTCTATGTAACCTCTGGTTCCTTACCTCTGTTGGCTACTTTGTTTTCTTCTCTTCCTGGAATTGGCTGCCTGGGCAGAGGCACCTAGGCTGGTACTTTCCCTCCATACTCAACTCTGTTCAGTGATGTAACTAAATATGACCAGGCCCTGCTGCGAACATGAACATGGGGCCCTGTCACAGCTTATATAGTACTTCTTTCAGGCTTTTTAACTCTAATGCATAGACTACCAAAGACTGAAATAGCCAATATAAATGGTGCTTCTTTGATGGACATGATGCCATGTGAGAACAAATCTAATACGTTGGAGGAGCAGCAATGGAGGAGCACCCTGACCTCATTGCCAACAATGTTGCCACTATGCCTGCACACCCTGTAATTATGCCTCTGACCCTGTTTCTGCACTCCTATATTATGTATTGTGCTCATGCTGGAATTGTTATCCATTCAGTCACCTACCTGTTGTATCCTGATGCTGATTTGAAGGGACTGTCCCTCTTTTGAGCCCATGTCCCCCTCTCCCTCATTGTTCTCCTCTGTCCCTCTTTGAGGTGTAACATGCAGATCTGCAGCAATAAATGATTAATTTGCCTATTCAAAGTGTTTATATTGTTGTAAATGTTACAACCTCCCCAATCCATCCCCCAGTGAGGGGGTGTGGCTTAAGTTAACAGTTGTACCTCTTTCCTACCCTAAAATGTTGGGAGGTATGGTGTAGCCTCCCTGACACACTGAATCCCTAATATGTATGTACCTGGCCAAATAATTCTGAATCTGAAGAAGAGACTTTATGTCTTCAGAGAGACTCCTCTGTCTTTATTCTCTGCTGAAACAGCATACTACCATCCCCCCCCCCCCCAACACATACACTCTCTCAAATTCCTAAAACTTCTCACGTTTTATTCCTCAGACCCCGGAGATGCTATAATGGCAAATCTGAAAACTGAAGAGGAGGAAATATTAGTACACATTAAAGAGGAAAATCCTCTACAGCTCAGCTCAGGTGAGTAATAAACCTTGTATAGAAAAGATTATCTTATATGTCCTGCTCAGTCACCCAACACACTCTGCTCTGTGTTATACAGCTCAGCACAGGGGCCTGACTCTCATCTTTATTTACAGACCCTGGAGGAGCTATAGTGAAAACTGAGGAGGAAGAAGAAGTATTTGTGAAGAAAGAAGAGGAGGAAATCCCTCTACAGATCAGCTCAGGTGAGTAATAAATCCTCCTGCTCAGTGACCCCAAACACTGCCATTGTATACAGCTCAGCACAGGGGCCTGACTTTCATCTTTATTCACAGACCCTGGAGGAGCTATAGTGAAAACTGAGGAGGAGGAAGAAGTATTTGTGAAGAAAGAAGAGGAAATCCCTCTACAGATCAGCTCAGGTGAGTAATAAATCTTCCTGCTCAGTGACCCCAAACACTGCCATTGTATACAGCTCAGCACAGGGGCCTGACTCTCATCTTTATTCTCAGACTCTGGAGAAGCTATAGTGAAAACTGAGGAGGAGGAAGGAGTATTTGTGAAGAACGAAGAGGAGGAAACTCCTCTACAGATCAGCTCAGGTGAGTAAGGAACAATTGAAAATATGTTTTATCCTGCTCCTGTCTCCCCACTTACTATGATTTGTATTATACACCTCAGCATCACGCTCATCGTCCGTCACAAACCCTGGAGACACAATAGACCAATTTGATTCAGTTATCTCTATGTGTTACCTAATCTCTGATAATCTGGCTGTGAAGAATATAATTCCTTGGCTTTATACCTTACAAGGAATAGCGAGAAATCCGTATGTAATCTCAGCAATGGAATTCACAAAAACAAGCGTATCCAGGAATCGAAGCCAAAAAACTGACGAGCGGATTTAATTATTCTTGAAATGAAATAGATAAGGTAGATAGCCAGTGGCCATGTGTAACTCAGCTGAATTGTCCAAATAGTTAGCAAGTCTTCCTTTCTGGAGTGAAAGTGGCGGCAAAACTTCCTTGGGACGACTTGAGCTGCCTCTTGTCTTAAAGTGGACCAACACCCAGGATTTTCACTATCCTGGGTTTTGGTCCACTTCCGCAGGGCACCCCGATCGGAATGGCAGAAAAAACTCACCTCGCCCCGCTCCTATGGCGCATGCGCGGGCGCTTGTTCGATCAGTGCGCTCAGAACCGCTGTGGTATGCACGTTCAAGGGACGGACAACCACATTGGCTCAGAGCACGCTGGCGGCCGCATCTCTCGCTTCCCTCTAACAGGGAGCGCGCCCGTGCCGGCCATTCGCAAATGGCCAGCGCGGGCACACGCCTTGCTTGAGAGAAGCGGGAGATGCAGCCGCGGCCCATGCATGCGCCGCTGGAACGGGAGTAAGGTAAGGTGAATGGGGCGTCCTGGGGGGTTTCACACAGCGGGGCATCCCGATTTTGGATGCCCCGCGGGGAGGGATCTGATGGGCCTGGGAATCTTATAGATTCCTGGGCCGATCGGGCAGGCAGTTGGTCCACTTTAATGACCAGCTTTGCTACTTTCACAGCTTGGGGGATGATAGGCTGAGGTGTATGTGTCTGGTGTATGCGATAAGTGTGTTAAAGAAATCAGCCCAGATCCCCTCCCCTGTGCGGCTTACATAGCTCTTCCATTCAGCTCAAATTCAACCTTAGAAATCTGCACGTCCTCCTCCCTTCTGACATGAATTAAAGTGGACCTAAACCCAGGATTGTGACTATCCTGTGTTTTGGTCCACTATGTGAAACCCCCCAGATCTCCCGCATCAACTCACCTCATCGCAGGCCCCACGGCGCATGCGCTGCCGTTCGTCCAATCAGCGCGCGCTGAGCTGTGGACATCTAACCCAACGTCTTAGCTCAGCGGCTCCGAGCGCGCTGGCGGTCGCATCTCGTGCTTCCCTCTAACAGGAAGCACGCCCACGCTGGCCATTCACGAATGGCCGGCACGGGCACGTGCCCTGCTATTGAGGGACACCCTGATACCTGAGCAGAGACATCATATCAGCCAGCACCTTGGTGAACACCCTGGGAGCTGGGGTGAGACCAAAGGGCAATGCCACAAATTGGTAGTGTTGAACCTCCAGAGCGAACCTGAGGAACCTTTGATGACCTGAAAATACAGGAATATGAAGGTAAGCATCCTTGATGTCCACAGAAGTCATGAAATCTCCTGGGCATAGGGAACTGATGGCAGAGCGCAGTCTCCATGCGAAAGCGCCTGCTCCTGACAAATTTGTTGAGGATCTTCAAGTCCAGGATGGGCCTGAGTGACCCATCTTTTTTGGGTACTGTGAATAGGTTGGAATAGAAGCCCTTGCCTTTTTCTCTAAAAGGGACCTTGCAGATGACCCCCAGCTCCAGGAGGCCTTGCACTGCCTGCACTAGCTCCTGAGCTAACACAGGGTCCTGAGGAACCCAGGATCTGATGAACCTTGGGGACGGCCAGGCAGCAAACTCTATCTTGTAACCGGAGGACACTACCTCCTGAATCCACCGGTTTGAGACATGAAGCCTCCAGACGTGAGCAAAGTGCTGAAGCCGCCCCCCCACCCGGATGGGTGAGGGCGCCCCATCATGCCTGAGGGGGCTTGGGAGAGGACTTGGAGCCCCAGGACGAGCCAGGATGTCCATGTCCTCTGCCCCTACCCCAGAAGTCTCCCCGGGCCCTAGTAAAGGAAACCCCCTCCCTTGTCTGGCACCAGTGCCGCTTTTTTGCAGGCGCCTTACACGCCAAGGTATTAGCAATTAACTTCTCAACAGTAGCCAGTCTAGAAGACACATCAGGCTGAGAATCCCCACATGTATGCAACTCAGTAGGAGTGAGATATAAGCTTGGGGGGGTAGGTGAAGTGAAATGGGGTGCAGGCCCAGCCACTGGAAGGCCAGATTGCAGCGCAAGCACATGCTCATCACAGAGTACGCAGACCCGCGCCGTGTCGGCGTCAACATGAGACTCCCCACACTCTACACACAGCCGGGCTTGTCCCGAAGGAACCCCGGTCACATTAGGCACTATAGGCCGATAGGCATTAACGCTATACAGCAACCCTGGATGCCCCAATAACCCGCTAGGGAAGTGGGAGTAATTACACTAGGCCTCACAAGTTAACCAACTAATAGAGGGCCGGGAGAAACCAATGGATTCGCCCGTCTGAAAGACACAATCAAATGAGCCATAAGCAGACAGTAATAAAAAGGTGGAAATAAAGCCGCCCACGAGGGCACTTACGGACCTCGGTTGGTAGAGGTCCGTCACAAATAAGCTGACCAAGCAGACAAAATGGCGTTGGTATACCTCAAGGGGCGGGCCCGCACAAGCAATGACGTGGAATGCGCCAGAGACGGGCCCCGCCCCCCCAAAGAGCGCAAAGCCAATTCGTGACAAGCAGCCAATGACGGTGCGCCGGCGCCTGGGGTAATGCCGCCGCCAAGCGCGGAACATAGTGACAAAAGGCGCGCGGCGGCAATTTTAAGTACAGAAAAGTAAAGCAAGTCAGCGCGGCGGCTGACACAAACATAATGAAATAAAGCACAAAGCCAAAACACGTATATACACACACACACACACACACCCCTCTTTCCCCCCGAAGGCTACAAGGAGAGTGAGGGAGGACAGCGGCCACTTAACATAGGGCCCACCGATAGACAGGGGCAAGGGGCAATAGTGCGGGAGGGGCATCCCATAGAGGCTCACCATAAGCCTGAACCGCCTACCCTTTGGTGGGGGATTGCGGTGGAGCAACGCTCCTAAGCACCTAACAGCGGTGCTGCCTACCCTCACCCGACCAGCGCAGCCAAGGCTGGGAGGCACATAAATAATATATATAATATAATATAGTCCTATACAGATCAGTACAGGGGCCTGACTCTAATCTTTATTCACAGACCCTGGAGGAGCTATAATGAAAACTGAGGAGGGAGAAGACATATTTGTGAAGAATGAGGAGAAGGAAATCCCTCCACAGATCAGCTCAGGTGAGTAATAACCCTGAATAGAAAAGCTTTCCCTGTTTCTCTTGCTTGAAAAAACACAAACATTATAGTCCTATACAGATCAGCACAGGGGCCTGACTCTCATCTTTATTCACAGACCCTGAAGGAGCTATAATGAAAACTGAGGAGGAAGAAATATTTATAAAAAGTAAAGAGGAAGACATTCCTCTACGGATCAGCACAGGTAAGTAATAAATCTTATGCAGAAGGCATATTTCTCTGCAATACACTATTCTAATGCTGCACTCCATCTTACACACAAGGCGGTGCCATCTGGTGCTGCTCGTTTTGAATTGGCCAACATCTCTCCCAGGGGTGTGCTTACTCACCACGCAGAAGATGCAAATGCGTGGGGCCCTGCACTGCTGTTGGTTGGAGGGAGGCAGGCAGGCCTATTTGCAGCCCTGGCACCCTCCTTCATTCTCTTTTAGGAAGAATAGTTTGTTCGAGCACTTAGTGGGCTCTCATCAAAAGAGTTTGATGCAACGCATTGCATTAAGGGGACTAACCTTATATATTGTTAAGGGGAACTACAGCCTTTCTTCGCATCCACTCCAACCCCCCCCCCCCTCCTGCTATCCCTCCTCATACTTGCCTCTTCTGGGTCTCTTTGCTTAGGGACAAGAAGGCACAACAGCTAGCACATCCTATTGAAGGAAGATGGTGGGTTAAAATACAATTCTGTGAAATACTCACCTGTAGAATTGGTATTATACGCATACAGTACGTGCTGCTCCATATATAATACTTACACGTGGGTAATCCTCTGCCAGATGGCGCTGTGCACTGCAGACATGCAAAAAACAGGCTCCTCCCGGCCCTTCATATACAGAGGTACCTCCCACAAATCCCCAGCATTGAAAAGCAGTGAGAAAAAGAAGCCGGGAGAAACCAACCACCAAAACTGGTAATAATAACAATGATAACAATCACCATACAGGGTATCCAGAATAATGTAAAACCAGGGTGGGGTGGAGCAGGACGTACTGTATGCGTATAATACCAATTCTACAGGTGAGTATTTCACAGAATTGTATTATTCTAAGCATACAGTACGTCCTGCTCCATATATAATACTTACACGTGGGACATCCAATAGCAGTGTCCATAAAGTAGGGTGGGATCCCCAACAAAAAAGGCACAGCAGACAGTAAAAGCACTGTCACCTGCAACCTTGATACCAAGAGCGACATGAGCAAAAGCTCCAACGTCAACCTCATAAAAACCTTTGAAAAGGTATGAACAGAAAACAAGTAGCGGTCTAGGAAACTTGTTCAACAGAGACCTGGTGCTGAAAGGCCCAAAGATACCAAAGCACAAGTAGAATCAGAAAGAAAGTGAGAAGAAGATTCTTCCCCTTAAAAGAATAGGCCTGAGTAACGGCCTGACCAGCCCAAATCCTAACAGTAGCCTTGGCAAAACTTAGAGCTCTCCCCATCGGGGAATTGAACCCTGGTCTCCCACGTGACAAGCGGGGATACGGACCAGTATGCTAACAAGGATCAGCTAGAAGCCGAAACCTTTCCTCGGACCAGAAGGGACAATCCATTCAAGGAAAGACCAGGCCAAAGGGCGCATAACCCCTGGAAGCAGACGAGATCAGGCACATACGGATGGAGACGCTCGCAAACCCCAAGGGGCATCAGTCCCCCTAAGGGACAAGAGACAATCCAGGAAAAACTTCCAACACCTGTTGAGGGAATGTAGACCCCCTTTCCTCAGAGCTACTAGGAATAAGGCCCAGAAGAAAGACAAATGTCTTGAATACATGAGCATAAGACACCACCTCAGGCATAAGGTCCGGGGTAAAGCGGAACACCACCACATCATGGTGTATATATCAATGAACGAGGGCTAGCTAAACAGAGCTGCCCGCTCAGGCACACGTCTGACTGAAGCAACAGCCCCCAGAAGGACAACTTGAGAGTAAGAACAATCAGACAGTATCCGGAATAGGTCCAAAGGGAACACCCCGCAAGGCAAACAGAATAAAATTCAATCCCAACCGGGACCATAGAATTACGTGGGGGATGCACATGAGCGAAGAATGCTTAACCAAGGAAAAAAGAGAGCAAAAGACTTCTACAGGAAGGCGGACAGGGCAGAACCTGAACCTTCAGAGTACCGAGTTGGAGAGCCCACTCCAACCCATGCTGTAATAACTCTAGAACCCTGGGAACAGAGAGCGCCCGACAGGGGAGAGACCTAGACTCACACCAATCAATATGGGTACGCCATACCCTAAAAAAAGACGGAAGAAGAAGAAGCTAGCTCTTAGACTTCCAATAGTCATAGTCATCCAGAAGATACGCCCGACTCCATCAAGGTGGATGAATCAGCCGTCAGGCCATCTAGACCAGAGCCTGTAGATTGGGGTGAAATAAAAAGGGGGCACTCCTGACAGAACGTACAGGTCCGCTTGTCCACAGTACCACGTCTGCACACCACACTCCACTGGGCCACCCAGGGGCCACCAGTATCACTGGTCCCCCCTTCCAGAGCAAACTTAGCTCAGAACCCCGCCTAGCAGGGTGAATGAAGATAAGACATACAGAACATAATGTCCAGCCATAACGTTACTAAGCCTCCTGACCACAGTCAGAATAATCTGGGACAGGGAACAAGGGCCGAGAACCTATGAAAGTGACGGGGCCCCAACAGATCCACACTAGATGGAACCCATAGAGACACAAGGATCAACACATCCTGTCGCAGAAGGACATCCACCGGAGCGAATACCACAGATATGCAGGGAACGCTGTCCTCCACCCAGATCAGGATCAGATACTTTCCTGGAGGATCATCCTGCTATGAGTCCCACACGGATAAATAATACAGGCCACTGTCGTCAGACAGACCAAGAGCCCCCAAATAGACCAGTCCTGAAAAGGAGTAGTCCAGTTAGATAGAGCCAAACTGAAGGCTCACCGCTTCAGAAAATAGAAAGGTGTATGGACCCCTAAAGGCCCCACCTCCCCTGGAACCACAGGGGATTTTAAAAGAAACCCCGCCCCCCCCCCCGTCAACCTGATAGATTTGGTATCCATCTACAGGAAGATGCAAGAAAGGGGGTGCCCCCTGACTGGTTCCTTGCGTTCAACCGTCTCAAGAGGAACCACCGTACCAAGGGGGAAGGTACACAGACCCAGCTCCAGGGGTGCTGGAACCCTGTCCAGTATTGACAATATAAGCTGCAGAAGAGCCCAAGGGCACTGAGTATAAGAGACATCCTCTGAGCAGCCACCAACGGGCCCACCAGCTGCAATCCTGCCTGGTGAAAGTACGGGGACAGCAATGAGGGACAAGGAAGAAGGTTCTCGCAGGAACCAAATCCAAATACAACCCTAGGAATGGAGATACCAAATAAGGGGACAATGAGGAATTGAGGTGACTGAGCACCCATCCAAATGACTCCCAAAAAAACACCACCGGCCGAGTAACCAACTCGGCCTGGCGTAGAGATTGGGAAGTAAAGAAGGACGACCAGGTAGGTCCTCGCACGGACGCCCCTTGGTCTCATCAGAGGCATCACCCCCGTCAGTGTCTCGACGAGCACTCTGGGAGCAGAAGAGAGGCCAGATAACAAGGCCACAATCAGCAGTGTTGGCCCTCCAACACTAACCTGTAAGAGCCTCGGTGTCCAGAAGACACAGGGGTATTAAAATAAGCATCTTAGGTCTCCGCAGACGGCAAGAGGCCCACTGGGCGCATGGCGCTGGCGGCCCAACTCAGAGATTCCATGCAGAAAACTGCCTGTGAATGTAGAAATGCCAAACCTATGGAAGGCCAGAATAGGCCAGACTGCCTCAACCTTTTGGGGAAATGTGGAAAGGATGGTGAAGAGGCCCCTGCCTCTGCCTGTTAAGGGCAACCTGCAAGTGACCCCAGACCCAGCAGGCCGTGCAAGGCCTGCACCAGCATCTGAAGAGAGACAGGGACCCGAAGCACCCTGACAATCTCGGAAAGGGACCGTCCAGCAAACTCTATCCTGCATCCGGAGGAAACTACCTCCTGGATCCACCAGAACGAGGCATGACGCCTCCTGATAGGAGCAAGGTGCTGCGGCCGTCATGCTTGGGGGGTTTTGGAAGGTTTGGACTTCCCGGATGGGCCAGGGCGTTGTCTGCCAACCCTGGGGCAGGGGTCTACGCCGAATAGCTGGAAGCACACCCCTGGTTTGTGTTTGACACTAACATAGTGAGGGGGAGGGGTGTCCCTGCCCCGAGGAGGCCGAGACGGCCTTCTGCGTAGGGGTGTTTTGCCCTTTTTACCAAAAAGGTCCAAACGGGCCCCAAATAGTCGTCGCCCTCTTTTTTGTAACATCGTCAGCACCCCACTGTCGCAGCCAGACCAGGCGGCGTATAGCTACCACAAGGGCAGGAGATCTTGCACACATCTTAATGGTGTCATCCAGCGCTAAGAGGATAAACCTCACAAATACATCACAATTGGAGAGTGCATTAAAGACCTCCCAGGGGAGATCCTCAAGCTGATTATCAAGCATCTTTCTGATGAGGGTTCTAGCGGCCACCGCAGTGATGGGCGCAGCGCCGTCCCTGCACAAGAAAAGGCGTGGGAAGCCAGTCTATCAATGCGCCGGTCCTCAGCATCCCGAAGGGTACAATAAGTAGGAGCTGCCATGAAGGGGGGGTTAACAACCCCTATGATCGGTGCATCCACCTCGGGAGGTGCGGACCAACAGTTAACCACATCAGGGGAAAAGGGTATTTCCAATCCAGTCCCCTGGAAACCCTGAAGTTTACAAGGGGATTCCCATTCTTTGGATATTAGAGCCTGGAAATGATCCTGCTCCAGAAATTCCAAGTGCGGTGTCGCTGTGTGGAAACTCTCCCTTCTAGACTTGGGAGCCTCACCAGGAGGAGAGATAGACAAGACCTCAAGATCTTTAACAGTAATTAATCAGTGTTACACAGGCCCCAGGAACCAGGGCCAGAATCATCACGACTCCACAGCATCTCATCAGAGGAACCCGAGTCGGAGAAGAGCTCACCTTCATCAGAAGGAGCAAAGCCCTGCGGAGCAGCGAACTCCTCAGTTTCAGTAGGAAAGAGAGAACCCGGGGGCGTCAGGGACCGCTTCTTCCCAGAGCCCAAGTGCTCGGACAACCTCGAGATAACCTGATCAGCCGTAGGCAGAATGCGCGGCACGACTTGCTGGTCATCCCCGCTCGAGTGCGACTCATCAGGCGTGAGATTTAAGCACAGGAAACAGGTGTATTAAATCGAGGTGCAGCCACTGGCAATCCTGATTGCAGGGCCAGTACTTGTTCAGCACAGGGTCCGCAGACCAGTGCTCTGTCAGCATCAGCATGGGGCTGTCCACACGCTGAACACAGCCGGTCTGGTCCCCGAGGTACCCCGGTCACATAACTCTGAGATGCCTCCATATGGTGATTATCAAAGCACAATGCTAACAGGGATTTACGCAATAGGCAACCCTGGATGCCCCAAATACCCGCTGATTAATGTTGGAGAATAGTAGGTAAGCCGCTAAATATATATATATATATATATATATATATATATATATATATATATATATATATATTTATTTATATGAGGCCGGGAGAAGCCACCGCAGACTTAACGTCTGAAGGACATAAAGGGAATAAGAGGTGTCATGGCCATGCGCAGCTGGTAAAATATTTAATAAAGAATCGCCCGCGAGGGCACTTACAGACCAAGGAGGAGGGGGGCCGCCACCACGCGCGCGCGAAGATCATCAAAATGGCGCCCAGCGAACCTCGAAGGGCAGGCCCAATCTTTGGCCGTGACGCGGAGCGCGCCAAGCCAAGTCCCTGCCCACCTCGAAGAGCGCAAAGTATAAAATCACTAAATATAAGCCTTTGCAAAAAGAAGACGCCGCAGCGTCTATACGAAGCCGCCGCCCGCGCAGCACACTATTCAGTAAAAGAAAGGACACACGTACGGCGGCAGCCAAACAGTAATAAAGGGCAAGAAGCGCGGCTCTGACGCCCAGTTGAAAGTCAAGGGTAATACAATGGCCATAAGCGTGACATTAGAGTACACTGGGACCGCCACACACATACCCCCCCCCTTTCTTTTCCCCCTAACTACTGGTGGAAACGAGGGAGGATGGCGACCCTTTACGCAGGGTCCACCGCTATACGGGGCACGGGGCAATAACGAGGCTCCCCATCAGCCTAACCGCCTACCCTATGGTGGGGGACTGCGGTGGAGCATGGCTCTGTAAGCACACATGGTGCTGCCTACCTTCACCCGACCAGCGCAGCCCAGGCTGGGAGGCATATCACAAGGAGGACGGGTGGAAATAGTCCCACAGGGCCGCGGGCTGTAATAGCCCCGCTCACCTGTGAGAGAGTGATACTTCATGTCTTTGCAGTCAGCACTGCAGAGAAATCTGGGGATTTGTGGGAGGTCCCTCGGTATATGAAGGGCCTGGAGGAGCCTGTTTGCATGTCTGCAGTGCACAGCGCCATCTGGCGGAGGATTACCCAAGTGTAAGTATTATATATGGAGCAGAACGTACTGTATGCTTAGAATAAAGCATTTGGGATGCCCCTCTGTGTGAAACCCCCCCAGAATTGCAAAAGGAGACTCGGCACTTCCGGATTCCCAACCAGGGCGCTCAGCCAATCGGTGTGCTCCATTTTGCTTGGCTCCATTTAGCTCTGTTAGCTGCTCAGCTAGCAAGATGAGCGCACCGCACGCAGCATACCTGCTCACATCTAGCTGTAGCCGTGCCCGCGCCAGCCATTTAGAAAGGGCTGGTGCAGGTACACACCCCGGATAGAGGTATGCTGGGGATGCAGTAATGTTGCCTGGATGCAGTGAGGGCTCCGGGAAAAGGTGAGTGTGCACTGTGTGAACCCCCTGGGCAGACCTGCAATTGCTTACCTTTCTGGGAGCTGTGCTTCCATGTCTGGCTTGCACCCTCTGACATCATTCACAGGAGCACTACTTAGCCCTCAACTTACCTGTATCATCACTGTATCATATCCTGCACCACCCTGAACCTTAGTAGGAGCACTACTAAGCCCTCAACTTACCTGTATCATCACTGTAGCCCATCCTGCACCACCCCGAACCTTAGTAAGGAGCACTACTAAGCCCTCAACTTACCTGTATCATCACTGTATCCCATCCTGCACCACCCCGAACCTTAGTAAGGAGCACTACTAAGCCCTCAACTTACCTGTATCATCACTGTAGCCCATCCTGCACCACCCCGAACCTTAGTAAGGAGCACTAAGCCCTCAACTTACCTGTATCATCACTGTAGCCCATCCTGCACCACCCCGAACCTTAGTAAGGAGCACTACTAAGCCCTCAACTTACCTGTATCATCACTGTAGCCCATCCTGCACCACCCCGAACCTTAGTAGGAGCATTACTAAGCCCTCAATCTACCTGTATCATCACTGTATCCCATCCTGCACCACCCCAAACCTTAGTAGGAGCACTACTAAGCCCTCAACTTACCTGTATCATCACTGTAGCCCATCCTGCACCACCCCGAACCTTAGTAGGAGCACTACTAAGCCCTCAACTTACCTGTATCATCACTGTATCCCATCCTGCACCACCCCAAACCTTAGTAGGAGCACTACTAAGCCCTCAACTTACCTGTATCATCACTGTAGCCCATCCTGCACCACCCCGAACCTTAATAGGAGCACTACTAAGCCCTCAACTTACCTGTATCATCACTGTAGCCCATCCTGCACCTGAATCGCATTCGCCAGTGCTTCATTCGTTACAATGGAGGGGGCATGTCAGGCCTCGGCACACCACCTGCATTGCAATGAATGGAGAAGGCGTGAAAGAATTCGATGCATTTTGTTTTTAGAAGAAAATAACCTAAACTGTTACTATTCGATGTAACCCATTGTTTGAAGACCAGCTTATGACATACAGTGGTGGCCCTCTCTAAATTTTACCATGTCATTTTTTCTTACAGATGGTATATGCAGTCAAAATAATGGGTATGAATTTGAGAATGTCTCTCCAGATGGTGACATCACAGCACAGTCTGTGGGACCCATGACTACGCTAAATCTTGCAGCTTCAACATCTGATACCTCTATGCAATCGGGGTCTCATGAGGTTTTTGTTAGCCATGGTACCAATCACAAATATTCATGTTTTCAGTGTGGGAAATGCTTTACAGATTCTACACACCTTATCCAGCATGAAAGAGATCATGCAAGAGAAAAGCCATATGCCTGCTCTAAATGTGGAGAAAGTTTTTTTCATCATTCAGAACTTGCAGATCATGAAAGTGTTCATACAGAGAAGCCATTTTCTTGCTCTAAATGTGGGCTATGCTTTTCCCGACAATATCTACTAATCAAGCATGAAAGAGGGCATACAGAGAAATATTTTTGTACGGAATGTGGAAAACATTTTTGTACCAACGGGGCGCTTTCGTCACATAAAAAAATACATTCAGGAGAGAAGCCATATCCTTGTTCTGAATGTGGGAAAGCTTTTTATCAGAAATCAAGCCTTATCATACATGAAAAAAATCATACAGGGAAGAAACCATTTTCTTGTTCTGAATGTGGAAAATGTTTTTCTCGGAAGGAAAGACTTATCCCACATAGAAGAATTCATACAGGGGAGAGGCCATTTTCTTGTTCTGAATGTGGGAAATGTTTTTCTCAGAAATCTGTTCTTATTGCACATGAAAGACGGCATACAGGGGAGAAGCCATATTCTTGTTCCGAATGTGGGAAATGTTTTATTCAGAAATCATCCCTTACCTTACATGAAAAAAATCATAGAGGGGAGAAACCATATTCTTGTTCTGAATGTGGGAAAGCCTTTACTCAGAAATCACAACTTATCGCACATGAAAGAAATCATGCAGAGGAGAGGCCATTTTCTTGTTCTGAATGTGGGAAAAGTTTTTCTCAGAGATCTGTTCTTACAGCACATGAAAGAATTCATACAGGGGAGAGGCCATTTTCTTGTTCTGAATGTGGGAAAAGTTTTTCTCAGAAATCTGTTCTTACGGCACATAAAAGAATTCACACAGGGGAGAGGCCATTTTCTTGTTCCGAATGTGGGAAATGTTTTATTCAGAAATCATCCCTTATCTCACATGAAAAATATCATACACGGGTAAAGCCATATTCTTGTTCTGAATGTGGGAAAACCTTTTCTCAGGAATCACGCCTTATCACACATCAAAGAAATCATACATAGGAGAAGCTCTATTCTTGTTTAGAATGTGGTAAAGCTTTTTCTAAGAAATCACACCTTATCAAACATGAAAGAATTCATACAGGAGAGAAGCCGTTCACTGTAGGTGGGAAATGTTTTTTTCATGAACCAAGTCTTACTGCTTACTGGGTTCATACAGTAGAGGAGCCCTATTCCTGTTCTGAATGTAGAAAAGGTTTTGCTCAGCGAATACACCTTATTGGACATGAAAGAACTCATACAGGAGAGAATCCATAATCTTGTTCTGAATGTAGGAAATGTTTTTTTAAAAATCATATCTATACTCTTATGAAAGAATTCATACAGGGAAAAGGCATATTCATGTTCTGAATGTGGGAAAGCTTTTAATTATAAATCCGTTATAATTGCACATGAAAGAATTCACACAGGAAAGAAGTCATAAATACCAACTATAGATCGAAAAAAGATCTAATCATCAAAGTGGACCTTCAACCTGAATAAGAGTCTATCTTATATGTTTCCCACACCCTGTACATACAGATTGCTCACATTAAAAATCATCCTACCTACATCTAATGCATGTTATGAGCCTTTAAAAATCCAAGATGGCGGCTCATGGAATATCAGGCAGCCTGCAAACAGGAAGTGTCTTCTGACTGTGTTGCTCTGCATTCTGGGATTGCTGTCCTTTCCCTGACCCCAGCTCTGCTTTGTCTTTGCAAAGCACAGCTATAACCCACCCCCTGCACTTTATCCTGCTCTCCTCAGTATGTGATGCTTCTGAGTCAAGATGGCGGCGCCCATATCCTAGAGTCCTGGACAGAGTTGCAGCCCAGTGGGAGAAATAAAAATAAGTGATTAAAAACTTAAAATATATTAATTTTAGATGCTGGGGAATAGTTTTTTTTTAAGGGTTTGGGCTTTTCATTAAATCATGCTGAAGGTCCGCTTTAACACTCTGTGGGATAAAGATACAGTTCGCTGTGGTCAGCTTAAGGTCCAGTTAAGGGTTAAAATTAGAAAGGTAAGACTGTTTGTATATAGATCTTTTATACTATTGAGCACTTTTTGAATACACACAACTTTTGCATTGAAATTTTTGGCCTCTTGGTGTGCAATTACTTGATCCTGATAATTTTGCCAGTTAAGGGTTAACTCAGAGGTTCTGTCTGGCTCACTAGGAGGAGTGTACCAATTAAGCCCGGCCTTCCAATCTCCCATTGGTCAAAAGTCACATAAACTGTCCAGGCTTCAGCTCACACTGCCTGTGATAGCGTCTAGCTTGTGGTGCGTTACTCTGCTTGTTTATTTTTTGCTGACCTGATTAGTTTGCTTTGCATCCCCACTATGCTTTTGCCTGACCCTTTGGATACAGTGACTCTCTGATTTACAGCTCGACCTTTAGCTTTCCCTGGACTTCGGCTTTGTTTACTCCTTCTGGCAAGACACTGGTAGCACTGATAATCTATTAGACTCTAGGGACGGTGGTCACTATCTTTATGGGCCAACCCAAAATTGGATGCCGGTCGTTAATACCACTCGCTTTTCCTCCAATCCCATGTTGCATCTGTAAGGACTGTACCGGACACCAGTCTGTCTTGAGCTGATAATCCCCAATCTCCACCGCCTCTTCTGCCTATAGACAAGTCCCCGCTTGTAGGAGACGCGGGTTATGCCTCTCCTACTCGGTTACCCCCAGGACTTATAGGGCGCAAAGATTACCAGCTTAAGGTGGAGACTGATGAACGGCAGGGAGTCCCAAGTGAGGATGCCGGAAGTCCGATTACAAGCCGAGGTCGGAGCCGGGAGGTCACGGGGCGAGGTATCCAATGGGAGGAACAGAGAGTAGTCAAACAAGCCGAGGTCAAATCCAGAAGGTCACAGTGCGAGGTATCAGAGGGGTCAGGCGGAATCGTGGTCAGGCAGGCAAAAGGTCGGTTCAATCACTAGAGACAAGCTAGACAACTAAGTACTAGGCGCTATAACAGGCAATGACACACTGCAGTGGAAATCCCTTTATAGTGGGAAAACCGGCAGGATTGGACAGGGAAACAGTGGCTAAGATTGGTGCACTTAGGATCTGACGGCAGATTGGAGCAGTGGCCCTGTGGTCTGATGGGTGAGCTCTGGGCTGATTGCTCCAGCTGAGCTTCCCAGGCAAACTGCTCAGAGCTGCACCTTCTAGACTTCGTTCTTTTAAACAGCCTTCGGTGGCCATTCTGAGTATTGCACCCCTGGAAGACATGAGCTGACTGTAAAGGCCAGCAAGCACAAACTGAGTGACAATGGGCAAGGGGGGAGGACTTACTCGGCGACACACGCGCCGCTGGGGATGGCACCGGAGGCAGAGGCGGCTGCTGGGCAGGAGAAACCCTGGCCAGTTGCCTAGGGACACCACGGGCACGGACTGAAGGCAAGTCATTCATGACAGTACCCTCCCCTTCACGAGGGGCCTCAGGACCCTCACCAGACTTAACAGGATTATCACCCTGAATGGTTCCGGCGGACTTCAATAAAGATACATGAGGTACCCTCATGGATGGAGAGGCAGACGGACAAATAAGCTCTGAGACATGGGTTGCTCCAACAGTGATACTATAGCAATGTTCTGCACAGTGCGGGCTCCATCCTGTCAATTCCCCAGTTTCCCAATTAAAGGTAGGGTTGTGCACCTTTAACCAGGGAAACCCTAAGACAACCGGGGCTTCAGGGCTGTCTAAGACAAAAAATTCAAGGTTCTCAGAATGGGAAGGTCCCACAACTAAGTTAATTAAAGGGGTTTTGGAGGTTACAGTTCCTCTAGGAACAGGAGTATTGTTTACTGCCAAAATCTGAAGGGGCTTCCCAAGGGGGATTAAGGGAATGCCTAAGGCGGCTACTATGGATTTATCCAAGAAGTTGCCAACTGCTCCGCTATCGACAAAAGCAGAGACGGATTTCCTGGACAACTCCCAACCCACAGTAGCAGGTAACAACATTTTATTTCTATGAAGGGAAGTTACCTGACCGTCCTGACAAACTTTCTCTATCTTGTCAGGACGTTGCAATCCCGCCAAAGGTCTTTTATTGGGGCAGGTCCTAACCAGGTGACCTGAAACCCCGCAGTACATGCATAGGCCTAAGGTGCGACGTCTACTCTTTTCAGCCGGGGAAAGGTGAGTAGCACCAAGTTGCATAGGCTCTTCTGGGGGCGAAGATGAGACAACACCCATAGAGGATGACTCCTGGTGGGAAGATTCCCAGAAGTGAGAGTGATTCTTCTCTATATGTCTCTCCCGTAGCCGTCTGTCAATTTTAATGGCCATAAGCATGAGTTCATCCAGGCTTTTAGGGTAAGGAAAATTTGTTAGAACATCCTTAACACCTTCTGAAAGACCAATTCTATACTGACTACAGAGAGCAGGATCATTCCAACGGGATTCAATCGCCCAGCGGCGGAATTTGGCACTATATTCCTCTGCTGAGCGTTTCCCGTTTCAGGCTTCGAAGCCTGGCATCAGCGGTCGAAGTCCTGTCAGGGTCCGAATATAGGATCTCCATAGCGGAGAAAAAGGCTGAGACAGATTGCAAGGGCTCATCTGTGGGCGCTAAGCCAAACGCCCAGGACTGTGGATCACCCTGGAGCAGAGAGATAACCAGGCCCACCCTCTGCATTTCTGTGCCTGAAGAGTAGGGCCATAGTCTGAAATAAAGTTCACAGGAGTTCTTGAAGTTGGAGAATCTTGTACGATCCCCATCAAATTTCTCAGGAAGGGGAACCTTCGGCTCAACAGGAGGTGAGGATACAGGTGGTGCAGGCAGCTGGCGATTTTCTTGATCAGCCACACGTTGGGCCAGCTGGTTAATGGCGGTAGCCATGGCCTGCACTTGTTGTACAAGTTCTTCCATATCAATTTTTGGGCCTGTTATAATGTGAGGACTGTACCGGACACCAGTCTGTCTTGAGCTGATAATCCCCAATCTCCACCGCCTCTTCTGCCTATAGACAAGTCCCCGCTTGTAGGAGACGCGGGTTATGCCTCTCCTACTCGGTTACCCCCAGGACTTATAGGGCGCAAAGATTACCAGCTTAAGGTGGAGACTGATGAACGGCAGGGAGTCCCAAGTGAGGATGCCGGAAGTCCGATTACAAGCCGAGGTCGGAGCCGGGAGGTCACGGGGCGAGGTATCCAATGGGAGGAACAGAGAGTAGTCAAACAAGCGGAGGTCAAATCCAGAAGGTCACAGTGCGAGGTATCAGAGGGGTCAGGCGGTATCGTGGTCAGGCAGGCAAAAGGTCGGTTCAATCACTAGAGACAAGCTAGACAACTAAGTACTAGGCGCTATAACAGGCAATGACACACTGCAGTGGAAATCCCTTTATAGTGGGAAAACCGGCAGGATTGGACAGGGAGACAGTGGCTGGGATTGGTGCACTTAGGATCTGACGGCAGATTGGAGCACTGGCCCTGTGGTCTGATTGGTGAGCTCTGGGCTGATTGCTCCAGCTGAGCTTCCCAAGCAAACTGCTCAGAGCTGCACCTTCTAGACTTCGTTCTTTTAAACAGCCTCCGGTGGCCATTCTGAGTATTGCACCACCGGAGGACATGAGCTGATTGTATAGGCCAGCAAACACAAGCTGAGTGACAATGGGCAAGGGGGGAGGACTTACTCGGCGACACACGCGCCGCTGGGGATGGCACCGGAGGCAGAGGCGGCTGCTGGGCAGGAGAAACCCTGGCCAGTTGCCTAGGGACACCACGGGCACGGACTGAAGGCAAGTCATTCATGACAGCATCTTGGGCTTGATAACCTCTCCAGGCATTTCTGAATGAGCTCAGAGCAGCAAACAATAGCTAAATAAAACACAATCCACTGATTGGCCGAGCGGCCCGTGCATGGGAGCGGATAAAAAGGGGCATTACAAATTCGGGTACCCCCCCCCCCCCCCTTTAAGGTCTGAGAGTTACATTGTTGATATTAAACTGGACCTTCAGCATCATTTAATGAAAAGCACAAACCCATAAAAAATATTCCCCAGTATCTAAAGTTAATATATATTAAGTTTTTAGTTGCTTGCTTATTATTCTTTTCCTGGTTGGGCTGAAACTCTGTTCAGGACTCTTGGATACAGGCCCCACCATCTTGCCTCAGAAGCATCACATATTGAGAAGGAGAGAGGTTTGAAAATGCAAGGGGGCAGGTTATAGCTGTGCTTTGCACAGACAGAGTAGAGCTGGGGTCAGGAAAAGGACAGCGGCATAGTCAGAAGACACTTCCTTTCTGCAGGCAGCCTGAGGCTCCACGGGCCACCATCTTGTATGTTTAAAGGCTCGGAAAATGCACTAGGTGCAGGTGGGATGATTTTTTATGTGGGCAAGCTATGTACAGGATGGAGGAAATATATAAGATAGGCTCTTATTCAGGTCCAGTTTAAGGAAATAATTGGCGTAATTTATTAGGCATATGGTGTGTTTATGTTCAGTATTGTATGTTGCTGCAATATAGTTACTGGTATTTATTATAGTGAGCTGCATATAGAAGTGTGTGGGGGGGGGGGGTATTCGATCTGGGGATTCTCAGATATATTTTATACTTCTAAATTTGTTATTTTTCTTTTAACTTTTTAATAAAATGATTTTATTTATTGAGCAGTACAATCCTTTTTGAGGGCGACCTGTTCATTCATATGCTGTTCAAAATCAGAATTATTTATTGTCCCCAATTATATACAAGTATATGTACAAGGAATTCTTTCAGTAGTATTAAAGAGGAACAACATCCGGGAATTCACTCTCTTTCAGGATGCCCCACTGTGTAAAAACTCACCTTCCTTTCGCTCCCATGGCGCAGATGTAGCTGAAACCGTATGTGCCGATTGGCTGAGCTCTGCTAGCCACTGAGCCAAGGCGAGCCGAGCTGGGCCGAGTTCACTGTTGGCCGCATGCCCCGCTCAGTCTCTAGCTGTGGCGTGCCCGCACCGCCCATTCAGAACGGCTGGCTCCATTTTGCTCACCTGCCTTCAGCTCTCTCAGCCACTGAGCCAAAGAGAGTCGAGCCGGGCCAAGTGCACTGTTGGCCGTATCCCCCACTCAGGGGGAGAAAGGCCTCCCAAGGGTGTGCGCACAGCTAGAGGTGAGCGGGGATACGCCGCCGAGATGTGACGAGTGAAATAGGGTGTCCAGGGAGGTTTTACACAGCCACGGACAGCCATGGAGTTCTTTAGACAGCCAGGGCCTCCGAAGTTCCTCTTTAAAGTCGACCAACACCCAGGGGCGATCGGCCCGGGAATCTATAAGATTCCCGGGCCGATCAGATCCCTCCCTGCGGGGCATCCGAAATCGGGATGTCCCGCGGGGTGAAACCCCCCAGGAAGCCCACAATCCTACCTTCTCCCAGTTCCAGCGGCGCATGTGCGTCCGCCGCCTCCCGCACGTCCCTCTAGCAGGGCGCGCTCCCACGCTGGCCGTTTGTGAATGGCCGCCGCAGGTGCGCTCCTTGTAAGAGGGACGCGCGGGAGGCGGCGGTGGATGTGCTCTGCTTGTCCGTCGGCGGGGATTGGATGCAGCGGTCACGTGGGAGCGTGGTGAGGTGAGTTTTTGGGGCTTTCTGGGGGGTTTCACACAGCGAGGCACCCCAGATCGGGGTGCCCCACGGACCAAAACCCAGGATAGTCAAAATCCTGGGTGTTGGTCCACTTTAAGGTCCCTTTTACACCTAACTGTTCGCATTGCGTTGGGGTAAAATACTACAATGTGTCACAAATGGGAAGAACGCGCATCAGTCTGCGGAGTTTTGTGAAATGTCTCTGGACAACACAGGTTAGGCATATGTATTGCACTTTACCTGCAGTGCGTTGCAGAGTAGTGGAAGAGCCATATTCACCACCACCCACTGGTCCATCATCGCAGGTCCCTCACCACTGTCAGAGGCCTCCATCCTCTGGTCTGGCACCTGCTGTAGCTGCCTACTTTGGGTCCCTGCTACAGGACCCCAGGAAGGTGACTATTGCAAGCGCCGGACCGGATACTGGATCCTGTCACCTCCGGCTTCTACCAGCACTGCCGGTTCTCTGTAAGGGCCCTGAGCTCCTTCCTGCATCTGCAGTCATTGCTGCCTCGGTTCCATTGGGGGACAGGAAACAAAGTTGCTGTGCTTCATGGCATGTAGTGCCGCCGCTGCACCACAACAGAGGCACAGCGCAGCACACAATTGTTTGTGCATTTCCACCACAATGTTAAAGGGGCCTAATACATTAGGGGAGCATGACAATACTAAGTAACGTGGTACTAATAAACTTAAAGTGGAACAAAACCCAGGATTTTGACTATCCTGGTTTTTGGTCCTTGCCCCGCTGTGTGAAACCCCCCAGGAAGCCCACAAACCTTACCTTGTCCCCGTTCCAACGGCGCATGCGCGGGCCGCGGCCGCCTCTCGCGCTTCCCTCTAGCAGGGTGCCAATTGTGAATGGTTGGCGCGGGCGCGCTCCCTGTTAGAAGAAAGCGCGAGAGGCGGCCTCCAGCGCGCTCAGAGCCGCTGTGGTTGGCCGTCCCTTGTACGTGCATACCACAGCGGCTCCGAGCGCTCTGATTGGACGAGCACTCGCGTAGGAGCGGGGTGAGGTGAGTTATTTAGGGCGATCGGGGGGGTTTCACCCCCGATTGGGGTGCCCCGTGGAAGTGGACCAAAACCCAGAACAGACATTTTCATGCATAAAAAAAAAAAAAAAAAAAAGGCGAGAATGGGGCTCTGAATCAACCATAAAATTGTCGTGTCTTTAGATCTTGAAATGAAAAGCAAATGTGGTCAAGTGTAGATCAGCAGATTTAATTTTAACAGCTGCAAAAAAAAATCACGATGGCCTCTGCTTGGAAAAAGGAGAACATCTCAGTCAGCTTCTTCCTGACTGAGATGCTGATTAAACCAGACCAACAGTATCATTTAATGAAAAGCCCAAACCCTTATAAAATGATTCCCCAGCATCTAAAGTTAATATATTTTAAGTTTTCTGTTTCAATCTTTTTATTGTAATTTTGTTATAACAACTGGATTGTACAGTATAATAAAGTGTTGCTGAAAAAGACTTGAGGTACAAATATTGTTCTTTGAACATTTCCAATCACACTTATCTTCTTACAGTTATTAACATTAGCGTAACTACAACTATCAACACTATTGGCCCTTGTCAAGTGCTGTCGTACAAGGGATCGGATTTTCGCTGTCTGATGCATGGTGGTCATGTCAAGGACCAGTGGGTCGGGGGGGTAAATCCCAGACCCAGCGTAGCACCGTCTAAGTTGAGGGAGAGGGGGGGTGCGGGCCGGGAGTAGGGGCGAGGGAGAGAAGGAAGGGAAGAGAGGGGAAAGGAGGATAGAGAAGAAGGGGGGAAAGAGGAGGGATCCAAGGCCGGAGAAGGCTAGAGCCATCCCTCACCGCAGCAGGGCGCTCCCTATATCTGGGAACGAGTATTCCACCCACGGGCCCCAAACTTTCATGAATTGTATGTGCGAATCCTTTAAAATGCTGGTCAATTTTTCATTGATGAAGATCCCGTTCAGCCGCTCCTTTACCACATGGAACGGAACGCTGGCCTTCTTCCAGGAACTGGCAATCGTCAGTTTTGCGGCCAACATGACCTGGGTCAGTAGGGCGTGTTGGGATTTGGTAATGCCATCCGGTTTTACATGCAGCAATGCCACCCAAGGGTCCCTGTGCACGTTAGTATGCAAAAGGGTGTATAGCAAGCCAAAGACCCTTGACCAGAACCTACTAACCTTTGGACACTCCCACCAGATGTGCATGACCGAGCCTTCTACGGGACAGCCCCTGAAGCAGGACGCCGGGTATCCAGGGACCGCCTTAGCTATGCGTGATGGTACTAGGTACCATCTTGTGAGCATTTTATACGCTGCCTCCTGCGTGGTTATATTTATGGAACATTTGTTGATCCCATCCCAGATTTCCGTCCAGCCCTTTCTATCCCTTACTAGATTTAAGTCTGTCTCCCATTTAATCATGTACCAGTGCTTCGAGTCAAGAGGCAGCGCTGTGAGATGGGCATAGAGCATGGATATAAGGCCAGGCGTGGGGGTCCCCCGCAGGCAAGCCCCCTCAAATGCAGTGGCATCTGCTCCTGGGGTTTTATTTTTGAGTAAGGGAGTGAGCCAGTGGCGAATCTGAAGGTATCTGTACTGTTCAACCACTGGAGCATTTACCTTCACTGTCAATGCGGGCCAGGAGGTCATTCTCTCCCCATCCACTAAATGATGAACTCTACTGATGCCTACCCGCTCCCACCACGCAAACGCTTCTGGGTTCTCATTTCCCGGAGGGAACCACGAGTTCTTGACCAATCTCATTACCGGGAGGTGCGGTGAGATCAGGCCCCCAGAGTATTTTGTTCCATCCCACACTCGAAGGGAGTGACGCAAAATTGGGCTCTCTATACGGGGTCTAAATTGTGGTGGGATCCATATTAGGCTGTCGATTGGAGTGGGGTCGCATGCAGGGGCCTCCAAAGATACCCAAAGGGGGATTTCCATCGTAAGGTGCAGGTTATGGAGTTGGGCTATCTGCGCTGCCTGATAGTACCTGTTTATGCATGGGACTCCCAGGCCCCCCTCCCTCCTATGTCTGAACATAGTGGTCCTTGCCACCCTCGGCCTAGTGCTTCCCCATATAAACTTCATAATGCTGTTTTGCATACTCTTGATCTGGTGTGAGGGGACATGCACCGGGAGTGCCCTGAAATAATACAGCATTTTGGGTAGCAGTGTCATTTTAACTGAGTTTATCCTCCCGATCCACGAGATTGCATGTCCCCGCCATGAGTCCAACAAGGATTTCAGGGTTTGGAAAAGGGGGGGGTAATTTGCCCGATATAGCGAATGGTAATGGGGTGTGATGTTGATCCCCAGGTACCAGAGTGCCTCTGGAGCCCAGCGAAAGGGGAAATTAGACTGAAGAATTCCCAAATCCTGGGTGGGGATATTCAGGTTGAGCCCCAGCGACTTCTCCTTATTAGCCTTAAGTCCCGAGATCTTAGAGAAGTCCTCCAAGAGCTTAAGTACATTAGGTAGGGAGGTATGTGGTTGCGAGAGGATCAATAGGATATCGTCAGCAAATAGGCATGCTTTGTGATGGTACCCAGCCAATTCCACCCCCTTGATATCCGAGTTTGCCCGGATGGCAATCGCCAGCGGTTCCAAGGCCAGCACAAACAACACCGGGGAAAGCGGGCATCCCTGACGCGTGCCCCTGTCAATCGGGAACGAGTCTGAGAGATAGCCCCCGTATTGTACCCTTGCTGAAGGGGAAGAGTATATAGATCGTATCCACCCAAGGAAATTATCTCCAAAACCCCATCTTTGAAGAGCATAAGTCATGTAGTCCCATGATATGGAATCAAAAGCTTTCTGCATATCCAGCGACAGGAGAAAGCTATGAATCCCTCTTCGCTGGACTAACTCGATCAGGTGAAGTAACCTGCGAATGTTGTCTGAGGCCTGTCTACTGGGAACAAACCCGACCTGGTCCCTGCCCACTAGGGTCCCCAAGAACCCATTAATTCTGGTGACTAGGACCTTCCCCAGGATTTTAAGATCAACATTGAGAAGTGAAATGGGCCTATAATTCTGTGGGTTAGAGTGGTCCTTGTCTGGCTTAGGGATCACGCTTATAAACGCTTTCCAAAGAGGTCTGATTAAGTGCACTGTCCCCCCTAAGGGAGTTGAACATTTTAACTAGATGTGGGGCTAATTCAGCTGCATATTTTTTGTAATATAAGGCAGTGAAGCCATCAGGCCCCAGTGCCCTAGATACCTTGAAGCCTTTGATCGCCTTTAGTACCTCCGGGACAGTGATGTCCGAATCCATGCGATCTTTATAGACATCAGGCAGTCTGGGGAGCGGGGTTGAATTGAAAAATTTGGTCGCTAAGTCCTGAGGGAACGTTTGTGGCGCCTTGTAAAGTTTGCTTAGTAGCCCCCTAAAAATATTGACGATCTTAAGGGGATTGGCTGTGAGTGTCCCTTCTGGGGTCTTGAGTGCGATCGGGGGTGGTTTCGGCCCGGAATATCGCAACTTATTTGCCAGAGGAGCGTCCGATTTGTTGGCCCTGGCGTACATCCTCTGCTTACCCCACCTGAGCTTCTTTTCAGCTATCTCATCCAACGCCAAGTTGAGTTGTATGCTAACCTCGTCTACTTTTTTCTTAATTGCCCTGGTGGGATTTGCTTTCCAGTCCCTCTGTAGTCGTTCTAGGCTGGCTGTCAGACGGGCTATTTTTTCGGTTCTATGCTTTTTGATGGACGTGGCTAGAGAGATCAGGCTACCCCTTATGACCGCCTTGTGGGCCTCCCACACGCTCACCGCAGTAGCTGTGTTAGCGTTTTCTGCAAAGTAGTTTTTAATAAATTGCAAAATTTGCTCCTGTGAGTCTTTATGCGCCAACAGCGAGTCATTAATTTTCCACTTAAAGGGTTTGGGCGTTGGAGGGGACGCGATGAACTGCATTGCTACTGGAGCATGATCAGACCAGGGTGTAACCAGAATCTGGCTCCTGCCAACCATAGGGATCGCACTCTGGGGAACCATAATATGATCAATCCTGCAGAACGAATTGTGAGGATTTGAGTTTTGGGGTTTAGCTCGCGCCAAATATCTACTAAGGACATGTCCCTCAGCAGGGCGTTGATGCGGTGTGGGGGTTGCTGCGTAGGCGTGGAAGCAGAGGAGGGGCTGCTACTCTGGGGGAACGATCTGTCCACTTTGGGGTCCAGCGCGATGTTAGAGTCCCCAGCTACAACTAGTATGCCCTTACCATGCTCTCTGACCTTCCTTAAAAGGTGGGAGAAGAAGTTAGTCTGGTGAGTGTTTGGAGCGTAATAGGACACAAATGTCATTTGCGTATCTCCCAAGTGACCCACTAGGATGAGGTATCGCCCCGTTGGATCCCCTATACACGACTCACACTTGAATGGGACGTTCCGTCGGAATGCTATAGCGACCCCCCGGGTCTTCTCCGTGTAACTGGCCAGGTAAAAAGTAGGGTATTGTGGATTCAGATATTTTGGGGCACTCGTGGTAGAGAACCTCGTCTCCTGAAGGCACAGAATATCGGCTTGCACCTGTTTATAATAATGAAACGCTTTAGTTCTTTTGTGAGGGGAGTTAAATCCCTGCACATTGTGAGAGAGTAATTTAAAGTTGAGATTGGCACCTGCGTGCGGGTTTTGGGGTTGGCTCATTTCGCTAATTTCAGAAGAGCGAAAGGGGGAAAAGAGTGTGAGAGAGAGAGAGAGAGAGAAACGAGGAGAGAAAGGGGGGGGGGAAGGAGGAGAAAAGGAAGGGAGGGCAAGGAATGAAGGGTATGCTAGGTGTGGGATCGGGTGACAAATTCAGGTTCTAGGGCTCGCGCCTGGAAATGGCCCGTCTAGGAGGAAGGAAGAAGGGATTGGAGGAGGTGGGTGGGGGTTCGGGTGACACCAAAGGAGTCTAAAGTATGCCTTCCGGGGGTAACCACTCTTCCGGAAGTTTCTGGGTATCTAGAGGGGGTCGCCTCTGAGTGGGGGATTGCCTGCGCTTATGTAGTCTAAGTCAACGGCATGGGGCCGGCATATTGACCAATAAAGTGAGGGGAAGGGCCCAAGAGCAGGAGCAACCTGTGGAAAAACTGCAAACGTCAAAACTTGTGACGGGGTCTCTGTTGGATAGCCTCCGCCCGACAGAGGACGCCCGAGCCCTGCCAACCGGAAGCAGGGAACCAATGCGGGACCCCAGGTCCGTCCCTCCAATTCCGTTAGCTGAAACGCACACCCTGTTGGGAGCAATGATTGAGGCCCGGGGTCATCCACCAGGCCAGAAACCAAAAACTCGCCTCATAGCTGACACGCTCATGTGGTCAGGGCATGGGGCCTGGGCAATAACCAATAATCTCGTCAGTAACAAACCATAACATTGGTAAATTCTCAACAGGGCGCTTAGCCACCATATAAAACATCAACATCTATCACTACTTGCATATATTCTCAGTGGGTGTAACCCATTGAACGGCTCTGGCCAGCGGGGTACCGTGCGAATCACAGCCTATCGTCAGGGCCTCTATGTACGCCCCAGGGCCCCACCCAGTGAGGCCTGCGGCGCGGTCCCGTTTATCAGGATCGAGGCCGCCCCGTTGGCCAGAGCCAGGCAGCGCACCCTGTTTGGCTTGCTCCCATGTAACACCTCCGCCCCTCGTCAGACCCGGCAGATGGGAGTGCAAACCAAAGAGGTAAAGTAACATCATGGGAAATATCAAAAGTAAACAGAGCATGTATATTCAAGTATAATGCTGGGAACGCCCGACGCCCACCGATTCAGAGAGAGAAAAAGTAAAAAAAGAAAAAAAAAAAAAAGGGGGAAAAACATCCACATGATTCCCTATCTCTCGGCGGGAGGCGAACGTCCCCATTGACATTCTGACTATCACCTCGATGCAGTCCGTCGAGCTCCGGATACAGCTGAAAAGCACCAAAAACGAGAAAAGGGGGAAAAAAAATGTCAGTCCCAGGGGTTCTCGAAAGAGAAAAAAAGAGAAAAACCCAGCGCCTGTCTTATGAATCTTCGCTAGTCGAGCGGTGGGTGAGCAACACCTTCAGGATCAGCCGTTGTCAGGCTGGGGGTTCTTGGTCGTACGTGATGGTGTTGATGCCGGGTAGGGCCGCCGGCTATTGGACCGCTGGTACCTTCGGGTGGCTCTGGGTCGCTGCTCCTGGGGTGGTTCCAACACGGAGGAGGGGTCGGTCTGCATGGTCAGTCCTAGGCGATCTAGTAACTCCGAAGCTTCCTGGGGTCGTGACGGTATGTTGGCAGCCCATGTACGTAAAAGACAATCTGAACGGGAAGCCCCATCTGTAGGTTATTTGATGTGACCTGAGTACCACTAAACACGGTTTCAGCAGGCGGCGCTTCTGAAGTGTTACAGGGGCTAAGTCCGAAAAGACTTGGTATTTGTATGTTTGGAAAACCAGGTTGTCACGGGCCCTGGCCGCCTGGGCCACCATCTCCTTGGTGTTATAGAACGTAAACTTGATTACAATGTCTCTGGGTTGGCCATCAGCCCTGGGTGGACCCAGAGCACGGTGGATCCTATCGAACTCCAGGCGCTCGATCGGGATTGCCGGGATGAGTTCCTGGAGCAAGGCCGTGACTGTAGATTTTAGGTCAATAATAGATTCTGGTAGGCCTCTGAACCGAAGGTTACTGCGCTTGGACCTGTTCTCGAGTTCCTCTAGTTTTTGGTGAGCCAGCGCAAGCTCTGCCTTGTTGTTCTGTATTTCAGCGTCATGCTCCTCCAGTACAGAGGTGGTGTCAGTGATTTGGTGCTCCAGTTTAGATGTACGGGACCTCAAGTCCCTGAGCTCCATTTTAAATGTGGCCGAAAGCTTCTCAGTGGCCGTTTCTAGTTCCTGTTGCAGGACTGACTTAAATCTTTCTAATAGTTCTGCATCTCTGATGCCAGGGTTAACGGGCGGTGGCGATGGAGGCTCTGGGGTTGGTGCCTGGGATTCTGGGTGTGACTCAGGTTGTGAGTCCAGGAGCTCAGGTGAAGGTATGGGGAGGAGGGGTCATGCAGCCTATTTGTGGGCCTTGCTGACGCTGCCATTTTGGACCCGATGGTGTGTGCCGAGTGCTTAGGGGTTTGCGCCGGCTTGCCTCGGTCCTTGCGCCCCATTCACTGCTCGGATGCTCCTGTTTCCTGAGGGGTGTGGGTAGTCCAGGAGCCTCTGTAGTGACGTGGCTATAGGTGGCTCAAAAGGCAGTGTGAGGTTGTGCAGCCAGAATTCCCCTCTCTCCTGGGTGCTCAGGTATAGCAGGGTGCCTGGGGCTTGTGTGGGCTTGAACCCACTGCTGTGCTTGCTACTGAGGGAGGGGAGGGGGCTGGAGCCCTATTTTGTGGCTGCGCTATTAGCTTGTGATCCAGCCAGGGTGCCCGGGGATCATGTGGGCTTGATCCCACTGCTGTGCTTTCTGCCTGAGGGGACCCTGGAGGTGTGCTCCGCGGCCGTGCCTGTCACGCTGCCCACTCTGGGGGTTTGCCCAAATGTGGTGTGATGCCGGGGGGAGCCGCGGAAGCGGACTCACCGTTAGTTGTGCTGCTGGAGGGGTCCTTGAAGCTCCGTTTGTGCGGCGGCCGTTAGTGTGCATCAGGCGGCCGCCATCTTGGATCCGGCCGCCTGTGGATGATGGCAGCACCGCTCCCGCTCTGGCAGTCCCCTCGCCCCCGAAATGCGGCAGTGTAGTCCCAGGACGCTCCCCGGACCGGATCAGCCCCGAGCCGTCGCTGCTGCTGTGTAGTTGAAGGTCAGTTCCCCCGCTCACCGAGAAGCCGGTTTAACATGCGGCCATTCGTCTCGGCTGCTCGCGAGCGCCCATATATTTTAAGTTTTTAGTCACTAATTATTCTTTCCCCTGCTGGGCTGAAACTCTGTTCAGGACTCTAGTATACAGGCTCCACCATCTTCCCTCAGAAGCATCACATACTGAGGACAGGGAGGGGTGCAGGGCGGGTTATAGCTGTGCTTTGCACAGACAGAGCAGAGCTGGGGTCAGGACAGCAATCCCAGAATGCAGAGCAACACAATCAGTAGACACTTCCTGTCTACAGGCAGTCTGAGACTTCATGGGCCGCCATCTTTGATGTTTAAAAGCTCAGAAAACACTGCAGGTGCTAGATGATTTTTAATGTGGGCAATCTGTATGTACAGAGTGGGGGAAACAAAGATAGGCTCTAATTTAGAGAGAAGGTCCGGTTGAATGAATGCATAATTACAACAGAAAACAGTGGCTACGAGGTGGAGACTGGGATTTAGGAAGAGAGGATGAGGAATGAGTTTCCTTTTTTTTTCTCTTTCCCTTTCTTTTTTTCTTCTTTTCTTTAATGTATTTTTGTATTTTCTTTGTTTTTTCTTTCTTTGTATTTTCTTATGTTATGTGTAAGTTCGAAGAGGTGACCAAATGCGATAATGTAGAGTGTAAATTGCTAAACATGGAATGTACTAATATTTTATGTGTTTATATACAGCACATTGTTGTCGTTGTAATGTGGACAATTTAAAGCGGACCTTCACCCTGAATAAGAGTCTATCTTATATGTTTCCCCCACCCTGTAATACAGATTGCCCACATTAATCCAGACCTTCACCCTGAATAAGAGCCTATCTTTTATGTTTCCCACACCCTGTACATACAGATTGCTCACATTAATCCGGACCTTCACCCTGAATAAGAGCCTATCTTATATGTTTCCCCCCTGTACATACAGATTGCCCACATTAAATATCATGCTACCTGCATCTACTGCATGTTATGAGCCTTTAAACATCCAAGATGGTGGCTCATGGAGCATCAGGCAGCCTGCAAACAGGAAGTATCTTCTGACTATGACACTCTGCATTCTGGGACTGCTGACCTTTCCTGACCCCAACTCTGCTTTGTCTGTGCAAAGCACAGCTATAACTCGCCCCTGTACTTTATCCCGTTCTCCTCTACTCAATATGTGTGATGCTTCTGAGCCAAGATGGTGGCGCCTGTATCCTAGAGTCCTGATCAGAGTTGCAGCCCAATGGAGGAAAGAACAATAAGTAAGTGACTAAAAACTTAAAATATATAAAATTTTAGATGCTGGGGAATCATTTTTTAAGACTTTGGGCTTTTTATTAAATCATGGTGAAGGTTCGGTTTAAGATGTCTGTCTGAGTGAACACATGTTCGCGATGGGTGTTAATCTAAATGTCTTATGAATGAAAGATAAAATTTGCCTGGGTGATGGTACCCGTCACTCAGGAAGAAACCATGTAGTATGCGATGTTTCGGGGGGGGGGGGTGGGATCTTCCCAAACCCCGCTGCCTTGTTAGGTGAGTGGCTCTGCATCGTAGCTGGAGAGAAGCGGGGATGAGGAGGGGGCGGTGTGGGGGCAGCGGGCGGACTTAGATGGGTCCGTAAGTGTTTCTTGTTGTGTGGCGCTATGGAGGAGCTCTATAGTGAAAGAGACAGGAAGAGAAAGGTCCTTCAGTTATCATATTAAAAATCTGATGTGGCATTAGCGAGCTACATAGCTCAGTAGGTAAAGTGATGGACTCTGAATCTAGGGTCTAGGGTTCTAATCCCTGTTTGGGTCTTTTGTGGATATTTACATTTTTTTTCTTAGTTTTTATCCTTTTTTTCTTTCTCTCCAGATTTCTTATTCTTACTGTTTTATTCCCTTCATGTTTCCGGTTTCCCATTTTCTCTTTCTTATTCTTGCAACGCCATTTTCCTGTTTTCCGTGTATTATTCTTTTCAGCTTTGTGTGTTTTAACCCTTTAAGAGCCGGCCTACCTAGGTTTTTTTGTCACACTCTGTTGCCAGACTACTTTTCACTTTTTTGCGCTACACATGTTCAACCTTGATTTATGAAGGTATTTCCAGGGATTTTCCAGGAAAATTATATATTGTTTTTTTTCAGCTGGGCTTCAACATAATGTCTTGTTTGGCCATTTCTAGTGTATTCTCAATACTTTTGGGTGAAATATGTGCAAAAAAATTAAAAAAATCTCTTTTTTACAATTTGTAGTGTTTTTTTTGTAATAAAAAATGTAAGTTTGTTAATAAAATCTTATTGCGTGTGAAAGTCCTATTTCTGCCGGTCACAACGGTACCACATATGTATTGGTAGACACCCTTTCCTGCCCAGGAGACTTCCCCAAACTGAAACAGCAGTTTAGGAGATTTCAGATAGGATACAACTATGCAATATGATTGCATAGTTGTAAGGGGTTAATGTAAAAAAAAAAAATGACATAAGGTCATACATTTTGGCAGCTTGTGGCGCTCTCGGCTGGCGCTAGGTGTTGCTAGCGCATGGGCTAATATAAGCCATGCCCTGCAAACGCTGACTGGCCGGGAACGCTAGAGCTGACAGCGCCGGCGGCCAGAAGCCGATGCTGTGATGCCGGTGCTGCTGAGCATCTCAGACAAGGAGCTCAAGTGGCACCTGCACCAAAAATAATAAATTAGCCTCCCCATATATTTGAGTAACCTGGTGATCTCATCACAGAAGCAGCAACTCACACTCACAGAGCTGTTACCGCCGAGAAAAAAGCTGGAGCAAGTTCACTGCAGATGGGCGAAATGCTGCGGCTGTCTGCTATCACCTCACTAAATAAAATCCAGCAGATCCCCCTGTCACAGAACATCTTAGTTGTATTTTAATTCTCTATGTGTGTATGTTGGGGTAATACATATGTGTGTGTGTGTACACTTTAGCTGACCTGCCTGTAAACCCCTCATTTCTTTTCTCCCCCCTCCCACTTGGATTTCCTAGTTATCTAACCCTCACATGCCAGGTCAATGCTGATAACCACCCCCTCTTCACATCCTTTCCTCCCTCACACCTAGTAATAAAACCACTTGGAAAATCCAAATAAACAAATTGCAAATAGATCCTAGCTAGGTGCCTCATGCTTGTCACCCCCCTCCCTTGGAATGTGGTCAGTTTGTATCGTATAGCAGAAATGGGAGGGGTGGGGAGGCCCGCTGTTCTGGGGCTATAAGCATGGCTCAGAAGAATGGCGACACACTCGATCTGACCATCAAGATTGACACACGCTGGCTTTTAACATCCAAGCTGAACAAGACCAGAAGGCGTGTGAGGACAATTGATTTCATCAAAGAGAACGCAGCCCAGACGAACTTTTAAGTATATTTTCCACCTTCTTTTATTTTGCATTGCTATTTATCTTATTTACCGTGTTTTATAGTTAATTCTGCTGTTAGCACCTTGCATCGTGTTTCTTGTTGTTTCGTGTTTTCTGTTTAAATAAATTCTAAAAATACAGCAGAGGTTCACTTATGCTTTTAATTAAGGCTATAAAAAGGCTCACGCTATTTCTGAAGAGCCTGGCTACCCTACTTGCCTAGGGAGCTTGATCGCCCCGCCTGGAAGTGGTTCTGGGTCGATCGATACGTTCGATCTGATTGTATTGTGTGTGGCCTGTATTATATTATAGAGTTGAGCACTGATTGTGCTCTGGTGGCAGCAGTTTATAGCCACGTGTGTTGCCAATTGAAGAATTGCGGTGACGCACGTGGGGTACGATTGGCCGGTCTGATCAGATGAACGATCAATAGGTCTGATCAACCCGTGCAATCGTCACACCCCCCATTCAGCAAATGAACTTAGCCACTTTCATTTTACAAGTAAGGCATACATTTTTTTTGTACTATAGCCACACTAGAAACTATTTTGCGGGTATTTAATTATCTTTTTCAATGCAAATATTCCTGATAGTGCTCCTTTAATGAGGAGATGGGAGCTGCCAAGGGAGGGATGCAAACAGAGTCCTCGGCCAATCAATGCCGTTTGCTTAGCAAATGGCTCTGTTTATATGTACAGCTCGGCAAAAGGGAGCCAGAGCGACTGCATCCCTGGGCGCCCAGCCTATCTGAATGGCTATCCCTGGAACCGCACCTCAGCCCAGAGATGTTGAGTATGCGTCCAGAGCTATTTACATTGCCATGGAAGCCAGTTGGGTTTTTATGGCGACCCGGTTGGCGTTTTACACAGTGGCGAGGTCGGGACTATTCACGATAGTGTTCCTTTAATGAGGAGATGGGAGCTGCCAAGGGAGGGATGCAAACAGAGTCATCTAGGCCGACTAGTTTTGTGGCTTTATAGACCCCTAAGCCCCCCCCCCCCCCCCAGACAAAGAAATAACCCAATCTCACAAACAGAAGTCCATCGTCACTGACATGTCTAAGGGAGGGAGGGGAACCAAACCTTTGGCTGCTGTATTGAGTGTGTGCTGGGAATTGTAGTTCCTTGGGGGTCTAAGACCCTCAGATTGGTATTATTTCACTACAACACTTACCTTAAAGTGGACCAACACCCAGGATTTTGACTATCCTGGGTGTTGGTCCACTTCGGTGGGGCACCCCCAGAAAGGCCGAAAACTCACCTGACCCCGCTCCCACGTGACTGCTCCAGCGAATCACCGCCGACGGACAAACGAGGTCCGTCGACGGACAAGCGAGCGTCGCCTCCCGCGCGTCACTATTACAGGGAGCGGGCCCGCGCCAGCCATTCACAAACGGCAGGCGCGGGTGCGCGCCCTGCTAGAGGGACACACAGGAGGCGGCGGTGGCACGCGCAGGAACGGGGAGAAGGTAGGATTTGTGGCCTTCCTGGGGGGTTTCACCCCGCGGGACATTATAGGCCGATCCCCCCTGGGTGTTGGTCCACTTTAACAGCAAGGGGCTTTCAATCCATTGGTGGGTGCTCAGCTTGGTGTAGCTCTACTTATGGGTGCAGCGCCTGAATGCTTAGCCAGCCAATCTGTGCAGCAGCAACAGCCAGTTAACGTTCCTCAGCGGCCACCACTAGGAGTCTATTGAGAAGTGGGGCTCCCCACCTCGGTTATTGGATTGGCCCCCCACCCTAAAATCTGCCCCAGTACGGAGGATGGTAGGTTATTTTGCTAAAATAGACCCCCTATCCTAGTCTGTTTCGTAAATAGTAAAAATCC
Organism: Gastrophryne carolinensis; assembly: GCA_027917425.1. Lineage (NCBI taxonomy): Eukaryota > Metazoa > Chordata > Amphibia > Anura > Microhylidae > Gastrophryne > Gastrophryne carolinensis. The sequence goes on from CM051237.1 coordinate 23,754,142, forward strand.
TAGGTTTTGGTCCTTGCCCCTGGGGCAACCTGATTGGGGATGCCCTGCTGTGTGAAAACCAAGTTGTCCGAACAAACTCACCTCTTCCCGCTCCTACGATGCATGTATGGCCGCTCGTCCTATCAGCTCTTGGATCCACTCGAGCCCCTTCTTCCAGGAGCTTGTCTAAAGCAGGCACATCCGAGCGCACTATGGCTGCTTCCCCCGTTACCCTCTAACAGGGACTGTGCCCATGGGGACCATTCACAAATACCTCATTCAGACACACGCCTTGCCAGGGGGACAGCGGGGATTCGGCCGTGGCTCGCGCATGCGTGGTTGGACCGAAAAGAAGGTCAGTTTATGGGTGACCTGGGGGGTTTCACACAATGGCATCCTGATTTTGGAGGGAATGAATCGACTGTGGAATCTTATGGATTCCTATGCCGATCTCCATGGGTTTTGGTCCACTTTAACCAGTTTGAGTCCTTAGCCTGTGTGCAATATGCTTTATATACATTAAAGCAGATCTAAAGAAAAAAAAACTAGTAGTCGTTTTTTACACATCCTAATTCAGGCTTCATTTGGCTAAATAGGATGTTCCTCTTTAGCAGGGCATCCCGATTTGACGTCCATGCGGCAAAGGAAATCCCAGGGCCATCCAGAAAGGGTTGCTGCGGGTGCGCATCTAACTAGAGTTATACTGGAGATGTGGTAGCGGCGTGGAGATGCAGCGGGTGAGTGGTTTGGATGATCCAGTGGGCTTCATACAGAGAGGCCATAAGAGGTAGACCACCGCCAACAGTAGTTAAAGTGGACCAATAAGATTCCCGGGCCGATCCATTCCCTTCCCATGGGGCATCCAAAATCAAGATGCCCCACTGTGTGAAACCCCCCAGGTCGCCTGCGACACTTACCTTAATCCTGGTCCAATGGCGCATCCCCGCTATCCCTCTAGCAGGGCACGTGCCCGCGCCGGCCATATGTTAGAGGAAAGTGCGAGGTGCGGCCGCTAAGACGTGCATAGCTCAGCAGCTCCGAGCGCGCTGATTGGACGAGCGGCTGCACATGCGCCATAGGACCGCGGTGAGGTGACTTGATGCGGGATATTCTGGGGGATTTCACATAACGGGGCACCCCCGATCGGGGGAGTAAATCCGAGTGCGCTGGCGGCCATATCCCCTGCTACCCTCTAACAGGGAGTGTGCCCACGCTGGCCATTCACAAATGCCTGATGCAGTCACACACCCTGCTAAAGGGATAGCGGGGATGCGGCCACGGCTCGCACATGGCGACCTGGGGGGTTTTACACAACAGGGGAGCAAGTATGCCTGCCATGGATTCACATAGACTCCATGGTGGCTCCTCTTTAAAACGAACCCAAAGGAGGCAAACATGGCAGATTCCTTCCAATTAGTAACATGTAACCATATGAAAGTGACATGGAATCCAACCCCCCCCCCCCAGACCACCTGATCATTAGTGATGTCTCCATTCCAAACCAGTTACCTTTATCACAGTAGAAAACAAAGGCCGTCTTGTTACCAAAGAAACTCACACCAGAGAAGTAGTCTCTTCTTTACTGTTATAGCATCGGCGGCCATATTGTTGTAGCCCCGGCAGTATTCCCGTTCCACAGAGTTATTAGATATATTGCGGTGCCTTAAAATGAATGAAAATAGCAAAAAGACACTATATTCCTCTCTAATCGCATACACGTTGTAAGGCAGTGATGAAAAACCACAGTTGTGAAAGATTTCGGCCATATTCTTTAAGCTTGCTGGTGGAGTGAATAAGAGGAAGGTGTCCTCAATGCTGGTGGCGGCCATGTTGGTGTAGCCACAGGACGGCGCCACAGGCTTCACACAGGAAGCAGGTAATAATGGCTTCTGTACCTATTATTATTATTATCAGTGCTGAGAGGAGCTCACCATGTCCCCTTCCCCCTATTATTATTATACAGAGGAAGAGGAGGCTCACCATGACCCCTGCCCCCTATTATTATTATTATACAGAGGAAGAGGAGGCTCACCATGACCCCTGCCCCATATTATTATTATACAGAGGAAGAGGAGGCTCACCATGCCCCCTGCCCCCTATTATTATTATACAGAGGAAGAGGAGGCTCACCATGACCCCTGCCTCCTATTATTATTATACAGAGGAAGAGGAGGCTCACCATGACCCCTGCCTCCTATTATTATTATACAGAGGAAGAGGAGGCTCACCATGCCCCCTGCCCCCTATTATTATTATACAGAGGAAGAGGAGGCTCACCATGACCCCTGCCCCCTATTATTATTATACAGAGGAAGAGGGGGATCACCATGGCCCCTGCCCCCTATTATTATTATACAGAGGAAGAGGGGGATCACCATGACCCCTGCCCCCTATTATTATTATACAGAGGAAGAGGGGGATCACCATGGCCCCTGCCCCCTATTATTATTATACAGAGGAAGAGGAGGCTCACCATGCCCCCTGCCCCCTATTATTATTATACAGAGGAAGAGGGGGATCACCATGACCCCTGCCCCCTATTATTATTATACAGAGGAAGAGGGGGATCACCATGACCCCTGCCCCCTATTATTATTATACAGAGGAAGAGGGGGATCACCATGGCCCCTGCCCCCTATTATTATTATACAGAGGAAGAGGAGGCTTACCATGACCCCTGCCCCCTATTATTATACAGAGGAAGAGGGGAATCACCATGACCCCTGCCCCCTATTATTATACAGAGGAAGAGGAGGCTCACCATGACCCCTATTATTATTATACAGAGGAAGAGGAGGCTCACCATGACCCCTGCCCCCTATTATTATTATACAGAGGAAGAGGAGGCTCACCATGACCCCTGCCCCCTATTATTATTATATAGAGGAAGAGGGGGCTCACCATGACCCCTGCCCCCTATTATTATTATACAGAGGAAGAGGAGGCTCACCATGACCCCTGCCCCCTATTATTATTATACAGAGGAAGAGGGGGCTCACCATGTCCCCTGCCCCCTATTATTATTATACAGAGGAAGAGGAGACTCACCATGACCCCTGCCCCCTATTATTATTATACAGAGGAAGAGGAGGATCACCATGTCCCCTGCCCCATATTATTATTATACAGAGGAAGAGGAGGCTCACCATGACCCCTGCCCCCTATTATTATTATACAGAGGAAGAGGAGGCTCACCATGCCCCCTGCCCCCTATTATTATTATACAGAGGAAGAGGAGGCTCACCATGACCCCTGCCCCCTATTATTATTATACAGAGGAAGAGGAGGCTCACCATGGCCCCTGCCCCCTATTATTATTATACAGAGGAAGAGGAGGCTCACCATGACCCCTGCCCCCTATTATTATTATACAGAGGAAGATGGGGATCACCATGACCCCTGCCCCCTATTATTATTATACAGAGGAAGAGGGGGATCACCATGGCCCCTGCCCCCTATTATTATTATACAGAGGAAGAGGAGGCTCACCATGACCCCTGCCCCCTATTATTATTATACAGAGGAAGATGGGGATCACCATGACCCCTGCCCCCTATTATTATTATACAGAGGAAGAGGGGGATCACCATGGCCCCTGCCCCCTATTATTATTATACAGAGGAAGAGGAGGCTCACCATGACCCCTGCCCCCTATTATTATTATACAGAGGAAGAGGAGGCTCACCATGACCCCTGCCCCCTATTATTATTATACAGAGGAAGAGGAGGCTCACCATGACCCCTGCCCCCTATTATTATTATACAGAGGAAGAGGAGGCTCACCATGACCCCTGCCCCCTATTATTATTATACAGAGGAAGAGGAGGCTCACCATGACCCCTGCCCCCTATTATTATATAGAGGAAGAGGAGGCTCACCATGACCCCTGCCCCCTATTATTATTATACAGAGGAAGAGGAGGATCACCATGACCCCTGCCCCCTATTATTATTATATAGAGGAAGAGGAGGCTCACCATGACCCCTGCCCCCTATTATTATTATACAGAGGAAGAGGAGGCTCACCATGACCCCTGCCCCCTATTATTATTATACAGAGGAAGAGGAGGCTCACCATGACCCCTGCCCCCTATTATTATTATATAGAGGAAGAGGAGGCTCACCATGACCCCTGCCCCCTATTATTATTATACAGAGGAAGAGGAGGCTCACCATGACCCCTGCCCCCTATTATTATTATACAGAGGAAGAGGAGGCTCACCATGACCCCTGCCCCCTATTATTATTATACAGAGGAAGAGGAGGCTCACCATGACCCCTGCCCCCTATTATTATTATATAGAGGAAGAGGAAGCTCACCATGACCCCTACCCCCTATTATTATTATACAGAGGAAGAGGAGGCTCACCATGACCCCTACCCCCTATTATTATTATACAGAGGAAGAGGAGGCTCACCATGACCCCTGCCCCCTATTATTATTATACAGAGGAAGAGGAGGATCACCATGTCCCCTGCCCCCTATTATTATTATACAGAGGAAGAGGAGGCTCACCATGACCCCTGCCCCCTATTATTATTATACAGAGGAAGAGGAGGCTCACCATGACCCCTGCCCCCTATTATTATTATATAGAGGAAGAGGGGGATCACCATGACCCCTGCCCCCTATTATTATTATTATTATTATTATACAGAGGAAGAGGGGGCTCACCATGACCCCTGCCCCCTATTATTATTATACAGAGGAAGAGGAGGCTCACCATGACCCCTGCCCCTTATTATTATTATACAGAGGAAGAGGAGGCTCACCATGTCCCCTGCCCCCTATTATTATTATACAGAGGAAGAGGGGGCTCACCATGACCCCTGCCCCCTATTATTATTATACAGAGGAAGAGGAGGCTCACCATGTCCCCTGCCCCCTATTATTATTATATAGAGGAAGAGGAGGCTCACCATGACCCCTGCCCCCTATTATTATTATACAGAGGAAGAGGAGGATCACCATGACCCCTGCCCCCTATTATTATTATATAGAGGAAGAGGAGGCTCACCATGACCCCTGCCCCCTATTATTATTATACAGAGGAAGAGGAGGATCACCATGACCCCTGCCCCCTATTATTATTATATAGAGGAAGAGGAGGCTCACCATGACCCCTGCCCCCTATTATTATTATACAGAGGAAGAGGAGGCTCACCATGACCCCTGCCCCTTATTATTATTATACAGAGGAAGAGGAGGCTCACCATGCCCCCTGCCCCCTATTATTATTATTATACAGAGGGAGAGGAGGCTCACCATGACCCCTGCCCCCTATTATTATTATACAGAGGAAGAGGGGGCTCACCATGACCCCTGCCCCCTATTATTATTATACAGAGGAAGAGGGGGATCACCATGTCCCCTGCCCCTATTATTATTATATAGAGGAAGAGGAGGCTCACCATGACCCCTGCCCCCTATTATTATTATACAGAGGAAGAGGGGAATCACCATGTCCCCTGCCCCTATTATTATTATATAGAGGAAGAGGAGGCTCACCATGACCCCTGCCCCCTATTATTATTATACAGAGGAAGAGGGGGATCACCATGACCCCTGCCCCCTATTATTATTATATAGAGGAAGAGGAGGCTCACCATGACCCCTGCCCCCTATTATTATTATACAGAGGAAGAGGAGGCTCACCATGTCCCCTGCCCCCTATTATTATTATACAGAGGAAGAGGAGGCTCACCATGACCCCTGCCCCCTATTATTATTATACAGAGGAAGAGGAGGCTCACCATGACCCCTGCCCCCTATTATTATTATACAGAGGAAGAGGAGGCTCACCATGACCCCTGCCCCCTATTATTATTATACAGAGGAAGAGGAGGCTCACCATGACCCCTGCCCCCTATTATTATTATACAGAGGAAGAGGAGGCTCACCATGACCCCTGCCCCCTATTATTATTATACAGAGGAAGAGGAGGCTCACCATGACCCCTGCCCCCTATTATTATTATATAGAGGAAGAGGAGGCTCACCATGACCCCTGCCCCCTATTATTATTATACAGAGGAAGAGGAGGATCACCATGACCCCTGCCCCCTATTATTATTATATAGAGGAAGAGGAGGCTCACCATGACCCCTGCCCCCTATTATTATTATACAGAGGAAGAGGAGGCTCACCATGACCCCTGCCCCCTATTATTATTATACAGAGGAAGAGGAGACTCACCATGACCCCTGCCCCCTATTATTATTATATAGAGGAAGAGGAGGCTCACCATGACCCCTGCCCCCTATTATTATTATACAGAGGAAGAGGAGGATCACCATGACCCCTGTCCCCTATTATTATTATATAGAGGAAGAGGAGGCTCACCATGACCCCTGCCCCCTATTATTATTATACAGAGGAAGAGGAGGCTCACCATGACCCCTGCCCCCTATTATTATTATACAGAGGAAGAGGGGGCTCACCATGTCCCCTGCCCCCTATTATTATTATACAGAGGAAGAGGAGGCTCACCATGCCCCCTGCCCCCTATTATTATTATACAGAGGAAGAGGAGGCTCACCATGACCCCTGCCCCCTATTATTATTATACAGAGGAAGAGGAGGATCACCATGACCCCTGCCCCCTATTATTATTATTATACAGAGGAAGAGGAGGCTCACCATGACCCCTGCCCCCTATTATTATTATACAGAGGAAGAGGGGGCTCACCATGTCCCCTGCCCCCTATTATTATTATACAGAGGAAGAGGAGGCTCACCATGACCCCTGCCCCCTATTATTATTATACAGAGGAAGAGGAGGATCACCATGACCCCTGCCCCCTATTATTATTATTATACAGAGGAAGAGGAGGCTCACCATGTCCCCTGCCCCCCTATTATTATTATACAGAGGAAGAGGAGGTTCACCATGACCCCTGCCCCCTATTATTATACAGAGGAAGAGGAGGTTCACCATGACCCCTGCCCCCTATTATTATTATACAGAGGAAGAGGGGGTCACCATGACCCCTGCCCCCTATTATTATTATTATTATACAGAGGAAGAGGAGGCTCACCATGACCCCTGCCCCCTATTATTATTATTATTATACAGAGGAAGAGGAGGCTCACCATGACCCCTGCCCCCTATTATTATTATACAGAGGAAGAGGAGGCTCACCATGACCCCTGCCCCCTATTATTATTATACAGAGGAAGAGGGGGTCACCATGACCCCTGCCCCCTATTATTATTATTATTATACAGAGGAAGAGGAGGCTCACCATGACCCCTGCCCCCTATTATTATTATTATTATACAGAGGAAGAGGAGGCTCACCATGACCCCTGCCCCCTATTATTATTATTATTATACAGAGGAAGAGGAGGCTCACCATGACCCCTGCCCCCTATTATTATTATTATTATACCGAGGAAGAGGAGGCTCACCATGACCCCTGCCCCCTATTATTATTATTATTATACAGAGGAAGAGGAGGCTCACCATGACCCCTGCCCCCTATTATTATTATACAGAGGAAGAGGAGGATCACCATGACCCCTGCCCCCTATTATTATTATACAGAGGAAGAGGAGGCTCACCATGACCCCTGCCCCCTATTATTATTATACAGAGGAAGAGGAGGCTCACCATGACCCCTGCCCCCTATTATTATTATACAGAGGAAGAGGAGGATCACCATGACCCCTGCCCCCTATTATTATTATTATACAGAGGAAGAGGAGGCTCACCATGACCCCTGCCCCCTATTATTATACAGAGGAAGAGGAGGCTCACCATGACCCCTGCCCCCTATTATTATTATACAGAGGAAGAGGAGGATCACCATGACCCCTGCCCCCTATTATTATTATTATACAGAGGAAGAGGAGGCTCACCATGACCCCTGCCCCCTATTATTATTATACAGAGGAAGAGGAGGCTCACCATGTCCCCTGCCCCCTATTATTATTATACAGAGGAAGAGGGGGATCACCATGACCCCTGCCCCCTATTATTATTATACAGAGGAAGAGGGGGATCACCATGACCCCTGCCCCCTATTATTATTATACAGAGGAAGAGGAGGCTCACCATGACCCCTGCCCCCTATTATTATTATACAGAGGAAGAGGGGGATCACCATGACCCCTGCCCCCTATTATTATTATACAGAGGAAGAGGAGGCTCACCATGACCCCTGCCCCCTATTATTATTATTATACAGAGGAAGAGGAGGCTCACCATGACCCCTGCCCCCTATTATTATTATACAGAGGAAGAGGAGGATCACCATGACCCCTGCCCCCTATTATTATTATACAGAGGAAGAGGAGGCTCACCATGACCCCTGCCCCCTATTATTATTATACAGAGGAAGAGGAGGCTCACCATGACCCCTGCCCCCTATTATTATTATACAGAGGAAGAGGAGGATCACCATGACCCCTGCCCCCTATTATTATTATTATACAGAGGAAGAGGAGGCTCACCATGACCCCTGCCCCCTATTATTATACAGAGGAAGAGGAGGCTCACCATGACCCCTGCCCCCTATTATTATTATACAGAGGAAGAGGAGGATCACCATGACCCCTGCCCCCTATTATTATTATTATACAGAGGAAGAGGAGGCTCACCATGACCCCTGCCCCCTATTATTATTATACAGAGGAAGAGGGGGCTCACCATGACCCCTGCCCCCTATTATTATTATACAGAGGAAGAGGAGGCTCACCATGACCCCTGCCCCCTATTATTATTATACAGAGGAAGAGGAGGATCACCATGACCCCTGCCCCCTATTATTATTATTATACAGAGGAAGAGGAGGCTCACCATGACCCCTGCCCCCTATTATTATTATACAGAGGAAGAGGAGGCTCACCATGACCCCTGCCCCCTATTATTATTATACAGAGGAAGAGGGGGCTCACCATGTCCCCTGCCCCCTATTATTATTATACAGAGGAAGAGGAGGCTCACCATGACCCCTGCCCCCTATTATTATTATTATTATTATTATTATTATACAGAGGAAGAGGGGGCTCACCATGACCCCTGCCCCCTATTATTATTATACAGAGGAAGAGGAGGATCACCATGACCCCTGCCCCCTATTATTATTATTATTATACAGAGGAAGAGGAGGCTCACCATGACCCCTGCCCCCTATTATTATTATACAGAGGAAGAGGGGGATCACCATGGCCCCTGCCCCCTATTATTATTATACAGAGGAAGAGGGGGATCACTATGGCCCCTGCCCCCTATTATTATTATACAGAGGAAGAGGAGGCTCACCATGACCCCTGCCCCCTATTATTATTATACAGAGGAAGAGGGGGATCACCATGACCCCTGCCCCCTATTATTATTATACAGAGGAAGAGGGGGATCACCATGGCCCCTGCCCCCTATTATTATTATACAGAGGAAGAGGAGGCTCACCATGACCCCTGCCCCCTATTATTATTATACAGAGGAAGAGGGGGATCACCATGGCCCCTGCCCCCTATTATCATTATACAGAGGAAGAGGGGGATCACCATGACCCCTGCCCCCTATTATTATTATATAGAGGAAGAGGGGGATCACCATGACCCCTGCCCCCTATTATTATTATACAGAGGAAGAGGAGGCTCACCATGACCCCTGCCCCCTATTATTATTATATAGAGGAAGAGGGGGATCACCATGACCCCTGCCCCCTATTATTATTATTATACAGAGGAAGAGGAGGCTCACCATGACCCCTGCCCCCTATTATTATTATTATACAGAGGAAGAGGAGGCTCACCATGACCCCTGTCCCCTATTATTATTATTATACAGAGGAAGAGGAGGCTCACCATGACCCCTGCCCCCTATTATTATTATACAGAGGAAGAGGGGGATCACCATGACCCCTACCCCCTATTATTATTATACAGAGGAAGAGGAGGCTCACCATGACCCCTGCCCCCTATTATTATTATACAGAGGAAGAGGGGGCTCACCATGACCCCTGCCCCCTATTATTATTATACAGAGGAAGAGGGGGCTCACCATGACCCCTGCCCCCTATTATTATTATATAGAGGAAGAGGGGGATCACCATGACCCCTGCCCCCTATTATTATTATACAGAGGAAGAGGAGGCTCACCATGACCCCTACCCCCTATTATTATTATACAGAGGAAGAGGAGGCTCACCATGACCCCTGCCCCCTATTATTATTATTATACAGAGGAAGAGGAGGCTCACCATGACCCCTGCCCCCTATTATTATTATATAGAGGAAGAGGAGGCTCACCATGACCCCTGCCCCCTATTATTATTATACAGAGGAAGAGGAGGCTCACCATGTCCCCTGCCCCCTATTATTATTATACAGAGGAAGAGGAGGCTCACCATGACCCCTGTCCCCTATTATTATTATTATACAGAGGAAGAGGAGGCTCACCATGACCCCTGCCCCCTATTATTATTATACAGAGGAAGAGGGGGCTCACCATGACCCCTACCCCCTATTATTATTATACAGAGGAAGAGGAGGCTCACCATGACCCCTGCCCCCTATTATTATTATACAGAGGAAGAGGAGACTCACCATGACCCCTGCCCCCTATTATTATTATACAGAGGAAGAGGAGACTCACCATGACCCCTGCCCCCTATTATTATTATATAGAGGAAGAGGAGGCTCACCATGACCCCTACCCCCTATTATTATTATATAGAGGAAGAGGAGGCTCACCATGACCCCTACCCCCTATTATTATTATACAGAGGAAGAGGAGGGTCACCATGACCCCTGCCCCCTATTATTATTATACAGAGGAAGAGGAGGCTTACCATGACCCCTGCCCCCTATTATTATTATATAGAGGAAGAGGGGGATCACCATGACCCCTGCCCCCTATTATTATTATTATACAGAGGAAGAGGAGGCTCACCATGACCCCTGCCCCCTATTATTATTATTATACAGAGGAAGAGGAGGCTCACCATGACCCCTGTCCCCTATTATTATTATTATACAGAGGAAGAGGAGGCTCACCATGACCCCTGCCCCCTATTATTATTATACAGAGGAAGAGGAGGCTCACCATGACCCCTGCCCCCTATTATTATTATACAGAGGAAGAGGGGGCTCACCATGACCCCTGCCCCCTATTATTATTATACAGAGGAAGAGGAGGCTCACCATGACCCCTGCCCCCTATTATTATTATACAGAGGAAGAGGAGGCTCACCATGACCCCTGCCCCCTATTATTATTATACAGAGGAAGAGGAGGCTTACCATGTCCCCTGCCCCCTATTATTATTATACAGAGGAAGAGGAGGCTCACCATGACCCCTGCCCCCTATTATTATTATTATACAGAGGAAGAGGAGGCTCACCATGACCCCTGCCCCCTATTATTATTATACAGAGGAAGAGGAGGCTCACCATGACCCCTGCCGCCTATTGTTATTATACAGAGGAAGAGGAGGCTCACCATGCCCCCTGCCCCCTATTATTATTATACAGAGGAAGAGGAGACTCACCATGACCCCTGCCCCCTATTATTATTATTATACAGAGGAAGAGGAGGCTCACCATGACCCCTGTCCCCTATTATTATTATTATACAGAGGAAGAGGAGGCTCACCATGCCCCCTGCCCCCTATTATTATTATACAGAGGAAGAGGAGACTCACCATGACCCCTGCCCCCTATTATTATTATACAGAGGAAGAGGAGGCTCACCATGACCCCTGTCCCCTATTATTATTATTATACAGAGGAAGAGGAGACTCACCATGACCCCTGCCCCCTATTATTATTATACAGAGGAAGAGGAGACTCACCATGACCCCTGCCCCCTATTATTATTATATAGAGGAAGAGGAGGCTCACCATGACCCCTACCCCCTATTATTATTATATAGAGGAAGAGGAGGCTCACCATGACCCCTACCCCCTATTATTATTATACAGAGGAAGAGGAGGGTCACCATGACCCCTGCCCCCTATTATTATTATACAGAGGAAGAGGAGACTCACCATGACCCCTGCCCCCTATTATTATTATACAGAGGAAGAGGAGGCTCACCATGACCCCTGCCCCCTATTATTATTATATAGAGGAAGAGGAGGCTCACCATGACCCCTGCCCCCTATTATTATTATTATACAGAGGAAGAGGAGGCTCACCATGACCCCTGCCCCCTATTATTATTATTATACAGAGGAAGAGGAGGCTCACCATGACCCCTGCCCCCTATTATTATTATTATACAGAGGAAGAGGAGGCTCACCATGACCCCTGCCCCCTATTATTATTATTGTACAGAGGAAGAGGAGGCTCACCATGACCCCTGCCCCCTATTATTATTATTATACAGAGGAAGAGGAGGCTCACCATGACCCCTGCCCCCTATTATTATTATACAGAGGAAGAGGAGGCTCACCATGACCCCTGCCCCCTATTATTATTATTATACAGAGGAAGAGGGGGCTCACCATGTCCCCTGCCCCCTATTATTATTATTATACAGAGGAAGAGGGGGCTCACCATGACCCCTGCCCCCTATTATTATTATTATACAGAGGAAGAGGGGGCTCACCATAACCCCTGCCCCCTATTATTATTATTATACAGAGGAAGAGGAGGCTCACCATGTCCCCTGCCCCCTATTATTATTATTATACAGAGGAAGAGGGGGCTCACCATGTCCCCTGCCCCCTATTATTATTATACAGAGGAAGAGGAGGCTCACCATGTCCCCTGCCCCCTATTATTATTATACAGAGGAAGAGGAGGCTCACCATGACCCCTGCCCCCTATTATTATTATTATTATACAGAGGAAGAGGGGGCTCACCATGTCCCCTGCCCCCTATTATTATTATACAGAGGAAGAGGAGGCTCACCATGTCCCCTGCCCCCTATTATTATTATACAGAGGAAGAGGAGGCTCACCATGACCCCTGCCCCCTATTATACAGAGGAAGAGGAGGCTCACCATGACCCCTGCCCCCTATTATTATTATAAAGAGGAAGAGGAGACTCACCATGACCCCTGCCCCCTATTATTATTATACAGAGGAAGAGGGGGCTCACCATGACCCCTGCCCCCTATTATTATTATACAGAGGAAGAGGAGGATCACCATGACCCCTGCCCCCTATTATTATTATACAGAGAAAGAGGAGGCTCACCATGACCCCTGCCCCCTATTATTATTATACAGAGGAAGAAGGGGCTCACCATGACCCCTGCCCCCTATTATTATTATACAGAGGAAGAGGAGGATCACCATGACCCCTGCCCCCTATTATTATTATACAGAGGAAGAGGAGGATCACCATGACCCCTGCCCCCTATTATTATTATACAGAGAAAGAGGAGGCTCACCATGACCCCTGCCCCCTATTATTATTATACAGAGGAAGAAGGGGCTCACCATGACCCCTGCCCCCTATTATTATTATACAGAGGAAGAGGAGGATCACCATGACCCCTGCCCCCTATTATTATTATACAGAGGAAGAGGAGGATCACCATGACCCCTGCCCCCTATTATTATTATACAGAGGAAGAGGAGGCTCACCATGACCCCTGCCCCCTATTATTATTATACAGAGGAAGAGGAGGCTCACCATGTCCCCTGCCCCCTATTATTATTATTATACAGAGGAAGAGGAGGCTCACCATGACCCCTGCCCCCTATTATTATTATACAGAGGAAGAGGGGGCTCACCATGACCCCTGCCCCCTATTTTTATTATACAGAGGAAGAGGAGGCTCACCATGACCCCTACCCCCTATTATTATTATTATACAGAGGAAGAGGAGGCTCACCATGACCCCTGCCCCCTATTATTATTATACAGAGGAAGAGGAGGCTCACCATGACCCCTGCCCCCTATTATTATTATTATACAGAGGAAGAGGAGGCTCACCATGACCCCTGCCCCCTATTATTATTATACAGAGGAAGAGGAGGCTCACCATGTCCCCTGCCCCCTATTATTATTATACAGAGGAAGAGGAGGCTCACCATGACCCCTGCCCCCTATTATTATTATATAGAGGAACAGGAGGCTCACCATGTCCCCTGCCCCCTATTATTATTATTATTATACAGAGGAAGAGGGGGCTCACCATGACTCCTGCCCCCTATTATTATTATACAGAGGAAGAGGGGGCTCACCATGACCCCTGCCCCCTATTATTATTATACAGAGGAAGAGGAGGCTCACCATGTCCCCTGCCCCCTATTATTATTATACAGAGGAAGAGGAGGCTCACCATGTCCCCTGCCCCCTATTATTATTATACAGAGGAAGAGGGGGATCACCATGGCCCCTGCCCCCTATTATTATTATATAGAGGAAGAGGGGGATCACCATGACCCCTGTCCCCTATTATTATTATACAGAGGAAGAGGAGGCTCACCATGATCCCTGCCCCCTATTATTATTATTATACAGAGGAAGAGGAGGCTCACCATGACCCCTGTCCCCTATTATTATTATACAGAGGAAGAGGAGGCTCACCATGTCCCCTGCCCCCTATTATTATTATTATACAGAGGAAGAGGAGGCTCACCATGACCCCTGCCCCCTATTTTTATTAGTCTGTGTGCTCCCCCCCCCCCCCTGGTCAGGCTGTCCCTTTCGTGGTGGCTGGACCACAGGAACTTGCTGGGGGGCAGGTCCTTTCTGGCCCCCTCCTGGGAGACGGTCACCACGGATGTCAGTCTGTCAGGTTGGGGGGGATTCTGGAAGTCCCTGCGGTTCCAGGGGAGGTGGGGCCCTCAGGAGGCCCACATACCCATCAACATTCTGGAACTACGGGCAATCAGGTTGGTACTGGAGCAGTTGATCACCTGCAGGGAATGCCTGTGCAGGTGCGCTCAGACAACAGGACAGCGGTTGCCTACATCAACCATCAGGGAGGGACCCGGAGCAGGGGTGCCCTCCAGGAGGTGTCGCAGATTCTGACATGGGCGGAGGCCAATGTTCAATGCATTTTGGCTGTGTACATCCCGGGGGCGGAGAATCTACTGGCAGACTCTCTGAGCAGGGGGACTCCCCGTCAGGGGGAGTGGTCCCTCTGCAACAGGGTATTCCAGTCCCTGTGTCACCGTTGGGGTCTACCAGATGTGGATCTGTTTGCGTCCCGTCACAATCACAAGCTCCCGGCCTTTGTCTCCCTGTCTCAGGATCCTCTGGCCTTGGCTTGGCTTGGATGCCCTGTCCATGTCATGGCAGGAATTCCGGCTCCTGTATGTCTTTCCTCCATTCCCCCTGCTGGGCAGGGTTCTGCGCAAGATTGCTCTGGAAGGGGTGCCAGTGATTCTGGTGGCCCCAGGGTGGCCAAGAAGAGTGTGGCTCGCAGACGTGGTACAAATGGCAGTAGACCAGTACGACCTGCCCAGGGTGCCAGATCTGCTCACTCAGGGCCCCTTACGCCATCCCAATTTGGGACTCAGTATTCTGAAGGGTCAGGTTTCTGCCCTGTCCGTCTTCTTTCAGAAGTCTTTTGCTCAGCATTCCTTGGTTAAGACCTTCTTTCAGGGGGTCACTGATGTGCGTCCCCCACGTAAACCTATGGTGCCTGTTTGGGATTTGAACTTGGTTTTGTCTGCCTTGCAGGGTGCTCCCTTTGAGCCTATTCAGGATGCTGCTCTGGCTGTACTTACCCTCAAAGTTGTTTTTCTGGTGGCTATTACTTCGGTCAGGCGTGTGTCTGAGCTGGCGGCTCTGTCTATTCAGCCCACATACTATGAAAGACACCAGGACAAGGTGGTGTTCCGCTTTAAGCCAGATGTTCTGCCTAAGGTGGTGTCTGCTTTTCATTTGAATCAGGATATTGTTCTTCCTTCATTGTGTCCTAATCCTAGCAGCGCTAAGGAAAGGGTTCTGCATTCCTTGGATGTGGTCAGGTGTCTGAAGTATTACCTGGTAGTCACTGCGGCCTTCAGGAAGACTGACGCTCTTTTGTGGTCCCTTCTGGTCCTAGGAAAGGTTTGGCTCCTGCAAAGTCTACCATTAGCAAATGGATCCGTCAGGCTGTGATTCAGGCCTATTCTGCTAAGGGGAAGAATCCTCCCTTCCGCCTTACTGCTCATTCTACTCGTGCTATTGGTGCCTCTTGGGCTTTTCAGCACCAGGCTTCTGTTGAGCAAGTTTGCAAGGCCGCTACTTGGTCTTCTGTTCATACCTTTTCAAAGTTTTACAAGGTTGATGTTAGGGCCTCAGCTGATGCTGTGTTTGGCCGCAAGGTTTTGCAGGCGGCAGTGGTTTAAACTGTCTGCTGTTGCCTTGTTGTTGGGGATCCCACCCTACTTTATGGACACTGCTATTGGATGTCCCAAGTGTAAGTACTATATCTGGAGCAGGACGTACTGTATACTTAGAATAATACAATTCTGTGAAATACTCACCTGTAGAATTGGTATTATAAGTATACAGTACGTCCTGCTCCACCCCACCATGGTTTTTGCATTATTCTGGATCCCCTGTATGGTGATTGTTATCATTGTTATAGTTACCAGTTTTGGTGGTTAAATTCTCCCGGCTTCTTGTTCACTGCTTTTCAATGCTGGGGATTTGTGGGAGGTCCCTGGGTATTTGAGGGGCCGGGAGGAGCCTGTTTTGCATGTCTCTGCAGTGCAGCACCATCTGGCGGAGGATAACCCAAGTGTAAGTACTATATCTGGAGCAGGACGTACTGTATACTTATAATACCAATTCTACAGGTGAGTATTTCACAGAATTGTATTTTTCACAGCCTCAGTGAACAGCGCCGGCGTTCAGCCTTGCACAGCGCCAGGTATTACCTCTCGCTACCTGTCGCTCTCCCATTTCAATGGACGATTCTTTTCTTCTCTTTAAACTGGGTTTTTGTTGTTTTTTTTTTCAAAAAAATCACAAATAATTCTGTGACCTCTTCTGGCATTGGAAAAGCAGTTTTTCCACAATTTTTTCATTTTTTATATATTTTTTCAGAAATGACATTACAGCTCTGCCATTAAAGTGTCATGTTACAATGTTGCTACAATGTAATTCCATATGTTTTTGCTTTGTTACTAGTGGATAGATGCTGAAAACAGACTTTAAACACACCGCCTCCTGCGCTCTGGGCTTCAGAGAAGCATTTTTCAGCGCCAGAGATTTGTGAGGCTGTTATTTTGCTGAATATGTTGTGAGTCGGTCGCTATGAGCAGTCGCTAACATGCGCTCCCATACAGCGCTGTACTGGTGAAATAGCAACTCCTCACAATGTATTCAACATTACTGAACAGCGACTGAGTCGCTATGAAGTAGCGACCCACAGCCGAGCACAGCAACTACTAGCGGGCGCTCTGAAAATGCTGCTACAGACGCTCATCTGTCGCTACCTTGCGCTAGTGATGAATCAGCCTGCCCGTCTTTATTCTCCACTGAAACACCATACTACCCCCCCAACATACACTCTCTCAAATTCTTAAAACTTCTCGCGTTTTATTCCTCAGACCCCGGAGATGCTATAATGGCAAATGTGAAAACTGAAGAGGAGGAAATATTAGTACACAACAAAGGGGAAATTCCTTTACAGCTCAGCTCAGGTGAGTAATAAACCTTGTATAGTAACATTTCCTTCTATCTCTTGTTCAGTCACTCCACACAGGGCCGGCGCTAGCACCCGGCAGGGTCGGACATCTGCCGAGGGCCCAAGGGAGGAGGGGGGCCTACTGGTGCTGGTGGGAGGTGAGGCACAATGTCCCTGAGCGCAGGGGCGTGGCACTGACCTGGACGCTGTGTTGTCCGAAGGCAGCAGTTAGATGGCAGGGCAGTAGGAAGGGAAAGCCCGGCCGTTTGTGGTCGCTGGGTCCGCATAGGCAGAGAGCAGTAGCTTCCTGATTAAGGAGGCTCCGCCCCCCAGATGCTTCATCATTCTGCTGCCTGTGTCCAGAGCTGTGAGGAGGAAGTGTTCAGTACTGCTAAGGTAGGGATGTCTGTGTGTGTGTGTGTGTGTGTGTGTGTGTGTTTCTGTCTGTGGATGTGTCTATGTGTCTATGTGTCTGTGTGTGTCTCTGTCTGTCTGTGGATGTGTATGTGTCTGTGTCTCTGTCTATCTGTGCATGTGTCTGTGTATGTGTGTGTGTCTATGTGTGTGTCTCTGACTGTCTGTGCATGTGTATGTGTCTGTGTCTCTGTCTATCTGTGCATGTGTATGTGTCTATGTGTATGTGTGTGTCTCTGTCTGTCTGTGCATGTGTCTATGTCTGTGTCTCTGACTGTCTGTGCATGTGTATGTGTGTGTCTCTGTCTGTCTGTCTGTGCGTGTGTGTGTGTGTGTGTGTGTGTGTGTGTGTGTGTGTATGTGTCTGTGTGTGTCTCTGACTGTCTGTGCATGTGTATGTGTGTGTCTCTGTCTGACTGTCTGTGCATGTGTATGTGTCTATGTGTATGTGTCTGTGTCTCTGTCTGTGCATGTGTATGTGTCTGTGTGTGTGTATATGTGTGTGTCTCTGACTGTGTGCATGTGTGTGAGTCTGTGTGTGTGTGTGTCTGACTGTCTGTGTGTCTCTGACTGTCTGTGTATGTGTCTGTGAGTCTGTGTGTGTGTGTCTCTGTCTATCTGTGCATGTGTATGTGTCTATGTCTCTGACTGTCTGTGTGTGTGTGTCTGTGTGTATCTCTCTCTGTGTCTGTTGGACTTTATATGTTTTTACCATTTGCTAAAGCACTGATCACTCTGGCTATGGTTTGGATGATGGAACCCTGATTAAAGTGGAACAAAACCCAGCAGCGGCCGGTATGGAATCTAAAAGATTTCAAGGCCAGCCGCTGGCTTCTCCCCGAATGGGGATACCCCACTGTGTGACACCTCTCCAGACGCCCATAGAAACTCATCTCTCCCCGCTCCAACAGCTCATGCGTGAGCTCTCGTCCAATGAGAGCCACCTGCCAAATGACATAGTCATGGCAGACAGCTCTCATTAGAAAGCCCACACATGTGCTGTTGAAACACAGAAGAGCTGAGTGAATAGCGGTGTTCTGGGGGTTTCACACAGCGGGGCATCCCAATGAGACTCCAGGGCTGGCTAATCCCCTCTCTCTTGGGCATCCCAAACTGGGATGAAAACAGAACAAAACCCATGTGGTCCGGCCATGGAATGGCGGCTGGCTTTTCCCCAGGGGCATCCCGAATCATGTGACTATGTCATTCAGCAGGAGGCTCTCGTTGTTGCTCATGGCAGTGCGGGGGATGCGGCAGTGCGTTCTCCCCATTCTAGCCCATGAAAGCCATTTGATGAATGACATAGTCATGGGTGCAGCCATCTTGGTTCTGATACACAGAGCAGCTTCCCGCCCCCACCCACCTATACACTTGAATAGATGGGCGAGCAGGGCGCTCTGTGCACAGTCTGTGCGGCAGTCACAGGAGAACTGGGGACAGTGCAGGGTAAACCCCATCACGGGACTGGAGAAGGGGGCCCACTGAGACCCTGTCGCCCAAGGGCCCACAAAACCCTAGAGCCAGCCCTGACTCCACACACTCTGGTCTGTGTTATACAGCTCAGTACAGGGGCCTGACTCTCATCTTTATTCACAGACCCTGGAGGAGCTATAGTGAAAACTGAGGAGGAGGAAGAAGGAATTGTGAAGAAAGAACAGGAGGAAATCCCTCTACAGATCAGCTCAGGTGAGTAAGTAACAATAGAAAATATGTTTTTGTTATCCTGCTCAGTCTCCCCACTTACTATGATTTGTATTATACACCTCAGCATCACGCTCATCGTCAGTCACAAACCCTGGAGACACCATAGACCAATTTGATTCAGTTATCTCTATGTGTTACCTAATCTCTGATAATCTGGCTGTGAAGAATAGAATTCCTTGGCTTTATACCTTACAAGGAATATCGAGAAATCTGTATATAATCTCAGCAATGGAATTCACAAAAACAAGCGTATCCAGGAATCGAAGCCAAAAAACTGACGAGCGGATTTAATTATTCTTGAAATGAAATAGATAAGGTAGATAGCCAGTGGCCATGTGTAACTCAGCTGAATTGTCGCAAGTCTTCCTTTCTGGAGTGAAAGAGGCGGCAAATCTTCCTTGGGTCGACTTGAGCTGCCTCTTGTCTTAAAGTGGACCAACACCCAGGATTTTCACTATCTTGGGTTTTGGTCCACTTCCGCGGGGCACCCCGATCGGAATGGCAGAAAAAACTCACCTCACCCGCTCCTATGGCGCATGCGCGGCCGCTTGTCCGATCAGTGCGCTCAGAGCCGCTGTGGTATGCACGTCCAAGTGACGGACAACCACAGTGGCTCCGAGCACGCTGGCGGCCGCATCTCGCACTTCCCTCTAAATGGCCGGCGCGGGCAAACGCCCTGCTAGAGAGAAGCGGGAGATGCAGCCGCGGCCCATGCATGCGCCACTGGAATGAGAGTAAGGTAAGGTTGAATGGGGCGTCCTGGGGGGTTTCACACAGTGGGGCATCCCGATTTTGGGGAGGGATCTGATGGGCCCGGGAATCTTATAGATTCCTGGGCCGATCGGGCCGGGTGTTGTTCCACTTTAATGACCAGCTTTGCTACTTTCACAGCTTGGGAGATGGTAGGCTGAGGTGTATGTGTCTGGTGTATGCGAGAAGTGTGTGAAAGAAATCAGCCCAGATCCCCTCCCCTGTGCGGCTTACATAGCTCTCCCATTCAGCTCAAATTCCACCTTACAAATCTGCACGTCCTCCTCCCTTCTGACATGAATTAAAGAGGACCAAAGCCCAGGATTGTGACTATCCTGTGTTTTGGTCCACTATGTGAAACCCCCCAGATCTCCCGCATCAACTCACCTCATCGCGGGCCCCACGCCCCATGCGCCGCCGCTCGTCCAATCAGCGCGCTCAGAGCCGCTGAGCTATGGACATTTAACCCAACGTGTTAGCTCAGCGGCTCCGAGCGCTCTGGCCGGCGCATCTCGTGCTTCCCTCTAACAGGGAGCACGCCCGCACTGACCATTCACGAATGGCACGGGCACTTGCCCTGCTAGAGGGATAGCGGGATGCGGCCGTGGCCCGCGCATGCGCCATTGGACCAGGATTAAGGTAAGTGTATCGGTCAACCTGGGGGGGGTTTCACAAAGCGGGGCATCACGATTTTGGCTGCCCCGCGGGGAGGGGATGGATCGGCCCGGGAATCTTATAGATCTTTTCTGGGCCAATCCAGCTGGGTTTTGGTCCACTTTAATAAAATGGGCCCCGTGAAATATAATCTTTAACTCAACTTGCATACAACAGATGTTACAAGTTAATGTTCTGAAGTCCATACATCACATAATTACATGAGTTGACATGGAGACATAGAAAAAAAAACATTATTTATCCTTAAACCGGATCAACAGCCTGGCACAGTTGGAGAAGAAACATAGCGGCCATTTTGGATCTCTCTCTCCCAGCATGTCCGCCATGCTGCTGCCTGGATTTAACTGACCTAATTGACAATGCACAGTAACAGGAAGCCCAGCAGGGGAGGGGAGGCATATGAGCACCGTTTGTTCTGGTGGTCTGGTTTAAGTCTCGTTTTGGCATCTGAAGTAAATTAACTCCTTGCATGGGGTCCCATAACTCAGCTTTCAAAGGTGGAGCCAAATAATAATATTTTGAATTAAAATATTCCAAATCTAAAAGGTTGTAACACCTATTCCCTAATTTACCCCTCATCACACCACACACTCGCCCTCTATCTCTCTTTCTGGAATTCTCCACACATCTTGATACATCACTCCCCCCCCCCCCCCTCACAGTCTCCAGAGACACTATAGAAAGAAATGTGAAAACTGAGGAGAAAGACGTAATGATAAAGAAATTCCTCTACATACAGCTCGGTACAGGGACATGACTCTCATCTTTATTCTCAGACCCTGGAGGAGCTATAGTGAAAACTGAGGAGGAGGAAGGATGTGTGAAGAATGAAGAAGAGGAGGAAATCCCTCTACAGATCAGCTCAGGTGAGTAATAATAATGTATAGCAAAACTTTCCCTGTTTCTTCTGCCTTAATAACCACAAACATTACCGTCTCAGTACAGGAACCTGACTCTCATCTTTATTCACAGACCCTGGAGGAGCTATAATGAAAACTGAGGAGGAGGAAGGATGTGTGAAGAATGAAGAAGAGGAGGAAATCCCTCTACAGATCAGCTCAGGTGAGTAATAATAATGTATAGCAAAACTTTCCCTGTTTCTTCTGCCTTAATAACCACAAACATTACAGTCTCGGTACAGGAACCTGACTCTCGTCTTTATTCTCAGACCCAGGAGGAGCTATAGTGAAAACTGAGGAGGAGGAAGAATTTGTAAAGAATGAGGCAAAGGAAATCCCTCCACAGATCAGCTCAGGTGAGTAATAACCCTGAATAGAAAAGCTTTCCCCGTTTCTCTTGCCTGAATAAACACAAACATTATAGTCTTATACAGATCAGTATAGTGACGAGACTCTCATCTTTATTCACAGACCCTGAAAAAGCTTTAGTGAAAACTGAGGAGGAGGAAGAAATATTTATAAAAAGTAAAGAGGAAGACATTCCTCTACGGATCAGCACAGGTAAGTAATAAATCTTATGCAGAAGGCATATTTCTCTGCAATACACTATTCTAATGCTGCACTCCATCTTACACACAAGGCGGTGCCATCTGGTGCTGCTCGTTTCGAATTGGCCAACATCTCTCCCAGGGGTGTGCTTACTCACCACGCAGAAGATGCAAATGCGTGGGGCCCTGCACTGCTGTTGGTTGGAGGCAGGCAGGCAGGCCTATTTGCAGCCCTGGCACCCTCCTCCATACTCTTTTTTGGAAGAATAGTTTGTTCGAGCACTTAGTGGGCTCTCATTAAAAGAGTTTGATGCAACGATGCAATGCATTGCATTAAGGGGACTAACCTTATATATTGTTAAGGGGAACTACAGCCTTTCTTCGCATTTACTCCAACCCCCCCCCTCCTCCTACTATCCCTCCTCCTCATACTTGCCTCTTCTGGGTCTTTTTGCTTAGGGACGGCACAACAGCTAGCACATCCTATTGAAGGAAGATGGTGGGTTAAAAAGCATTTGGGATGCCCCTCTGTGTGAAACCCCCCCAGAATTGCAAAAGGAAACTCAGCACCTCCGGATTCCCAACCAGGGCGCTCAGCCAATCGGTGTGCTCCACTTTGCTTGGCTCCATTTAGCTCTGTTAGCTGCTCAGCTAGCAAGATGAGCGCACCGCACGCAGCATACCTGCTCACATCTAGCTGTAGCCGTGCCCGCGCCAGCCACTTAGAAAGGGCTGGTGCAGGTACGCACCCCGGATAGAGGTATGTTGGGGATGCAGTGAGGGCTCCGGGAAAAGGTAAGTGTGCACTGTGTGAACCCCCTGGGCAGACCTGCAATTGCTTACCTTTCTGGGAGCTGTGCTTCCATGTCTGGCTTGCACCCTCTGACATCATTCACAGGAGCACTACTTAGCCCTCAATTTACCTGTATCATCACTGTATCCCATCCTGCACCACCCCGAACCTTAGTAGGAGCACTACTAAGCCCTCAACTTACCTGTATCATCACTGTATCCCATCCTGCACCACCCTGAACCTTAGTAGGAGCACTACTAAGCCCTCAACTTACCTGTATCATCACTGTATCCCATCCTGCACCACCCTGAACCTTAGTAGGAGCACTACTAAGCCCTCAACTTACCTGTATCATCACTGTATCCCATCCTGCACCACCCCAAACCTTAGTAGGAGCACTACTAAGCCCTCAACTTACCTGTATTATCACTGTATCCCATCCTGCACCACCCCGAACCTTAGTAGGAGCACTACTAAGCCCTCAACTTACCTGTATCATCACTGTATCCCATCCTGCACCACTCTGAACCTTAGTAGGAGCACTACTAAGCCCTCAACTTACCTGTATCATCACTGTATCCCATCCTGCACCACCCCGAACCTTAGTAGGAGCACTACTAAGCCCTCAACTTACCTGTATCATCACTGTATCCCATCCTGCACCACCCCGAACCTTAGTAGGAGCACTACTAAGCCCTCAACTTACCTGTATCATCACTGTATCATATCCTGCACCACCCTGAACCTTAGTAGGAGCACTACTAAGCCCTCAACTTACCTGTATCATCACTGTATCCCATCCTGCACCACTCTGAACCTTAGTAGGAGCACTACTAAGCCCTCAACTTACCTGTATCATCACTGTATCATATCCTGCACCACCCTGAACCTTAGTAGGAGCACTACTAAGCCCTCAACTTACCTGTATCATCACTGTATCCCATCCTGCACCACTCTGAACCTTAGTAGGAGCACTACTAAGCCCTCAACTTACCTGTATCATCACTGTATCCCATCCTGCACCACTCTGAACCTTAGTAGGAGCACTACTAAGCCCTCAACTTACCTGTATCATCACTGTATCATATCCTGCACCACCCTGAACCTTAGTAGGAGCACTACTAAGCCCTCAACTTACCTGTATCATCACTGTATCCCATCCTGCACCACCCCGAACCTTAGTAGGAGCACTACTAAGCCCTCAACTTACCTGTATCATCACTGTATCCCATCCTGCACCACCCCGGACCTTAGTAGGAGTACTACTAAGCCCTCAACTTACCTGTATCATCACTGTATCCCATCCTGCACCCCTCCGGACCTTAGTAGGAGCACTACTAAGCCCTCAACTTACCTGTATCATCACTGTATCCCATCCTGCACCACCCCGGACCTTAGTAGGAGCACTACTAAGCCCTCAACTTACCTGTATCATCACTGTATCCCATCCTGCACTCCTCCGGACCTTAGTAGGAGCACTACTAAGCCCTCAACTTACCTGTATCATCACTGTATCCCATCCTGCACCCCTCCGGACCTTAGTAGGAGCACTACTAAGCCCTCAACTTACCTGTATCATCACTGTATCCCATCCTGCACCCCTCCGGACCTTAGTAGGATCACTACTAAGCCCTCAACTTACCTGTATCATCACTGTAATCCCATCCTGCACCACCCCGAACCTTAGTAGGAGCACTACTAAGCCCTCAACTTACCTGTATCATCACTGTAATCCCATCCTGCACCACCCCGAACCTTAGTAGGAGCACTACTAAGCCCTCAACTTACCTGTATCATCACTGTAGCCCATCCTGCACCTGAATCGCATTCGCCAGTGCTTCCATGTCTGGCTTTCACCCTCTGACATCATTTGCAGGAGCACTACCAAGCCCTCTTCATTCGTTACAATGGAGGGGGCATGTCAGGCCTCGGCACACCACCTGCATTGCAATGAATGGAGAGGGCGTGAAAGAATTTGATGCGTTTTGTTTTTAGAAGAAAATAACCTAAACTGTTACTATTCGATGTTATCTGTAAACCATTGTTTGAAGACCAGCTTATGACATACAGTGGTGGCCCTCTCTAAATTTTACCATGTCATTTTTTCTTACAGATGGTATATGCAGTCAGAATAATGGGTATGAATTTGAGAATGTCTCTCCAGATGATGACATCACAGCACAGTCTGTGGGACCCATGACTACGCTAAATCTTGCAGCTTCAACATCTGATACCTCTATGCAATCGGGGTCTCATGAGGTTTTTGTTAGCCATGGTACCAATCACAAATATTCATGTTTTCAGTGTGGGAAATGCTTTACAGATTCTACACACCTTATCCAGCATGAAAGAGATCACGCAAGAGAAAAGCCATATGCCTGCTCTAAATGTGGAGAAAGTTTTTTTCATCATTCAGAACTTGCAGATCATGAAAGTGTTCATACAGAGAAGCCATTTTCTTGCTCTAAATGTGGGCTATGCTTTTCCCGACAATATCTACTAATCAGGCATGAAAGACGGCATACAGAGAAATATTTTTGTACGGAATGTGGAAAACATTTTTGTACCAACGGGGCGCTTTCGTCACATAAAAAAATACATTCAGGAGAGAAGCCATATCCTTGTTCTGAATGTGGGAAAGCTTTTTATCAGAAATCAAGCCTTATCATACATGAAAAAAATCATACAGGGAAGAAACCATTTTCTTGTTCTGAATGTGGAAAATGTTTTTCTTGGAAGGAAAGCCTTATCCCACATGAAAGAATTCATACAGGGGAGAGGCCATTTTCTTGTTCTGAATGTGGGAAATGTTTTTCTCAGAAATCTGTTCTTATGGCACATGAAAGACTGCATACAGGGGAGAAGCCATATTCTTGTTCCGAATGTGGGAAATGTTTTATTCAGATATCATCCCTTACCTTACATGAAAAATATCATAGAGGGGAGAAACCATATTCTTGTTCTGAATGTGGGAAAGCCTTTGCTCAGAAATCACAACTTATCGCACATGAAAGAAATCATACAGAGGAGAGGCCATTTTCTTGTTCTGAATGTGGGAAAAGTTTTTCTCAGAGATCTGTTCTTCTGGCACATGAAAGAATTCATACAGGGGAGAGGCCATTTTCTTGTTCTGAATGTGGGAAAAGTTTTTCTCAGAGATCTGTTCTTACGGCACATGAAAGAATTCATACAGGGGAGAGGCCATTTTCTTGTTCTGAATGTGGGAAAAGTTTTTCTCAGAAATCTACTCTTACGGCACATAAAAGAATTCACACAGGGGAGAGGCCATTTTCTTGTTCCGAATGTGGGAAATGTTTTATTCAGAAATCATCCCTTATCTCACATGAAAAATATCATACAAGGGTGAAGCCATATTCTTGTTCTGAGTGTGGGAAAACCTTTTCTCAGGAATCACGCCTTATCACACATCAAAGAAATCATACATAGGAGAAGCTATATTCTTGTTTAGAATGTGGTAAAGCTTTTTCTAAGAAATCATACAGGAGAGAAGCCGTTCACTGTAGGTGGGAAATGTTTTTTTCATGAACCAAGTCTTACTGCTTACTGGGTTCATACAGTAGAGAAGCCCTATTCCTGTTCTGAATGTAGAAAAGGTTTTGCTCAGCGAATACACCTTATTGGACATGAAAGAACTCATACAGGAGAGACTCCATAATCTTGTTCTGAATGTAGGAAATGTTTTCTTAAAAATCATATCTATACTCTTATGAAAGAATTCATACGGGGAAAAGGCATATTCATGTTCTGAATGTGGGAAAGCTTTTAATTAGAAAACAGTTATAATTGCACATGAAAGAATTCACACAGGAAAGAAGTCATAAATACCAACTATAAATCGAAAAAAGATCTAATCATTAAAGTGGACCTTCAACCTGAATAAGAGTCTTATATGTTTCCCACACCTTGTACACACAGATTGCTCACATTAAAAATCATCCTACCTAACTCTACTGCATGTTATAAGCCTTTAAAAATCTAAGATGGCGGCTCATGGAACATCAGGCAGCCTGCAAACAGGAAGTGTCTTCTGACTGTGTTGCTCTGCATTCTGGGATTGCTGTCCTTTCCCTGAGCCCAGCTCTGCTTTGTCTTTGCAAAGCACAGCTATAACCCACCCCCTGCACTTTATCCTGCTCTCCTCTCCTCAGTATGTGATGCTTCTGAGTCAAGATGGCGTCACCCATATCCTAGAGTCCTGAACAGAGTTGCAGCCCAGTGGGGGAAAGAAAAATAAGTAAGTGATTAAAAACTTAAAATATAGTAATTTTAGATGCTGGGGAATAGTTTGGGCTTTTCATTAAATCATGCTGAAGGTCCACTTTAACACTCCGTGGGATAAAGATACAGTTCGCTGTGGTCAGCTTAAGGTCCAGTTAAGGGTTAAAATTAGAAAGGTTTGTATATAGATATTTTATATTATTGAGCACTTTTTGAATACACACAACTTTTGCATTTAAATGTTTGGCCTCTTGGGGCTCGATTCAATAAAGGTAGAAATAAATTCGTGTCACTCGAAAAATCGGATCGCATGCGTAAATTTTTAACTTTTTCGAGTGATTCAAAAAAGGGGTTGAATTAAATACGTGCACTCGAAAATGCAATCGTAAAATTTTCAAATCACTCGTAAAATTTTCAAAATGCTCGTAAAAAGGCTGTCGCAAGCGAAAATTATTGAAAAATGTACTCAAATTTGTTTCTATTGTTTAGTATTGTTTTCTGACTGCTGCATGGTGTTGTAAGGCTTTTTAATGGGTAAATGTAAATGCATAATTTTTTTCAACTTTTTAAGTTGCCTGTGTAGCTGTATGTACATGGCTAACATTGTGAATATATGTAATACAGAGGCAAGGTATGCTGTAGTGGAAGTACTAATTCAACAGTAATATTTGTAAGAGGCATGTATGTAGTTTTTTTTGGAGGGGGTTTGGTTGGATTGCCAGGGACCTGTAATAAAAATGTTTCCTTTAATGCAGAAATGTGGCCATTGTTTTCTATACAAAGCTTGCTCACATAGCACCACATGTCCCTGGGTGCAGGGAGAAGCTCTTTGCTAGCTTTAACCTCATGGTACGCCATTCTTATGCTTACACTATAACATGGACCAAAACCCAGCATTTTGACTATTTTGGGTTTTGGTGCACCACAGTGTAAAAACCCAAAGGTCCTCTACCAGTTAATGGTGCCAAATATGGATGCAGCAGGCTAAAGAGGTCTTCCAAAGCTGCACGATTTAGCCTAGTAAGCTGGAAAAGTGCTTGATATGGCAGCTGATCCACTTCCAAACGTGTCCAAAAATACTTGGGAATGGGTAGTCTGCGCCTTCTCTGGGCCACATCATCTACAATATGTTCAAAGTCAATGGCCTTGATTCACAATTCATTGAAAAAATTCTCATGGTAGTAAAAGAAAAAAGCCTGAGAATTTCACTGTTACCGAATCACCAGATAGGAATACACTGAAAGTCAATGGAACTTTTTTACTACCAGTAAAAAGGGGTAAAAAGTTTTCAGGAGAAAAAAAGTGCCATTGACTTTCATTATCTTCCTAACTAGTGATTCACAAACAGTGGAATTCTCAGGCTTTTTTCTTATGAATCAAAAAACTAGTGTGAAACACTCTAATTTATATCATGTGTGTGGCTCATCAAGTCCACCTGAATCAGTAGTAAAATTTTCGAATAGCAAAATGCAGTAGTACATTTTTCGATTAATTTATTTAGCACTTTTACAATCGCACTCGAATTTAATTCAAGTGACTTGTGTTTTACAATGGTTCCAGGTAGCTGAATCACTCTTAAAAAAATCGCAACTTTTTAAGCACAAAACACACGAAAAATCAATTTTCGACCTTTGTTGAATCCTTATAATTTTGCCAGTTAAGAGTTAACTCAGAGGTTCTGTCTGGCTCACTAGGAGGAGTGTACCAATTAAGCCCGGTCTTCCAATCTCCCATTGGTCAAAAGTCACATAAAGCTGTCCAGGCTTCAGCTCACACTGCCTGTGATAGCGTCTAGCTTGTGGTGTGTTACTCTGCTTGTTTATTTTCTACTGACCTGATTAGTTTGCTTTGCATCCCCACTATGCTTTTGCCTGACCCTTTGGATACTGTGACTCTCTGATTTACAGCTTTCCCTGGACTTCGGCTTTGTTTACTCCTTCTGGCAAGACACTGGTAGGACTGATAATATATTAGACTCTAGGGACGGTGGTCACTATCTTTATGGGCCAACCCAAAATTGGATGCCTGTCTTGTGAAATACCACTCACTTTTCCTCCAATCCCATGTTGCATCTTGGGCTTGTAACATCTCCAGGCATTTCTGAATGAGCTCAGAGCAGCAAATAGCTAAATAAAACACAATCCAATGATTCCAATGATTGGCTGAGCAGCCCGTGCATGGGAGCGGATATAAAAAAGGGGCATTACAAATTTGGGTACCCCCCCTTTAAGGTCTGAGAGTTACATTGTTGATATTAAACTGGACATTCAGCATCATTTAATGAAAAGCCCAAACCCATAAAAAATATTCCCCAGTATCTAAAATTAATATATATTAAATTTTTAGTCTCTTGCTTGCTTGCTTTATTCTTTTCCTGGTTGGGCTGAAACTCTTGTTCCAACAAAAAGGAAGGACCCTCCCGGCCCATAAATACCTGGGACCTCCCACTCATTCCCCAGTATAAAGATAGCAGTAAGATCAAGGGACAAGGAAAGCCAATTTGTGCCTTTTTTTTTTTTAATTTATGGTTGATTTACTATTAGCTTCTATGCTTGTTAATTGCATGTCTGTTATGTTTCTAGCTTGGCTGGCCTCCATTGAACTGTCATGAGCCCGTAAGGTTTAGATATGGGGCCAGGATCTATCAGTTTCCACGGAGCTCGACTCCGTTATACATCCCCCATATTCATTCTCTCATAAAATAAATACCAATTAAATGATGGCTTGGATAGAGGTAGTTCAGTTTTTATGAATTCACTGCGCATATTTTGTCATCTCAATTAATTATATGCAAAGCATGAACTCTATTTAATTATACTGTAATTTAAGTTTATAATAACAAGTTTATCTTAAATGTATTAAGTATATTTGATTTATCTATTTTTGTGGAGCTTGCTTAATATAATATATATAATGGACCCTGAGTGAGCAGATCCGGCAGAAGGGGTAGGTCTAACTGATCCTCTGCCACCCTTACCACGTCTGCAAACCAAACCTGTCTTGGCCACCTTGGAGCCACCAGGATTGCTGATGCGCCCTCTAGGGCCAGCTTGCGCACAACTCTGCCCACCATGGGAAACGGAGGGAACAGGTACAGAAACCCCAGATCCCTCCAGTTCAAAGACATGGCATCCGCTGCCAGAGCCAGCGGATCCCGCGAGAGAGACACAAATGCCGGAAGCTTGTGATTGTGACAAGAGGCAAAGAGGACCACCTCCGGAGTCCCCCACCGGTGGCAAAGCGACCGAAACACCTTGGGGCTGAGCGACCATTCCCTCCGGCAAGATGACCCCCTGCTCAGGGAGTCCGCCTCCGTGTTCTCCACTCCCGGAATATACACCGCCGAGATGCATGGGACATTGCTCTCTGCCCAAGCAAGGATCAAGGACACTTTCCTGAAGGCACTCCTGCTGCGAGTCCCTCCCTGGTGATTGATGTAGGCGACCGCCATCCGATTGTCCGACCGAACTTGAACCGGTAGGCCCCGTAACTGATGAGTCAAGTGAGCCAGAACCAACCTGATGGCTCTCAGCTCCAGAACATTGATGGGATCGTGCGCCTCCTGAGGCCCCCCACAGCCCCTGAAACTGAAGATCCTTCCAAACCCCCCCCAGCCCGACAGGCTGGCATCCGTGGTGACCGCCTCCCAACGAGGGGTCAGAAAGGACCTGCCCCTCGTCAGATTGCTTGGTTTCAGCCACCACCGAAGGGAACGCTGCACCCAGGGGAACATCAGAAAGGACTGATCCAATGACAGCGGGGACCCGTCCCAGGCCGCCAAGAGATGGAGCTGGAGCATGCTTGTGTGAAACTGGGCAAAGGGAACCGCCTCGAACGACGCCACCATCAACCCCACCAGTCACATTCCTAGCTGGAT
This sequence comes from Gastrophryne carolinensis, assembly GCA_027917425.1. Lineage (NCBI taxonomy): Eukaryota > Metazoa > Chordata > Amphibia > Anura > Microhylidae > Gastrophryne > Gastrophryne carolinensis. The sequence goes on from CM051237.1 coordinate 23,785,552, forward strand.
GAACGGACGAGGGATAGATAGGAGACGCTGAGTCAATTCCTGAATCAGAAGAACCTTGGCTCGGAGGCGGAAACACCATGACCTGAGAATCCAGAGACATTCCCAGGAACTCCACCACCCTGGAGGGAGTGAGGCAGGACTTGGGATAGTTGATCACCCAACCGAAACTCTCCAGAGTGGACACCACAGTCCTGGTATCCAGCTGCGCCTGACTGATGGAAGACGCCATGATGAGAAGATCGTCCAGATATGGCACGATGCGGATACCCCTGGCTCTGAGGATGGCCATCACTCCTGCCAACACCTTGGTAAAAACCCTTGGAGCCGAGGTAAGGCCAAACTGAAAATGTCGATTGTCCACGACAAACCTGAGGAATCTCTGGTGTGCCGGAAATATTGGAATATGCAGGTAAGCATCCTTGATGTCTATGGACGTCATGAAGTCCCCCTGACGAAGTAAATGAATGGCAGAGCGCAGAGTTTCCATACGGAACTTCTGGGGACGGACGAACCTGTTGAGCAACTTCAGATCCAGAATGGGACGAACGGAACCGTCTTTCTTGGGCACCATGAACAAATTGGAATAGAAGCCCAGGCCCCGGTCTGAGAGGGGCACCGGACAGATGACCGCCATGTCCAAGAGACTTGCTACCGCCACCAGAAGCCCCTGGGCGGCCAGAGGATCTGACGGCACCCGAGACCTGAAGAATCTGGGAGGGGGCCAGAACTCGAACTCCAGCTTGTAATCGGAAGACACCATTTCCTGAATCCACCTGTCCGAGACCTCTTGGACCCAGACCTGGGAGAAGAGTTGCAGCCGTCCCCCCACCCGCAAGGGTGAGGGCGCCCCCTCATTGCTGAGCCGGCTTGTCAGCGGCTCTAGGCTTAGAGCCCCAACTGTGTCCTGGACGGGCCCGACCCCTACCCCTAGGCCAGGAATCACCTCTGGATGAAGGGAAGGCCGAACCCATGCCGACTCTAGCCCCACGAAAGGACTGAGAGAAGGAAGCCGCCCCCCAAAAGTGGCGGCGCTGCTTCTTACGCTGAGGCAACTTACCTCCCTTTGCCACCGAATCCAATTTTTCTCCAAAGAGCCGCAACCCCACAAAGGGAAGGGCCGTGAGCGACTTTTTGGACACAAAATCAGCCGCCCACTGGCGTAACCAAACCGACCGGCGGATAGCCACAAGCAGGGCCGCAGCTATGCTACACATCACCAATGTGTCTTCCAGGGCGGACAGCACAAAGGACAAAAATAACTCACAGCGCTTAAGGTCGGCAAACTCCTCACTAGCTGTGTCAAGCCCGGAAGAAGTCTACAATCCTCTGACAACCGACCTGGCAGCTACCAATACAAGTGTAGAAGCACAAACCGACCGCAAGGCCCATCCAACACTGGCAAAACCATGACAAGCCATCTGGTCAATGTGTTTATCCTCACCATCCTTGAGAGTAGTGCACTTCCGGAGAATGAAGGACTGAGGAACTGGACAACCCCAAAACAGGAGCATCCACCTCGGGGAGAGACGACCAGTGCTTCACCGCGTCCGCCGGAAAGGGATATTTCTTGTCCCAACCCGGTGGGACAACCGGAAGCCGCGTCGGCCTCTCCCATTCCTTGAGAATGATACCATCAAAATGCTTTTGATAAGGAAATACCAAGCGCGGCTTGGTCACTTCAAAGAACTCCCCCTTCATGAGCAAGGACCCTAGAGGTATCCACGGAATCCCCCTGGCCCTGCTCGGTATCAGCGCCCACAAACTACTGATCGTCGGAGTCATCAGACTCCTCATACAGCTCCCCCTTCCTCACGCGGGGAACAATCAGACCAATCCAGGGAGTCAAAATCCTCCCTATCAAAGGCCTGCGCAGCCGTATACAAATGTTTTCTCTTTGCCGTGGCCTTTTTTGCAACGGCACTGGAAAACACTTTTTCAAGATTGGCCAATCTAGCACACACCTCAGATTGCGACTCCCCGCCAATGACCACGTCACACGTACGTGTCAAGCGAGGGGGAGACGGAGAGGAGACTGGCAGAGCAGAACCAGACGCCTGAGATCCGGTCTGCCGCGTAATAGACCGCTGTGCACAGGTTACCCATAGAAATACATCATCCCCCAAAAGCGATACCCCACACCCCAAACACAGCCTGGATTGCCCCGAGGGGGGCACAAGCCCAGTATCCGGGGAAGCCTCCATATGGTGATTTTTTAATAATATATATGTGTACAATGCTCTTTTGGGAATTACGCAATAATGCAACCCGGGATGCCCCTTTAAGTCCTGAGTGGGAGGATTTTAAGCCAGCTAAAATTTAACCAGGGACCCTGGACCGGAAGAACCCCCTTTAATATGATCAATGGTCCACCTGGAACACAAAAGAACAAGCACATGCTCAGACCATGCTAGAATGTATAAGGAGTTAAAAACAGATGAATCTGATGGCCATCAGGCCACTCACCCGACCTTCAGTACCGCACACCAGGCACAGTGAAGACACGCAGTGTGCAGCAGGAAAAGGGAGGGCGGGCTGGCGCGGTTCGTGCGTTGCGCCCGGCCGCCCCTCCCCCGTCTCTCCCGGCCAGAAGCCGGGACAAGAAAACGCGCCCGCAGCACGGGGGCAGGCCGTAGGCACGCGTGAGCGCCCCGCCCAGAGGAGAAGAAGCCCTCATGGGCTCACCGCCGCCATTGCAGCACGCCGGAGGCTGGCGCCGCGGAACCGCCGGCGCCAGTCAAAAAATAAAGGCACACACACACACACTCATACAAATAAATGAGAGAAATCCATAAGGGACCCGCCCACCCCCCCCCCCCCTAAGGGTATCCAGCAGAGGGGGAATCCATGCCAGGGTAGGGCCAAGGGACAGGGCATCCCAAACCAGGATCACCAACCCGGGTAGCCGCCTACCCATTGTTATGGGGTCTCACAGCTCCTAAGCACCAGGGGTGCCAACTACCTTTGCCCGGACCAGCAGCCTAGGCTGGGAGGCAAGTAATTTAAATAAGGGGATCCAGGCAGGAATAGAAGAATAGAAGGCCGGGAGTCATCCCGGCTACCTGCAAGGAGGAGACATCATCTTCTGACTTGCTCGCCACTGCAGAGATGAAAGACTGGGGAATGAGTGGGAGGTCCCAGGTATTTATGGGCCGGGAGGGTCCTTCCTTTTTTTGTTATCATCTCTGCAAGATCGCCATCTACAGGTCAGTATACCCACATGTAATGAATGTCTTGAAGCGGGGTGTGTGACATACTTAGAATATACTACAATGTGTCCCAAATGGGAAGAACGCGCATCAGTCTGCGGAGTTTTGTGAAATGTCTCTGGACAACACAGATTAGGCATATGTATTGCACTTTAACTGCAGTGCGTTGAAGTGTAGTGGAAGAGCCATATTCACCACCACCCACTGGTCCATCATCGCAGGTCCCTCACCACTGTCAAAGGCCTCCATCCTCTGGTCTGGCACCTGCTGTAGCTGCCTACTTTGGATCCTTGCTGCAGGACCCCAGGAAGGCGACTATTGCAAGCGCCGGACCGGATACTGGATCCTGTCACCTTCGGCTTCTGCTAGCGCTGCCGGTTTTCTGTAAGGGCCCAGAGCTAATTCCTGCATCTGCAGTCATTGCTGCCTCGGTTCCAGTGGGGGACAGGAAACAAAGTTGCTGTGCTTCATGGCATGTAGTGCCGCCTATTCTGACTCAGAAGGTTGTGATAGCGATTCTTTCCCTTGTAAGAGCAGTGCCAACCCGTGTAAGTTAGAGAAACGCTGGGGACGATCCTTATCAGATAGATGAACTCACCAAATACTGTGTTCATCCACATCCGGTTTATTCAGTCCATCACAACAGTGGAATACAGCAAAATGAATGGATTTCAGTATCATGCGGCGGTCAAAAGATGATGGTTTGATCAGTGTAGCATGGAGGATACACATGTGTGTCTTATAGGGCAGAAAGACAATGAACAATAAACCAGGAAATGCTCCCTGGAGAAGATGGGAGTGGTTTAGATGAGTCAAAGCTCTGGCCTATGACATACATACAAGTGCAATAAACAAAATGACCAAAGGTGGCAGCATAACTGACTATATAAATGTCCATAGAACAGCAATACAGGAATTAACTATATAGATACCATACATAATTATGAAATATTAACTGTGTAACAGCACACTCCCCGTCTGGCATTGAAAAATGTCACTATTTAAACCATAACGGTAGTTATGCAATGCAAATGAATAACAGTGAATTTGCTTGAAATCTTGAAAACCTGAAAAACATAAAGCGAACATGCAATAATGCAACAACTATAATGCAAGACTTCAACTTCTTTTCTTGAAGTAGTAGGAGGGATCCAGCAGGTTCATTCTCCAAAGGGCAAGAGCAAAATAAGTTCTGTGATAGGTCTAAGGAAGGTCTTTACAGTCCCTTGTCTTGCAACCTTCACTTCTACTTTGCGGACCTTACCATCATTACTAGGAACGCTCTTTATAATAAGTCCCACAGGCCATTCAATCCGCTCAGCTTGTTGGTCCTTGAGCAGAACAAAATCTCCAACTTGTATGTTAGGGTTCATACGTTGCCATTTCTTGCGACCTTGGAGAGTAGAAAGATACTCCATCTTCCAACGATTCCAGAAGCAGTTGGCGAGGTGTTGTACTCGCTTCCACTGATCATAGCACAGATTTCCTGATTTAAAGTTTCCAGGTGGAACAGGAACAGTCCCAAGCTTCTGGGTAAGCAGAGTAGCTGGAGTAAGGATGGTCGGGTTCTCTGGGTCTGTAGACACTGGAACAAGTGGTCTGAAGTTGATTATGGCAGATGCTTCTACTAGGAAGGTTGTTAGAACCTCGTGGGTAAGCCCTGCAGAATTCAAATCCATAAGCATAGAGTCCAGTATTTTACGTGTGATGCCTATCATTCTCTCCCAAGAGCCGCCCATGTGGGAAGAGTGAGGAGGATTGAATATCCATGTACACCCTTTTTCAGCTAAAAGGTCTTGGATTGGCCTAGAGTTGATCTGTAACTCTCGACAGGCACCAACGAAATTAGTTCCACAGTCGGACCTTAGTGTTTTGACTGGCCCTCTGATTGCAAGAAATCATCTAAAGGCATTGATGAAGCTTAAGGCATCCATAGACTCTATCACTTCAATGTGTACTGCACGCACACTCATGCAAGTGAACAGCACTGCCCATCTCTTGCTGTTTGCTTGGCCACCTCGAGTTCTATGAGCTGTTACTGTCCATGGTCCAAAGACATCTAGACCGACATGAGTGAACGGCGGGTCAGTACTCAACCTGTCAGTTGGCAAATCTGACATTTGCTGTAGATCTTTCAATTTGTATAGACATTGTCAGTATTATAATAATCATGTAAATGTATACAATTGTGTAAATAGTCTCATTGTACATATGTAGATAATTGGTCCAACTTAATACATATCTTGAAACAAGTCCTATCTAATTCCGCCACACCCCACATTTGGGGTTTTAACTTTGTATTTTAAATGTATGTCCTTCTTCTTCTTGGCTTATAATAAAAGAATTTTGTATTTTGAGATAATTACATTCTGTTGAGCGGCCTATTTGTATAGATAGGAGGGAGGTATCGGTGAGTTGGGCTGGTCACTCACCATCTGTTTTCCTCAAATTTCTATGGTCTTCACGTACAATGAAGCAATGAAACATTAGCTCAATGTTGGCAGTTATTGCAACTGGCTCTCTTCTAAACCTCATAAGTACACCTACAGGGTTGTTGGTTAGGTTAGGACCCGTGAGAAGAACATCATTCAGGGATATGCCTTGATACTTAGCGCTGGAGTCAAATACTACCCTGATTTGTTTAGGCTTACGTGGGTGGTACACTCCGAAGAAAGGCAGATACCAGCACTCATCTTGTTCTTGAAGTGGTGGCGCTGGCTCGGAATGATCATTGTCAAAGATCCTTTTCATAAAGGCGAAGAAATGTTCCTTCATTTCTGGCCTGTTCTTTAGTGTACGTTGCAATGAGTTGAATCTGGATAGAGCCTGTTCACGATTGGTTGGGAGTTTGTCCCTTGCAGCACGAAGAGGTCGTTGCGCAACCCAGCTGTTAGACTCATCCTGGAAGAATTCTTTGTCCATTATTTTGATGAACTCTCTGTCTTCAACTGACAAGGCTACAACATACATACAAACATACGTCGCCCACTATTACCCAGCCTATGTCAAGTCTTTGTGTGTAAGGAGCGTCATCAGGCCCATCGCATTGTTCGCGTACTTTATGCACTCTAAGAATGTCTCTTCCTAGTAGGATAAAAATTTCAGCACCTGTGTCCATTGCAGGAATCTCATCAACCAGGTGTCTTAAGTGAGGATGGTGATATGCAGCTTCCGGTGTAGGAATCTCCTCCCTTTCACCTGGTATCTGGTCACACTCGACTAAGGTTGGTAGGAGTATGCCCTCCCCCTCCTTGATATGAGAGACCATAAACCCGTCGACTCTTCTGCCAAAGGTCTCTATACGACCAGAACAGGTTCTGAGAGTATACGGTGTGGCTTGACCCTCTATGCCGAAGACATCAAAGAATTTGGGCTTCACCAGGGATCTGTTGCTCTGTTCATTTATTATGGCATACATCCTGACGGCCTTCTCGGGATAGTCCTTTGGGTATATGTTGACTAGGCAAACCTTGGCACAGCATTTGTGATCCAAGCCCTCTCCACAGACTTCTGTGCATGAAGAAGAAACATTATCCTTCGCTAGAACAGGGGCTCGTTGCTCCCCGCCATGATTTGAGGTAGGGACGGAGGTAGGTAGCTGCTGTGGGTTGTCAGGAAGTGGACCAGGATGCATAACTGTAACATGTCTGTCGCTACCACATTCTGTACATTTGATAACAGCCTTACAGTCTCTAGCGAGATGGGTATATGAAGCACAGCACTTGAAGCATATTCCAAGTTTCTGGAGAATCTCCCTGCGCTCAGGTAAAGTCTTTGCCCCAAGCCCACGACATTTCTTAAGAGGGTAAGGCTTCTTGTGAATTGGACACTGACGATTAGGGTCTTCATCTTTATCATCAGCAACGTCTTTATTGCTAGGTGTACTAGTGGTGGGTGAGATGTCTGTTCTCTTGACAGATATTGCTCTATTAAAGGCTCTACGTTTAGGTGGTGTATTATCATACCTTGTTGATGATACAGCAGGCAAGTTGGTTTCGCTGAAGCTGGGATCGTTTCTCATCCAGGCTTGATCGTTAATGAACCTGCAAAGGAATGAGAATGGAGGAAAGGATACGTTATTGTCTCTTTTGTACCTTGATCCTTGTTGTGCCCATTTCTCCTGCAGGCCATATGGCAATTTAGATACCACTGGGTTGACACCATGAGCGGTGTCCAGGAAGCTTAGTCCAGGTAGACGTGGGTCTGTCTTTGCCAACTCTAGTTCCATGAGGAGGTCACTTAGATCTTGGAGCTTGTGATAGTCTTTGTTTCCTAATTTTGGGAAGGTTTGCAGTCTTTTGAATAGAGCACTTTCTATGGCTTCAGAACTACCGTAGGTTTGCTCGAGTCTTGCCCATGCAGCAACGAGACCTGCATCTGGGTGGTCAAAGTGTACTGTTCTCAGTCTCTTAACACGATCTGCGGACTCTGGTCCCAGCCACTTTATGAGCAAAGTTCTTCTTTAGTAGTAAGATTGAGGTCAGCAATAGCAGCCTTGAAGGTTGATTTCCAGGCCCTGTAGCTCTCTGCACAATCGTCAAACCTTCTTGAGAGGCTAGTGTTAATAAGCTCACGGCGTATCATATATCTGGCAAAGTCATTCAAGTCTGCTCTCTCACTCTGTGGTGCCAAAATAACTTGTGGAACCCCTTGGGTGTGAAAGTTTTCTGGTGCAGTTGGGTGAGGTCTACCAGGGTAGAATGATGTTGCATGAGCGTTTAACCGTGGTTTAGTCTCTAAGATTTGTGCTGGTGGTGACTTTAATGGCGTCTTGCCGCTGGAAGTCACGTTGTTGTTGGCAGGAGCTGATGTGGTTTGCTGCATCGATGCACTTGCGTTGAAGACTTGAAGAGGCTGAGGCATATGGAGCTGAGAGGTCTCTGTGTCGAGAGTCAGAACAGTGTCATTAGTAGGAAAAAACAGGAAAAAACTCTGTATCCTTGCAAACGTTATGTTTTAGTACGTAGTCACTGGTGCGTTCAACTGGATCTTCCAGTTCTGCTGGGATAAGACAGTCTGAATTAGTACTTTGTCCTATTGCTTGTTCAAGGACTTTCAGCCTTGCCAGGGAAGCGGCTTCCTCCCCTTCCATTTGTAGAGTCTTTATTTGCAAGTCTGCTTCTGCTTGTTGAGCAGCCATTTGCGCTTGGAGAGCTTTGCTCTGGGCTTCTATCTCTGCTTGCTGGGCTACCATCTCTGCTTGCTGGGCTACCATCTCGGCATGGCGAGCTGCCTTGCGTGCTTCTATTTCTGCTTCCTTTTTGGAAAAGGAGCCTTGTACCTTTTTTGATTCTGTGTCAGCTCGGGCCTCTATTAGCTTGTCGCTTAATGTTGAACCCCTGGAGCGGGAGGATCTAGAAGAGTGTGCAGTGCGCTTGCTTGAGGTGGATTTGTGAGATCTGATCTCCTCCAGTTGAGTGATGCGGAGTTCTGCTTTACACTTAGCGCTTTGCACTGCGAGGTCCCTTTGTTGGTTCAATGTATCAATCCTTGTCCGTTCTTCTGAAGAATCTCTAGTATTAGAGTCCTGCAAAAAAGCGGAGTACTTCGCAGACAGCCGCTGGTAACGCTCATATGCAGCATGTAAGTGATTTATAGAGTCTCTCAATTTGGCTGGTTGGTTATTAAAGCGTGACATAACTGACATGCAGTGTGAGGTTCTGTCCCAGAGGTCTGATAGATTAATGTAGAAGTCAGTTTTAGTGGCTTTATAGTTTTCCATGACTTTCTGTGTCGGTTTTATTATACGTTTGGGTCTTACGCTCTGCTCAGTAATATCTGCAGAATCTGCTCCTTGCACATCTGCTGCTGGGGGCATGCTGTTTCTGCATTGGTTCTTTCATAAACAAATGATCAGAGTCTGGTCTAGACATTTTTTATAAGTTTGGAACAAATGGTACTGTCTCTTTAAGAAGCTGAGCAGCAGCTTATGGCAGGTAAGATAGCAGTTTAATGTAGAGAAGCAGTTTCCACATGAAGTGCAGTAAGCTTATGCGACATGTGCTTTCACAAGATGGCGGATGCACTGAGTTTGATTGCAGATTAGGCACACACATATATACAACAGGCTGTAGGGATTCTACACATCTTTTGACTATTCTGACTCAGAAGGTTGTGATAGTGATTCTTTCCCTTGTAAGAGCAGAAACGCTGGGGACGATCCTTATCAGATAGCTGAACTCACCAAATACTGTGTTCATCCACAAAGCCTGTTTATTCAGTCCATCACAACAGTGGAATACAGCAAAATGAATGGATTTCAGTATCATGCGGCGGTCAAAAGATGATGCTTTGATCAGAATAGCATGGAGGATACACATGTGTGTCTTATAAGGCAGAAAGACAATGAACAATAAACCAGGAAATGCTCCCTGGAGAAGATGGGAGTGGTTTAGATGAGCCAAAGCTCTGACCTATGACATACATACAAGTGCAATACACAAAATGACCAAAGGTGGCAGCATAACTGACTATAGAAATGTCCATAGAACAGCAATACAGGAATTAACTATATAGATACCATACATAATTATGAAATATTAACTGTGTAACAGCACACCGCCGCTGCACCACAATAGAGGCACAGCGCAGCACACAATTGTGCATTTCCACCATAATGTTAAAGCATGACAATACTAAGTGGTACTAATAAACTTAAAGTGGAACAAAACCCAGGATTTTTGACTATCCTGGTTTTTGGTCCTTGCCCCCGTGTGCTGTGTGCAACCACCCAAATCGCAGATGCCAACTCACCTCTTCCCGGTCCTATGGTGCATGCGCAGCCTTCGTCCAAGGCCGGGGTCGCATCCCCTCTAAAAGGGAGCGTGCCCGCGCCAGGCATTTGTGAATGGCAAACGCCCTGCTATAGGGAGAGCGGGTATGCGGCCGCAGCTCGCGCATTTGCCGTTGGACCAGGAAGCAAGGTAAGTGTATGGAGCTTTCTGGGGGGTTTCACACAGCGGGACATCACAATTTTGGATGCCCCGGGGGAGGCAATCGATCAGCCCGATCGGCGTGGGTTTTGGTCCACTTTAAAGTGGACCAACACCCAGGATTTTCACTATCCTGGGTGTTGGTCCACTTCCGATCGGGGGTGCCCCGCTGTGTAAAACCCCCCAGAAAGCCCCAAAAACTCACCTGACCCCGCTCCCAAGTAACTCGCTCCACCAATCACCGCTGACGGACAAGCGAGGTCCGTCGACGGACAAGGTGAGAGCGCCCGCCGCAGCCGTTGGAGCGAGGAGCAGGTAGGATTTGCGGGCATCCTGGGGGGGTTTAACACCCTGATCGAGGTGCCCCGCAGGGAGGAAGCTGATCGGCCCGGGGATCTTATAGCAATAGCATTTTTGAAAGTTTATATTTTTATGTGTCAAAAGGGTGTTCTTAAAGAGGAACATCGGAGGCCCTGGATTCTAAACTTGTCTTTTCACACAAAAATTCTCTCATAAAAAGGCTTTGCTGAATCAGACGAGGGGGTAAAATGGACAAGAACAGACATTTTCACGCAAAAAAAAAAAAAAAAGACGAGAATGGGGCTCTGAATCAACCATAAAATTGTCGTGTCTTTAGATCTTGAAATTAAAAGCAAATGTGGTCAAGTGTAGATCAGCAGATTTAATTTTAACAGCTGCAAAAAAATCACGATTGCCTCTGCTTGGAAAAAGGAGAACATCTCAGTCAGCTTCTTCCTGTAGAAAATGAGATGCTGATTAAACCAGACCTACAGTATCATTGTCGCGCTCCGGGTACCGCAATTAACCACTTGGATAACTTCAGCTCTCTTGGTAAGGACCTCAACCCCCAATCTCCGCAGCCAGCTTCACCTATAGGAGCCCCCGCTTGCCGAGACGCAGAACACGCCTGCTCGGGATCGGTTGCCCCCAGGACTTTATGGCTCAAAGGATGAAGCCTTACTGAAAAGAGGACTGGAGAACCCGCGGCTGGAAGTGGAATTGGGTAGCCCGAATTTGAGCGTAAGACGGAAGTCCAAGGACAGGCTGGAGATTGGCAACAGTAGGTCTGAGATGGCGACTGAACAATGGGAAAAGACAGATCGTGGTCTAGATTCAAGGCGAAGGTCGGCAACAGGAGTGTAGATCAAGGATGGTCAAAGGCAGGCAAGGTCGGCAACAGGAGAGTAGATCGAGGATGGTCAAAGGCAGGCAAGGTCGGCAACAGGAGAGTAGATTGAGGATGGTCAAAGGCAGGCAAGGTCGGCAACAGGAGAGTAGATCGAGGATGGTCAAAGGCAGGCAAGGTCGGCAACAGGAGAGTAGATCGAGGATGGTCAAGGGCAGGCAAGGTCGGCAACAGGAGAGTAGATCGAGGATGGTCAAAGGCAGGCAAGGTCGGCAACAGGAGAGTAAATCGATATCAAAGGTAAATAACAAACGAGGATCTAAGCTCTATAACAGGCAATGACCAACTGGCTGGGGTGAGGTTATATAGGGATCAGGCATCATTGGCCCTGGAGAAACAGTGTGGTGATTGGTGTAACAACAACCTTCCAAGAGATTGGTCAACATAGGGCGTAAGCCCAGAACTCCAAAAGCTGATTGGCCCAGTCCCTGTGGGGCACTCCCTTCAGTGCAGCTGGGCCTTTAATTAAACTTCCTCCGGCGGCCGCGCTGAGAGCAGCGCCGCCGGAGGGTATAAACAGAACGTGCTCTCGCGCGCGCGCGCGAGCACGAGTGACGACGCTGGAGCCGCCGACTGAGGGACTAGGAGGCGCGTGCGCGCCAGCCGGAACGGAGGCTGCCGCTCGTCACGGCCGCCGGACAGGTGGCTGCGCAGCGGGAGCGGGCGGCTGAGGAACCGAGACGCCGCTGGAACGGGAGACCGGTAAGTGGACACTGACAATCATTTAATAAAAAGCCCAAATGCTTAAACTATTCCCCAGCATCTAAAGTTAATATATTTTAAGTTTTTAGTCACTTACTTATTCTTTCACCTGCAACTCTGTTCAGGACTCTAGTATACAGGCTTCCCTCAGAAGCATCACATACTGAGGAGGAGGAGGACAGGGAGGGGTGCAGGTTATAGCTGTGCTTTGCACATCCTAGAATGCAGAGCAACACAATCAGAAGACACTTCCTGTCTACAGGCAGTCTGAGACTTCATGGGCCACCATCTTGGATGTTTAAAAGCTCAGAAAACAATGTAGGTGCTAGATGATTTTTAATGTGGGCAATCTGTATGTACAGAGTGGGGGAAACATATAACATAGACTCTTATTTAGAGAGAAGGTCCGGTTGAATGAATGCATAATTACATCAACAGAAAACAGTGGCTACGAGGTGGAGACTGGGATTTACGAAGAGAGGATGAGGAATGAGTTTCCTTTTTTTTTTTTCTCTTTCCCTTTCTTTTTTTTCTTCTTTTCTTTAATGTATTTTTGTATGTTCTTTGTTTTTTCTTTCTTTGTATTTTCTTATGTTATGTGTAAGTTCGAAGAGGTGACCAAATGCGATAATGTAGAGTGTAAATTGCTAAACATGGAAAGTACTAATATTTTATGTGTTTATAGAAAGCACATTGTTGTTGGTGTAATGTGGACAATTTAAACCGGACCTTCACCCTGAATAAGAGCATATCTTATATGTTTCCCACACCCTGTACATACAGATTGCTCACATTAAAAATCATCCTACCTGCATTTACTGCATGTTATGAGCCTTTAAACATCCAAGATGGCGATCAGGCAGCCTACAAACAGGAAGTATCTTCTGAATGTGTCGCTCTGCATCCTTGGACTGCTGACCTTTTCCTGACCCCGCTCTCCTCTACTCAATATGTGTGATGCTTCTGAGCCAAGATGGCGGCGCCTGTATCCTAGAGTCCTGATCAGAGTTGCAGCCCAATGGGGGAAAGAACAATAAGTAAGTGACTATTTCAATGGACTGAGATGGTTACAATTATTTAAGCATTTTAGTAGAATTTTTTAAAACTTTTTTGGGGGCTGGTGCATGTGCCACGGGATCACTGGGCTGGTTGGGATTATTTTTACATGCATTTTTTTTGTGTTGCAAACTTGTGATTTGGGCCGTGATAAATCTGTGTCGTGTTAGTCTAATGTCCCTAATGTAAGTCCCATTTTTTTATTTAAAAAAACAAAACAAAAAAATAGGAAATCCAACAGGCGCTGAATCCTCCTTTTTTGAGCGTATTTTTTTGATAAATTTTGGCAGCTTGTGGCGCTCTCGGCTGGCGCTAGGTGTTACTAGCCCATGGGCGAATATAAGCCATGCGCTGCAAACGCTGCCTGGCCGGGAACGCTACAGCTGACAGCGCCGACGGCCAGAAGCCGATGCTGTGATGCCGGTGCTGCTGAGCATTCTAATAATATTTGAAACAAATGCACACCTTACTACCATGGGTTGTAAAAAAAAGTGTATTCAAATAGTGCACATTCAATACAAATATATACAATGACTTCTATCGGTTTTCAAGGATATAATATTCGCCAGCATTTATCAGGAAAAGACAGGCCACATTTACCATAAGCCATATACTAGTATTGCAATAAGAGAAAACAGCCACCAGGTGGCACCAGTATTAGCACAAAACAAAGCAGAGTTTCCGCACTCCAGATAAGGCAGGAGTGCTCGATCCGGGGCAGTCCCAAGCCCCAATAGTCCTTGAATAGAAGAAGAGTTGGATCCGCACTTCCTTAAAAATGAGTACTTTATTTCAAAAAATTTGCTAAAATCATTAGTGTCTCCAAGAGTAATCAAAAACATCCATGCAGGATAAAATCAATACAGATATGGACAGGAAAAGAGAGTGGGCCCCTCTGACGCGTTTCGGGTCTTTTCACAGGCCCTTAATCATAGATGGGGATAACCCTAAGGCTAAGGCATTAAATAATGAGTATAACATAATAGTAAATGGACTCACCGGTGCAGTAGTGCGGCAGCGCGGCCCGCAGCCGCGGGGGGCTCCGGCCGGCAGGATAACAGTGATGACGTCAGAGACGGGGCCAGGGGCGGCAGCCAATCACAAGCCGCGCTCGCGGACCAATCAGAGCGAGCGCAACTCGCGTCTGCAACGGAACACAGCCTGCATAGGCCCACGCCTCGGCTCCAGCCCGGACGTCAGGTGACATGTTACCCCAGCAACAGATCACGCGAGCCACACGGCTCGACGGATCCGACTGGGGAACAGAAACCACTGTAGAAGCACTGGAGGGACCACAGCGCGTCCCCACACTGCACCCGGTGGTACAAATAAATAAAATTGCTCTAGCAAGGATAAACATACGAGGTGCAGTATAATCTGCATCTTTGAAGATACAGAATAGTCCCCATAAATACTGTATATCAAATAAATAACATTCTAATCAAGCATGCATTAAACGTAAGTATGCAATAAGAACAGCATATAGTATTATGGACATCAGTGAATCTGGGGAAAAAAGTATTTTCTATATTGCACAGACCAATAATTGCGCAATAAGAACACAGGATATATAATGTCCTATATGTGTCACACAGCAGAACAATAAATGATCAATATATGTGAGTGGCATGACTAGTCAATAAAAACATATAGAAATGAAATAAAGAGAGGCTGAATGATAAGATAAAAATAAATGAAAAAAACAGTATTCGGTTCTGATTCGTTTTCATAGTATTACATAGACAGATACTGCAGCTAGCGTAGTAGACAGCCAGAACAGTAGTAGTAGCAATACACAAACACATATAAACAGTTTATATTAAATCACAACAGAATGCAAGTATGACATTATGGAGGATGGCACAAAGAAGCTTGTACTAGCATATATGCGTAGGGCAAACAAAACACAACCCAACAGTCCGTCAGGGGAAAGTTTTTAAGAATGATACGTTACAGCATAGTCTGATGCTCGGTATCCGACGTTTCAGACCAATAAGGTCCTTCCTCGGGGGGGGTGAAAGCGGCGATGGTGCACAGCTGACGAGATGGGCGTTTTAAACCTGGACCTTGGCGGGCTTTCCTGGCCGGCCGGTGACGTCACCGGGGGCGTTCACCTGAACACCAGTCAGCAGCGTCACCAGAGGGTGAGGCCGGTCCCGGGCTGCCAACCCCAGCATGGCGCTTGCGTCATGCAGATTGGAGGCGGCCACACAGGGCCGTACACACTCTCTCCTGTGTTTACGTGGGATACTGTGATTGGGTGAAAACGAGGAGCTGGGCAGTCTGAGTCCTTGCCAGCGTGCATTTACGTAGTGTACGTAGTTGTTCAGCATATAGTTGCGTAGTTAGCGTATTCCTTGAGCAGCATATAGTTGCTCAGTTAGTGTATTCATTAGGCAGCGCATAGTTGCGTAGTTAGCGTATTCGTTGAGCAGCATATAGTTGCATAGTTAGCGTATTCCTTGAGCAGCATATAGTTGCTTAGTTAGTGTATTCATTAGGCAGCGCATAGTTGCGTAGTTAGCGTATTCCTTGAGCAGCATATAGTTGCTTAGTTAGTGTATTCATTAGGCAGCGCATAGTTGCGTAGTTAGCGTATACCTTGAGCAGCATATAGTTGCGTAGTTAGCGTATTCCTTGAGCAGCATATAGTTGCGTAGTTAGCGTATTCCTTGAGCAGCATATAGTTGCTTAGTTAGTGTATTCATTAGGCAGCGCATAGTTGCGTAGTTAGCGTATTCCTTGAGCAGCATATAGTTGCTTAGTTAGTGTATTCCTCAGGCAGCGCATAGTTGCGTAGTTAGCGTATTCCTTGAGCAGCATATAGTTGCTCAGTTAGTGTATTCATTAGGCAGCGCATAGTTGCGTAGTTAGCGTATTCCTTGAGCAGCATATAGTTGCGTAGTTAGCGTATTCATTAGGCAGCGCATAGTTGCGTAGTTAGCGTATTCCTTGAGCAGCATATAGTTGCTTAGTTAGTGTATTCATTAGGCAGCGCATAGTTGCGTAGTTAGCGTATTCCTTGAGCAGCATATAGTTGCTCAGTTAGTGTATTCATTAGGCAGCGCATAGTTGCATAGTTAGCGTATTCCTTGAGCAGCATATAGTTGCTTAGTTAGTGTATTCATTAGGCAGCGCATAGTTGCATAGTTGCGTATTCCTTGAGCAGCATATAGTTGCTTAGTTAGTGTATTCATTAGGCAGCGCATAGTTGCGTAGTTAGCGTATTCCTTGAGCAGCATATAGTTGCGTAGTTAGCGTATTCATTAGGCAGCGCATAGTTGCGTAGTTAGCGCATTCCTTGAGCAGCATATAGTTGCTTAGTTAGTGTATTCATTAGGCAGCGCATAGTTGCATAGTTAGCGTATTCCTTGAGCAGCATATAGTTGCGTAGTTAGCGTATTCATTAGGCAGCGCATAGTTGCGTAGTTAGCGTATTCCTTGAGCAGCATATAGTTGCGTAGTTAGCGTATTCATTAGGCAGCGCATAGTTGCGTAGTTAGCGTATTCCTTGAGCAGCATATAGTTGCTTAGTTAGTGTATTCATTAGGCAGTGCATAGTTGCGTATTCCTTGAGCAGCATATAGTTGCTTAGTTAGTGTATTCATTAGGCAGCGCATAGTTGCGTAGTTAGCGTATTCCTTGAGCAGCATATAGTTGCGTAGTTAGCGTATTCATTAGGCAGCGCATAGTTGCGTAGTTAGCGCATTCCTTGAGCAGCATATAGTTGCTTAGTTAGTGTATTCATTAGGCAGCGCATAGTTGCATAGTTAGCGTATTCCTTGAGCAGCATATAGTTGCGTAGTTAGCGTATTCATTAGGCAGCGCATAGTTGCGTAGTTAGCGCATTCCTTGAGCAGCATATAGTTGCTTAGTTAGTGTATTCATTAGGCAGCGCATAGTTGCATAGTTAGCGTATTCCTTGAGCAGCATATAGTTGCTTAGTTAGTGTATTCATTAGGCAGCGCATAGTTGCGTAGTTAGCGTATTCCTTGAGCAGCATATAGTTGCTCAGTTAGTGTATTCATTAGGCAGCGCATAGTTGCGTAGTTAGCGTATTCCTTGAGCAGCATATAGTTGCGTAGTTAGCGTATTCATTAGGCAGCGCATAGTTGCGTAGTTAGCGCATTCCTTGAGCAGCATATAGTTGCTTAGTTAGTGTATTCATTAGGCAGCGCATAGTTGCGTAGTTAGCGTATTCCTTGAGCAGCATATAGTTGCTTAGTTAGTGTATTCATTAGGCAGCGCATAGTTGCGTAGTTAGCGTATTCCTTGAGCAGCATATAGTTGCTTAGTTAGTGTATTCATTAGGCAGCGCATAGTTGCGTAGTTAGCGTATTCCTTGAGCAGCATATAGTTGCTTAGTTAGTGTATTCCTCAGGCAGCGCATAGTTGCGTAGTTAGCGTATTCCTTGAGCAGCATATAGTTGCTTAGTTAGTGTATTCATTAGGCAGCGCATAGTTGCATAGTTAGCGTATTCCTTGAGCAGCATATAGTTGCGTAGTTAGCGTATTCATTAGGCAGCGCATAGTTGCGTAGTTAGCGTATTCCTTGAGCAGCATATAGTTGCGTAGTTAGCGTATTCATTAGGCAGCGCATAGTTGCGTAGTTAGCGCATTCCTTGAGCAGCATATAGTTGCTTAGTTAGTGTATTCATTAGGCAGTGCATAGTTGCGTATTCCTTGAGCAGCATATAGTTGCTTAGTTAGTGTATTCATTAGGCAGCGCATAGTTGCGTAGTTAGCGTATTCCTTGAGCAGCATATAGTTGCGTAGTTAGCGTATTCATTAGGCAGCGCATAGTTGCGTAGTTAGCGCATTCCTTGAGCAGCATATAGTTGCTTAGTTAGTGTATTCATTAGGCAGCGCATAGTTGCATAGTTAGCGTATTCCTTGAGCAGCATATAGTTGCGTAGTTAGCGTATTCATTAGGCAGCGCATAGTTGCGTAGTTAGCGCATTCCTTGAGCAGCATATAGTTGCTTAGTTAGTGTATTCATTAGGCAGCGCATAGTTGCATAGTTAGCGTATTCCTTGAGCAGCATATAGTTGCTTAGTTAGTGTATTCATTAGGCAGCGCATAGTTGCGTAGTTAGCGTATTCCTTGAGCAGCATATAGTTGCTCAGTTAGTGTATTCATTAGGCAGCGCATAGTTGCGTAGTTAGCGTATTCCTTGAGCAGCATATAGTTGCGTAGTTAGCGTATTCATTAGGCAGCGCATAGTTGCGTAGTTAGCGCATTCCTTGAGCAGCATATAGTTGCTTAGTTAGTGTATTCATTAGGCAGCGCATAGTTGCGTAGTTAGCGTATTCCTTGAGCAGCATATAGTTGCTTAGTTAGTGTATTCATTAGGCAGCGCATAGTTGCGTAGTTAGCGTATTCCTTGAGCAGCATATAGTTGCTTAGTTAGTGTATTCATTAGGCAGCGCATAGTTGCGTAGTTAGCGTATTCCTTGAGCAGCATATAGTTGCTTAGTTAGTGTATTCCTCAGGCAGCGCATAGTTGCGTAGTTAGCGTATTCCTTGAGCAGCATATAGTTGCTTAGTTAGTGTATTCATTAGGCAGCACATAGTTGCATAGTTAGCGTATTCCTTGAGCAGCATATAGTTGCTTAGTTAGCGTATTCATTAGGCAGCGCATAGTTGCGTAGTTAGCGCATTCCTTGAGCAGCATATAGTTGCTTAGTTAGTGTATTCCTTAGGCAGCGCATAGTTGCGTAGTTAGCGTATTCCTTGAGCAGCATATAGTTGCGTAGTTAGCGTATTCCTTAGGCAGCGCATAGTTGCATAGTTAGCGTATTTCATAAGCGTGCAGATGCGTGTTTTGGCAGTCAGTTCCATTGCCTCCTGCATCTCAGCAGCGTGTTGTATCCCAATTCTTATGCTAGAACAAGCCAGCAGACACCAGTAAGGGGGATTTGTGTAGGGGATTCTGTTGCCGCCCAGGGTTTTTGCACCTATATCTGATAACTTGAATCTTGTCTTGGTGTGCGGGTATGCTGAACTAAAAAATTTTCATGACAGCGTTGCTGAGCATCTCAGACAAGGTGCTCAAGTGGCACCTGCACCAATAATAATAAATTAGCCTCCCCATATATTTGAGTGACCTGGTGGTCTCATCACAGAAGCAGCAACTCGCACTCACAGAGCTGTTACCGCCGAGAAAAAAGCTGGAGCAAGTTCACTGCAGATGTTGCAAAGAGACCAGTGGGCTAAATGCTGCGGCTGTCTGCTATCACCTCACTGAATAAAACCCAGCAGATCCCCCCATTCAGCAAATGGACTTAGCCACTTTCATTTTACAAGTAAGGCATACATTTTTTTTTTTTACTATAGCCACACTAGAAACTATTTTGCGGCTATATAATTATCTTTTTTAATGCAAATATTCCTGATAGTGCTCCTTTAATGAGGAGATGGGAGCTGCCAAGGGAGGGATGCAAACCCCGGCCAATCAATGCCGTTTGCTTAGCAAATGTCTCCGTTTATATGTACAGCTCGGCAAAAGGGAGCCAGAGCGACTGCATCCCTGGGCGCCCAGCCTATCTGAATGGCCATCCCTGGAACCGCACCTCAGCCCAGAGATGTTGAGTATGCGTCCAGAGCTACATTGCCATGGAAGCCAGTTGGGTTTTTATGGCGACCCGGTTGGCGTTTTACACAGTGGTCGGGACTATTCACGATAGTGTTCCTTTAATGAGGAGATGGGAGCTGCCAAGGGAGGGATGCAAACAGAGTCATCTAGGCCGACTAGTTTTGTGGCTTTATAGACCCCCTAAGCTCCCACCCCACCAGACAAAAAAATAACCCAACCTCACAAAGAGAAGTCCATTGTCACTGACATGTCTAAAGGAGGAAGGGAAACCAAACCTGTGGCTGCTGTATCGAGTGTGTGCTGGGAATTGTAGTTCCTTGGGGTCTAAGACCCTCAGATTGGTATTATTTCACCACAACACTTACCTTAACAGCAAGGGGCTTTCAATCCATTGGTGGGTGCTCAGCTTGGTGTAGCTCTACTTATGGGTGCAGCGCCTGAATGCTTAGTCAGCCAATCTGTGCAGTAGCAAAAGCCGGTTAAGGTTTCTCAGCGGCCACCACTAGGAGTCTATTGAGAAGTGGGGCTCCAGGCTCCCCACCTCAGTTATTGGATTGCCCCCCCACCCTAAAATCTGCCCTAGTACGGAGCATGGTAGGTTATTTTGCTAAAATAGACCCCTATCCTAGTCTGTTTTGTAAATGGTAAAAATCCTGGGTTTTGGTCCTTGTCCCTTGGGCAACCTGATCGGGGATGCCCTGCTGTGTGAAGTTGTCCGAACAAACTCACCTCTTCCCGCTCCTACGATGCATGTATGGCTGCTCGTCCAATCAGCTCTTGGATCCACTCGAGCCCCTTCTTCCAGGAGCTTGTCTAATGCGAGCAGATCCGAGCGCACTATGGCTACTTCCCCCGTTACCCACTAACAGGGACTGTGCCCATGGGGACCATTCACAAATACCTTGTACAGACATATACCAAAAATGGGCTGCCAGCACAGACCAAAAAAACCTCCAAAATCAGCCGCTCAACAGATATACAGATATATCAGTATTTCAATATTTTATTGGTAATAGCCGAAACATACACATTCAAATCAATAAATAGAAAAAACGTATATGCATGGGCTAGGGGACATAACGGACTAGTATGAGCACTTATAACACTCTGATGAAGTGCCACGCAACGCGTCAGTGGCGCTGGTATGCTGGGCATTGTGGTGGACCAGGACTTTGTCATGCGGTAATGTCAATTGTTTTTGATACTATTTAAACCTGTTTTGATTATCGTGATAGTACCTTTGTGATTTATGCCCTGGAGCCTATTACCTCTCCTTTGCTCTTTTGCACGTATTTGCACATAGCACTTTCACTTGTGCGCTTGTATATGATATAGGGGCATTAGGTCCTTTTTCTCATCTGAGTTTCTAATTGCTTTATCTATTTTTTCTTAATCATTTTATATATTCTCATTTTCGATTGCACCTTGCACTAGCACTTTCTGAGGGGGAGACCCCAGGGCATTTTTGCAGATTTTGCACATTAGTTATATTGATACTTTACAATTATATAATTATAAGTACTCATACTAGTCCGGTATGTCCCCCAGCCCATGCATATACGTTTTTTTATTGATTTTAATGTGTATGTTTCTGCTATTACCAATAAAATATTGAAATACTGATATATCTGTTGAGCGGCTGATTTTGGAGGTTCTTTGGTCTGTGCTGGCAGCCCATTTTTGGTATATTGATAATTGCCCAGTTTCTGGGCGTTTGGGCCTCCTTAGCCAGCATCCAGTTTTATATTACCGTGGGATACTTGTTGCCGTGCGGGTAAAATCTTCCTTTTTAGTTTCTACCTTGTACAGACACACGCCTTGCCAGAGGGATAGCGGGGATTCGGGCGTGGCTTGCGCATGCGCCGTTGGACCGGAAAAGAAGGTCAGTTTATGGGTGACCTGGGGGGTTTCACACAATGGCAGCCTGATTTTGGAGGGAATGAATCCACTGTGGAATCTTATGGATTCCTATGCCGATCTCCATGGGTTTTGGTCCACTTTAACCAGTTTGAGTCCTTAGCCTGTGTGCAATATGCTTTATATACATTTAAGCAGATCTAAAGAAAAAAAAAAAACTAGTAGTCGTTTTTACACATTCTAATTCAGGCTTCATTTGGCTAAATAGGATGTTCCTCTTTAGCAGGGCATCCCGATTTGATGTCCATGCGGCAAAGGAATTCCACCAGGAAGAGACCCCACAGTCTCTCCAAATCAGACCAGAACAAGACAGCACCACCCAATGATAATCAAAAAATATGTGAGCCAGCTATTCCCTTATAACTAATTTGTTCATATAATATTCATCATTAACATACAAATTCCTTCATAATTACCATAATCTAATAAAGTGCATTAAACATATTGATCAGTACAAATAAAATACATATAAAGTGCTAAAAGTGCTAATAGTGTAAAGCCAAATAGGCTCTAAGTGTGCAGCAAAAAGAAGAAATAGTTCAAAACATAATCACATGTGTGTTCATATTACCCATCAAATAGCCTGAATCACAGCCTGTCCCCCCGCCCCAGTCAACGCGTTTCGTAACGGTTAGGGCAGCTGTTACTTCCTCGGGGCAAAAAGGTCCTAGTAATGATCCCAGTCCGCTCCCCTATATACTGACCTGCCCCGCTCCCACGCCAATGACATTCGCTCATTGCCGCGCCGCCGCACGCACCCCGGCCGGAAGTGCGTCGGCCGCCCCAGCCAATGACAGCCAGCCGCCACATGCGGCAAAGAAAATCTGAATGGAATGAGCGCCGGACCATTCAGTAAGGGTTGCTGCGGGTGCGCATCTAACTAGAGGTATACTGGAGATGTGGTAGCGGCGTGGAGATGCAGCGGGCTTTATACAGAGAGGCCATAAGAGGTAGACCACCGCAAAGAGTAGTTAAAGTGGACCAATAAGATTCCCGGGCCGATCCATTCCAAAATCAGGATTCCCCACTGTGTAAAACCCCCCAGGTCGCCTGCTACATTTACCTTAATCCTGGTCCAATGGCGCATGTGTGGGCCGCATCCCCGCTATCCCTCTAGCAGGGCACGTGCCCGCGCCGGCCATATGTTAGAGAAAAGTGTGAGATGCGACCGCTAAGACAGCGCTCAGACGTGCATAGCTCAGCAGCTCCGAGCACGCTGATTGGACGAGCAGCTGCCCATGCGCCATAGGACCGCAGAGAAGTGACGCGGGAGATTTCACATAGCGGGGCACCCCCAATCGGGGAGCAAATCCGAGTGCGCTGGCGGCCATATCCCCTGCTACCCTATAACAGGGAGCGTGCCCACGCTGGCCATTCACAAATGCCTGATGCAGTCACGCACCCTGCTAAAGGGATAGCGGGGATGCGGCCACTGCTCGCACATGGCGACCTGGGGGGTTTTACACAGCAGGGGAGCAAGTATGCCTGCCGTGGATTCACATAGACTCCATGGTGGCTCCTCTTTAAATCAAACCCAGAGGAGGCAAACATGGCAGATTCCTTCCAATTAGTAACATGAAATCCCCCCCCCCCAAGACCACCTGATTATTAGTGAGCTCAGTCACATGAGGGTTAATGTCGCCATTCCAAACCAGTTACCTTTATCACAGTAGTAAACAAAGGCCGTCTAGTTACCATAGAAACTCCCACCAGAGAAGTCTTTTTTCCTTTACTGTTATAGCATCGGCAGCCATATTGTTGTAGCCCCGGCAGTATTCCCGTTCCACAGAGTTATTAGATACATTGCGATGCCTTAAAATGAATTAAAATAGCAAAAAGACACTATATTCCTCTGTAATCGCATGCACATTGTGAGGCAGTGATGGATTACCAAAGTTGTGAAAGATTTCGGCCATTTTCTTTAAGCTTGCTGGTGAAGTGAATGAGAGGAAGGTGTCCTCAATGCTGGTGGCGGCCATGTTGGTGTAGCCACAGGACAGCGCCACAGGCTTCACACAGCAAGCAGGTAATAATGGCTTCTGTTCCTATTATTATTATCAGTGCTGAGAGGAGCTCACCATGTCCCCTGCTCCCATTATTATTATACAGAGGAAGAGGGGGCTCACCATGACCCCTGCCCCCTATTATTATACAGAGGAAGAGGAGGCTCACCATGACCCCTGCCCCCTATTATTATTATACAGAGGAAGAGGAGGATCACCATGACCCCTGCCCCCTATTATTATTATACAGAGGAAGAGGGGGCTCACCATGACCCCTGCCCCCTATTATTATTATTATACAGAGGAAGAGGAGGCTCACCATGACCCCTGCCCCCTATTATTATTATACAGTGGAAGAGGGGGCTCACCATGACCCCTGCCCCCTATTATTATTATACAGAGGAAGAGGAGGCTCACCATGCCCCCTGCCCCCTATTATTATTATACAGAGGAAGAGGAGGCTCACCATGACCCCTGCCCCCTATTATTATTATACAGAGGAAGAGGGGGCTCACCATGACCCCTGCCCCCTATTATTATTATACAGAGGAAGAGGAGGCTCACCATGACCCCTGCCCCCTATTATTATTATACAGAGGAAGAGGAGGCTCACCATGTCCCCTGCCCCCTATTATTATTATTATACAGAGGAAGAGGAGGCTCACCATGACCCCTGCCCCCTATTATTATTATACAGAGGAAGAGGAGGCTCACCATGACCCCTGCCCCCTATTATTATTATACAGAGGAAGAGGGGGCTCACCATGACCCCTGCCCCCTATTATTATTATACAGAGGAAGAGGAGGCTCACCATGACCCCTGCCCCCTATTATTATTATTATACAGAGGAAGAGGAGGCTCACCATGACCCCTGCCCCCTATTATTATTATACAGAGGAAGAGGAGGCTCACCATGACTCCTGCCCCCTATTATTATACAGAGGAAGAGGAGGCTCACCATGACCCCTGCCCCCTATTATTATTATACAGAGGAAGAGGAGGCTCACCATGTCCCCTGCCCCCTATTATTATTATTATACAGAAGAAGAGGAGGCTCACCATGACCCCTGCCCCCTATTATTATTATACAGAGGAAGAGGAGGCTCACCATGACCCCTGCCCCCTATTATTATTATACAGAGGAAGAGGAGGCTCACCATGACCCCTGCCCCCTATTATTATTATACAGAGGAAGAGGAGGATCACCATGACCCCTGCCCCCTATTATTATTATACAGAGGAAGAGGGGGCTCACCATGTCCCCTGCCCCCTATTATTATTATACAGAGGAAGAGGGGGCTCACCATGACCCCTGCCCCCTATTATTATTATACAGAGGAAGAGGAGGCTCAACATGCCCCCTGCCCCCTATTATTATTATACAGAGGAAGAGGAGGCTCACCATGACCCCTGCCTCCTATTATTATTATTATACAGAGGAAGAGGAGGATCACCATGACCCCTGCCCCCTATTATTATTATACAGAGGAAGAGGAGGCTCATCATGACCCCTGCCCCCTATTATTATTATACAGAGGAAGAGGAGGCTCACCATGACCCCTGCCCCCTATTATTATTATACAGAGGAAGAGGAGGCTCACCATGACCCCTGCCCCCTATTATTATTATACAGAGGAAGAGGGGGCTCACCATGACCCCTGCCCCCTATTATTATTATACAGAGGAAGAGGAGGATCACCATGACCCCTGTCCCCTATTATTATTATTATACAGAGGAAGAGGAGGATCACCATGACCCCTGCCCCCTATTATTATTATACAGAGGAAGAGGAGGCTCATCATGACCCCTGCCCCCTATTATTATTATACAGAGGAAGAGGAGGCTCACCATGACCCCTGCCCCCTATTATTATTATACAGAGGAAGAGGAGGCTCACCATGACCCCTGCCCCCTATTATTATTATACAGAGGAAGAGGGGGCTCACCATGACCCCTGCCCCCTATTATTATTATACAGAGGAAGAGGAGGCTCACCATGACCCCTGCTCCCTATTATTATTATACAGAGGAAGAGGGGGCTCACCATGACCCCTGCCCCCTATTATTATTATACAGAGATAGAGGGGCTCACAATTACCCCTACTCCCTATTTTCATTATTCAACAGAGGAAGAGAGAGCTTGCCATGAACCTGCCCATTATTATTATATTATTATTACTATGATTATTAATAATAATAATAATAATAATAATAATAATAATAATAATATGTTATAGATGCAGACTGGGGTTTTACTATGACCCCTATCATGGCTCTTGCTCTCCCTTAATTATTATTCATAGGAGGAGGGGAAGCTGTAATTGCACCTGCCCATACACCATAGCTCTCTGAGATACTGTAGCAAAGACGAAGTCTTGAGCAGACACATTTAAAGTTGAACATTTTCAATGGTGATAAAAATACAATTCTGTGAAGTACTCACCTGTTAGTATAGATATAGTATAGATATAGTACTTACAATTGGGTTATCCTCCGCCAGATGGTGCTGCACTGCAGATACATGCAAAACAGGCTCCTCCCGGCCCCTCAGATACCCAGAGACCTCCCACAAATCCCCAGCATTGAAAAGCAGTGAACAAGAAGCCGGGAGAATTAAACCACCCAGAAACTGGTAATGATAACAATGATAACAATCACCATACAGGGGATCCAGAATAATGGAAAAACCAGGGTGGGGTGGAGCAGGACGTACTGTATACTCATAATACTAATTCTACAGGTGAGTATTTCACAGAATTGTATTATTCTTAGTATACAGTGCGTCCTGCTCCAGATATAATACTTACACTTCTGACCAATGGGGGAAGCACACAAACCCCGTCCAAGGACGCGGGGTCCTTGTCCCATACTGATAGGAGGTGAAGCTGCAGAGGCCTCGAATGGAACTGAGCAAAGGGCACTGCCTCGAAGCTCGCCACCATCAGGCCCACCAGCCGCATTCCCTGTCTGAGGGAGAGCTGGGGGCACGAGAGCAGGGACCGCACCTGCACAGTCAGAGCTTCCACCTTCTGTTGGGGAAGGAATATTCGTGACTGAACCGTATCTAGAATCATCCCCAGGAATGGGGTCACCGGAGAAGGGGACAGGGAGGACTTGGGATGATTGATCACCCAGCCGAAGGACTCCAAGGTGGACACCACCAGCTGAGTGATCCAGATCCAGAAGTCCTTGTACTGCCTGCATCAGGACCTGAGCTGATACCGGGTCCTAGGGGATCCAGGACCTGACGAATCTTGAGGGGGGCCACACAGCAAACTCTATCTTGTAGCCGGAGGTAACTACCTCCTGAATCCACCGGTCTGAGACTTTGTGCCTCCAGACGTGCGCGAAGTGCTGTAGCCGTCCCCCCACCCTGGCGGGCGAGGGCGCCCCATCATGCCGGAGGGGCTTTGGGTTTGGTCCCCCAGGAGGAGCCAGGGCGTCGCCCCCTGCTCCTATGCCAGGAATCTGTGCGAGCCCCCGCGAAGGACACCCCTTTTCCCTGCTTAGCGCCTCTGTAGGGGGCTGAAAGGGGGCTCTGGCTTTGAAAGGGCCAAGGCTGCCGCCTGCGCTGTGGTAACTTACCTCCTTTAGCAAAGAGGTCTAGGTGGTCCCCAAACAGGCGTAGTCCCTTGAATGGGAGCCCAGTAAGGGCTTTCTTAGCAGCATTGTCGGCCGCCCACTGTCGCAGCCATACCGCGCGGCGTATAGCCACCGCCAAGGCGGAAAATCTGGCACACAG
Source organism: Gastrophryne carolinensis (assembly GCA_027917425.1). Taxonomy (NCBI): domain Eukaryota; kingdom Metazoa; phylum Chordata; class Amphibia; order Anura; family Microhylidae; genus Gastrophryne; species Gastrophryne carolinensis. The sequence continues at coordinate 23,812,914 of CM051237.1, forward strand.
CCTAATAGCATCATCCGATGCTGACAGGATAAAGTTCACAAATACATCACAGTTAGACAGTGCATTAATAGTATCAGCAGGAAACTCGTCTGGGCCGTCAAGTGCATTCCTGACCATGGCCCTGAGCGCCACGGCAGTAATAGCCAGAGTGCAGACCGGGCGCAGTGCCGCCCCTCCAAACGCAAAGGCATGGCACGCCAATTGGTCAATGCGCCAGTCCTCAGAATCCCGCAGCGTAGTAGTGTCGGGGGAGTGCATAATAGAGGTGTTAGAGAGCCCTAGAATAGGAGCATCGACCTCGGGGGGCGATGACCAGCACTTGACCATGTCAGCAGGAAATGGATACTTCCTGTCCAGACTCTTAGGGATCCCGGGAAGTCTACTGGGATGTTCCCACTCCTTAAGCACGAGGTTATTGAAATGGGTCTGCTCAGGAAATTCCAATCGAGCCTTAGCAGTATGGAATAGCTCACCCCTTTGCCTGGGAGCCGCAACATGGGGAGAGATGGACAAAACCTCAAAAATCTAAAGCAATAGCTTATCAGTATCATCCGGGGTCCAGTGATCAGAACCAGAATCGTCATGACTCCTAGACTTCTCATCAGATGACTCTGAGTCAGAGAGCAGCTCCCCTTAGTCCGAAAGGGTATGGTCATATAGATGCGTAAACTCATCAGACTCCGTAGGGAAAGGAGCAGAGTCAGGGATTATGTGCCGCTTTTTTGCAGTAGCCTTACTCGCCAGAGTACTAGCAAGCAATTTATCAATGCTGGCCAGTCTAGTAGCCACATCAGGATGAGAATCCCCGCTCGTATTGGGGGTTAGACTCAGGCTTGGGGGGTAGGTGAAGTGAGGCGAGGTGCAGACCCAGCTCCAGGAGGGGCGGGAAGTACCATTAGCGCCTGCTGTGCACAAGGGACGCAGACCCGTGCGTTGTCACCGTTGATAGATGAGACCCCACAAGCTACACACAGCCGGGCTTGTCCCGAGGGAACCCCGTTCACAATATCCTGGGATGCCTCCATATGGTGATTAATAGGCACAATAGGCCAGTAGGGATTGACGCTACAAGCAACCCTGGATGCCCCAAAGACCCGCAGGGAAGTGGGAGTAATTATACTAGGTCCAACTGGCAATTACACCGGGCCGGGAGAAGCCACTGGATTCGCCTGTCTGAAAGACATAATGGGAATAGGGATGTCAGAGCCATGCGCAGTAAGCAAGACAAATGAAAATCGCCCGCGAGGGCAATTACAGATCGAGGGAAGAGGAGGACCGTTACCACGCGCGTGTGCGCAGTGAGCATCTAAATGGCGCCAAGCGGACCTTGAAGGGCGGGCCAGAGCGGGCTGTGACGCGGAGCACGCTAAGCCAGGTCTTCGCCCCCCCCCCCCCCGAAGAGCGCGAAGCTCTGAAGATAGTAGTCAGCGCATACAGTAAAGTGAATGACACACTATAGAAGTAAAACGGGGATTACTTCCAGATGCGCCCGACAACGTATACCAATGAAGACGCCGCAGCGTCTGAGGCGCCGCCACCTGTTCGCGTGCCCGTCCAATAAGGGCAAGAGAATCGCGCGGCGGCAGCCGATAGACAATAAAGACAGCGCGCCTCTGACACCAGGTGTATGAGTCAAGGACAAAACTAAGGCCATAACGTGTACTGAATACACTAAGACCATCACACACACATACCCCCCTTTCTTTCCCCCCGAGCTACGGGGGGAACGAGGGAGGATGGCGACCCTTTGAACAGGGTCCACCACTACGCGGGGTATGGGGCAATAACGCGGGAGGGGCATGCACAAGAGGCTCACCATCAGCCTAAACCGCCTACCCTTTGGTGGGGGACTGCGGAGGAGCAGCGCTCCATAAGCACGCATGGTGCTGCCTACCTTCACCCGACCAGCGCAGCCCAGGCTGGGAGGCACATCACGAAGAGGACGGGTGGGAATAGTCCAACAGGGCCGCAGGCTTTAATAGCCCCGCTCACCTGCGAGAGAGTGATACTTCATGTCTTCGCAGTCAGCACTGCAGAGAAATCTGTGGATTTGTGGGAGGTATCTGGGTATTTGAAGGGCCGGGAGGAGCCTGTTTTCCATGTCTCTGCAGTGCAGCGCCATCTGACGTAGGATAACCCAAGTGTAAGTAGTATATCTGGAGCAGGACGTACTGTATACTAAGAATATAATTGACATCTGTTAAAGCATTTTAATATCATAATGGAAAGTTGCTTCAGAATCATGCTTTTCTTAGTGACATTCCATGGGGTCACCATGTACATATGAATCGTGGCTTTATCTGCTCAGCCCTGATAGGACTAGGCAACAGTAAGTCATATATGGTGGGAATCTACTTATGCCTGCAAATTCTGGTAAGACATTCAAGAAGAGCTGAAGACGGACTATAAACTCAAAAAACCTCAACCAGCCTTAAGAACTTTAAGAACTGTAGCAACCAATTCTTAGAGGGGTCACTTATTAGCTCGAACTGAATAAAACTGCCATCAACCTTGTGGTTTATTCTCTCATGGTAGGAATAAATCCAGGGGTGACAGGTGTAGTGTATCAGGGTGACAGGCTCTGACAGGGCCGGCTTCAGGTTTATATGGGCCCTTGGGCGGCATGGTCTCAGTGGGCCCCTTTGTGGTGAAGAGTCACGTCACATTACTGAGGGACGTCCCAAATCTGGATGTCCCCTAAGATCATGCTACCTGGACCAAAACTCTAGTTTTGGTCTACTTTGAAGTGCACCAAACCCCCTTTAAACCTGACCTGAGAAAAGGCTGGCCCTGTAAGTGGGCCCCCCCTGTAGGCCAGCCTTGCCCTGTGGGCCCACCTTGCCGGGTGCTGACGCCAGCCCTGACCCCTGATTTCCTCCTCCTTCCATTAAAATAAAAAACAAGCCTGGCTGGATATTTCTTGATGCTGGGTGTATAATGCCGACATATGCTATAAAAGTGTGTTTTCAGCAAGATTTCATGTATTTTGCTAAATAATTCTGCCTCAGTTTATTGGCATATCACCGGCATTCTGCAAACCATTTTTCTATGTAGATACCTGTGACTTTCGCTAGTGAATTGCGGAGCAAAAACAGTAAAAGGCTTTGCGAATGTCTATGTTCACTGGTGTTCAGGGCAGTAAGTTTTGCTTACTCGCTGGTCTGTCACATGTGCATTGCGCGTCCGGCGATCATACTTTTATGTCAAGTAGCGAGCATAATAAATCACCCCTGTATATCACTCAGTATTTTAGGATGCATATGTCTCCCTTATTTTTTTTATTTTTACAAATTCTAATGCCATTTGAAAGTGTGTAAATAAGCTACTAATCTATAATCGAAGTGTCATTGCGACACGCAACGCGTCGGTGGCTGCTGCTGCGGGGGATCCCCCGGTGACAGGTGATGTAAGTTTAGTTGTTTATTTTTGCACTTTTTATTGTATACTTTGCCTGGATAATGATCCTTATCTTTTCATGTATTACACTTTAGCACCATACGTGTTTTTTCTCCTTAAATGATATAATTTATTGCATTTTTGCACAGTTAGCACATATAAATTATGTTTTTTGGCACAGTTAGCACATATGCATTTATGCACTTAGCACTTTATAAAAACCGTTAATGCAGGAAATCATTTTCAGTGTTTTTTAGTTTTGGGCAATAATATATTCACTCTGTTTAAATATCAATAACCCAATATCTTATCCAGGCGTGTTTAAATTATTACCGGTATATGCTATAAATATTTTCTATTTATTTATTTACTTATATACCTATAGAGGATATTAGTCACCTTTTTATGGTTGATCCCCTGTTTTGTGTTTGTGTTTTTTAACTTTGTATTGTGTTGTGATGTGCCATCTTGGTTTATTTATTTAGAACTCAAGAAAGAAAATACTTTTTTTTTACTATTAGAGTGCGGCCTCTCTTATGGGGATATCTTTTGTGGGATCAGTCTAGGATCCCCCCTTTTTCTTTAAAATCTATAGGAGAAGACCTAACTGATTTGTCTTCCAAGCCAGGCCACTATATCAGAATTACCCTGTCCCACTTCATTAGTAACCCATGTACAGTGCAATGGTTTACCATAATGTTGTGTCACTGTTCATGGTGGAGCGCCTGTATTCTTTTAAAGCTTTTTATAAAGCTAATATATATTTCTAATATTTTATTTAATGTCTTCAAGTGAGTTCTACAGGGCATCAAAAGCAGACTCTGATATACAGAGGAGGGGGGAGGATTTAGAAGCAAGGATCTCCGTCCACAAGGACACCAACTCCTTCTATCATAGGGTAAGACCCCCAACCTCTGTTACTGAACCCCCACTAGTTCTTTTCTATTTAGTTCTTAGGATAGGGACCCCATCCATGCGGCACCTTGGATTGGAACCTAACTGGTTAGGGGACTCCTAGTTCAGGGAGAATGGTTCCTTTCTCTCTATGTAACCTCTGGTTCCTTACCTCTGTTGGCTACTTTGTTTTCTTCTCTTGCTGGGAACACCCTCCATGTGGAGTATCAGAATTGGCTGCCTGGGTTCCTTTCTCTCTATGTAACCTCTGGTTCCTTACCTCTGTTGGCTACTTTGTTTTCTTCTCTTGCTGGGAACACCCTCCATGTGGAGTATCAGAATTGGCTGCCTGGGTTCCTTTCTCTCTATGTAACCTCTGGTTTCTGGTTCCTTACCTCTGTTGGCTACTTTGTTTTCTTCTCTTGCTGGGAACACCCTCCATGTGGAGTATCAGAATTGGCTGCCTGGGCTCCTTTCTCTCAATGTAACCTCTGGTTCCTTACCTCTGTTGGCTACTTTGTTTTCTTCTCTTGCTGGGAACACCCTCAACGTGGAGTATCAGAATTGGCTGCCTGGGTTCCTTTCTCTCTATGTAACCTCTGGTTCCTTACCTCTGTTGGCTACTTTGTTTTCTTCTCTTGCTGGGAACACCCTCCATGTGGAGTATCAGAATTGGCTGCCTGGGTTCCTTTCTCTCTATGTAACCTCTGGTTTCTGGTTCCTTACCTCTGTTGGCTACTTTGTTTTCTTCTCTTGCTGGGAACACCCTCAACGTGGAGTATCAGAATTGGCTGCCTGGGTTCCTTTCTCTCTATGTAACCTCTGGTTCCTTACCTCTGTTGGCTACTTTGTTTTCTTCTCTTGCTGGGAACACCCTCCATGTGGAGTATCAGAATTGGCTGCCTGGGCTCCTTTCTCTCAATGTAACCTCTGGTTCCTTACCTCTGTTGGCTACTTTGTTTTCTTCTCTTGCTGGGAACACCCTCAACGTGGAGTATCAGAATTGGCTGCCTGGGTTCCTTTCTCTCTATGTAACCTCTGGTTCCTTACCTCTGTTGGCTACTTTGTTTTCTTCTCTTGCTGGGAACACCCTCCATGTGGAGTATCAGAATTGGCTGCCTGGGCTCCTTTCTCTCTATGTAACCTCTGGTTTCTGGTTCCTTACCTCTGTTGGCTACTTTGTTTTCTTCTCTTGCTGGGAACACCCTCCACGTGGAGTATCAGAATTGGCTGCCTGGGCTCCTTTCTCTCAATGTAACGTCTGGTTCCTTACCTCTGTTGGCTACTTTGTTTTCTTCCCTTGCTGGGAACACCCTCCACGTGGAGTATCAGAATTGGCTGCCTGGGCTCCTTTCTCTCAATGTAACCTCTGGTTCCTTACCTCTGTTGGCTACTTTGTTTTCTTCTCTTGCTGGGAACACCCTCCACGTGGAGTATCAGAATTGGCTGCCTGGGTTCCTTTCTCTCTATGTAACCTCTGGTTCCTTACCTCTGTTGGCTACTTTGTTTTCTTCTCTTGCTGGGAACACCCTCCATGTGGAGTATCAGAATTGGCTGCCTGGGTTCCTTTCTCTCTATGTAACCTCTGGTTTCTGGTTCCTTACCTCTGTTGGCTACTTTGTTTTCTTCTCTTGCTGGGAACACCCTCCATGTGGAGTATCAGAATTGGCTGCCTGGGTTCCTTTCTCTCAATGTAACCTCTGGTTCCTTACCTCTGTTGGCTACTTTGTTTTCTTCTCTTGCTGGGAACACCCTCCACGTGGAGTATCAGAATTGGCTGCCTGGGCTCCTTTCTCTCTATGTAACCTCTGGTTTCTGGTTCCTTACCTCTGTTGGCTACTTTGTTTTCTTCTCTTGCTGGGAACACCCTCCACGTGGAGTATCAGAATTGGCTGCCTGGGCTCCTTTCTCTCTATGTAACCTCTGGTTTCTGGTTCCTTACCTCTGTTGGCTACTTTGTTTTCTCCTCTTGCTGGGAACACCCTCCATGTGGAGTATCAGAATTGGCTGCCTGGGTTCCTTTCTCTCTGTGTAACCTCTGGTTCCTTACCTCTGTTGGCTACTTTGTTTTCTTCTGTTACTGGGAACACCCTCCATGTGGAGTATCAGAATTGGCTGCCTGGGTTCCTTTCTCTTAATGTAACCTCTGGTTCCTTACCTCTGTTGGCTACTTTGTTTTCTTCTCTTGCTGGGAACACCCTCAACGTTGAGTATCAGAATTGGCTGCCTGGGTTCCTATCTCTCAATGTAACCTCTGGTTCCTGGTTCCTTACCTCTATTGGCTACTTTGTTTTCTTCCCTTGCTGGGAACACCCTCCATGTGGAGTATCAGAATTGGCTGCCTGGGCAGAGGAACCTAGGCTGGTACTTTCCCTTCATACTCAACTCTGTTCAGTGACGTAACTAAATGTGACCAGGCCCTGCTGCGAACACGGGGCCCTGTCACAGCTTATATAGTGACATCTTTCAGGCTTTTTTTTTTTATTGCATACAATTAGACTACCAAAGACGGAAACAGCCAATACAAATGGTGCTTCTGTGATGTACATGATGCCATGTGAGATCAAATCTAATAGGGTGGGGGATAACCCTGATCTCATTGGCAACAATGCTGCCACTATGCCTGCACACCCTGTAATTATGCCTCTGACCATGTTTCTGCACTTCTATATTATATATTGTGCTTATGCTGGAATTGTTATCCATTAAGTCACCTACCTGTTGTATCCCTGTAGCATACCTCCCAAGTGTCCCTGATTTGAAGGGACTGTCCCTCTTTTGAGTCCATGCCCCTCCTGTACCTTGTTGTTCTTATTTGTCCCTCTTTGAGGTGTAACACAGGGATCTGCGTCAATAAATGATTCATTTGCCTATTCAAAGTGTTTCTATTGTTGTAACTGTTACATCATATCTACTACCCATCAATGAGGGGCGCAGCTTAATTTAATGACTGTCCCTCTTTCCTACCCTGAAATGTTGGGAGGTATGGTGTAGCCTCCCTGACACACGGAATCCCTAATATGTATGTACCTGGCCAAATAAATCTGTCTAAGGCCCTTATTCATGAAGGGATAGCGTCAGGTAGTGGCTGGTTAATGAGAGGTAGCGACAGGTAGCGACTGCTGAACGCCGGACACGGCACGCAATTACACATTTATCAAGCAGAATCTGTTTAGCGACTGGGATAGCGCCATGTAGCGTCTGATTCATCATTTTCACAGCCTCTGCGAACAGCGTCGGCGTTCAGCCTTGCACAGCGCCAGGTATGACCTCTCGCTACCTGTCGCTTTCCCATACATTTCAAAGGACGATTCTTTCCTTCTCTTTAAACCGGGTTTTTGTTTTTTTTTTTTTCAAAAAAATCACAAATAATTCTGTGACCTCTTCTGGCATTGGAAAAGCAGTTTTACCAAAATGTTTTCATTTTTTATGTTTCTTCAGAAGTGACATTACAGGTCTGCGATTAAAGTGTTCATGTTACAATGTTGCTACAATGTAATTCCATATGTTTTCGCTTTGTTACCGGTGGATAGATGCTGAAAACAGACTTTAATCACACCGCCTCCTGCGCTCTGGGCTTCAAATATTTTTCAGCGCCTGAGATTAGTAAGGATGTTTTTTTGCTGAATATGGTGTGAGTCGGTCGCTATGACCAGTCGCTAACATGCGCTCCCATACAGCGCTGTACTGGTGAAATAGCGACTCCTCACAATGTATTCAACATTACTGAACAGCGACTGAGTCGCTATGAAGTAGCGACCCACAGCTGAGCACAGCAACTACTAGCGGGTGCTCTGAAAATGCCGCTACAGACACTCATCTGTCGCTACCTGGCGCTAGTGATGAATCAGCCTGCCCGTCTTTATTCTCCACTGAAACACCATACTACCCCCCCAACATACACTCTCTCAAATTCCTAAAACTTCTCACGTTTTATTCCTCAGACCCCGGAGATGCTATAATGGCAAATGTGAAAACTGAAGAGGAGGAAATATTAGTACACAACAAAGGGGAAATTCCTTTACAGCTCAGCTCAGGTGAGTAATAAACCTTGTATAGTAACATTTCCTTCTATCTCTTGTTCAGTCACTCCACACAGGGCCGGCGCTAGCACCCGGCAGGGTCGGGCATCTGCCGAGGGCCCAAGGGAGGAGGGGGCCTACTGGTGCTGGTGGGAGGTGAGGCACAATGTCCCTGAGCGCAGGGGCGTAGCACTGACCTGGACGCTGTGTTGTCTGAAGGCAGCAGTTAGATGGCAGGGCAGTAGGAAGGGAAAGCCAGGCTGTCTGTGGTCGCTGGGTCCACATAGGCAGAGAGCAGTGGCTTCCTGATTAAGGAGGCTCCGCCCCCCAGATGCTTCATCATTCTGCTGCCTGTGTCCAGAGCTGTGAGGAGGAAGTGTGCAGTACTGCTAAGGTAGGGATGTCTGTATGTGTGTGTCTATGTGTGTGTGTGTGTGTGTGTGTGTGTGTCTCTGTCTATCTGTGCATGTGTGTATGTGTCTCTGTCTGTCTGTGTATGTGTCTGTGTGTGTCTATTTGTGTGTGTGTGTGTGTCTGTCTGTCTGTGCATGTGTCTATGTCTGTGTCTCTGTCTATCTGTGCATGTGTATGTGTCTATGTGTCTGTGTCTCTGAATCTCTGTGTATGTGTGCGTGTGTGTGTGCGTGTGTATGTATGTGTCTCTGACTGTCTGTGCATGTGTATGTGTGTGTGTGTGTGTGTGTGTGTGTGTGTGTGTGTGTGTGTATGTCTCTGACTGTGTGCATGTGTGTGTCTGTGAGTCTATGTGTATGTGTCTGTGTGTGTGTGTCTGTGAGTCTATGTGTATGTGTCTGTGTGTGTGTGTCTGTGAGTCTATGTGTCTGTGTGTGTGTGTCTGTGAGTCTATGTGTATGTGTCTGTGTGTGTGTGTCTGTGAGTCTATGTGTATGTGTCTGTGTCTGTGTGTGTGTGTCTGTGAGTCTATGTGTATGTGTATGTGTCTGTCTGTGTGTGTCTGTGAGTCTATGTGTATGTGTATGTGTCTGTGTGTGTGTGTCTGTGAGTCTATGTGTATGTGTCTAGTCTGTGTGTGTGTGTGTGTCTGTGAGTCTATGTGTATGTGTCTGTCTGTCTGTGCGTGCGTCTGTGAGTCTATGTGTATGTGTCTGTCTGTCTGTGCGTGCGTGTGTGTGTGTGTGTGTATCTCTCTCTGTGTCTGTTGGACTTTATATGTTTTTACCATTTACTAAAGCACTGATCACTCTGGCTATGGTTTGGATGATGGAACCCTGATTAAAGTGGAACAAAACCCAGCAGCGGCCGGTATGGAATCTAAAAGATTTCAAGGCCAGCCGCTGGCTTCTCCCTGAATCGGGATACCCCACTGTGTGACACCTCTCCCTGCTCCAACAGCTCATGCGCGGGCTCTCGTCCAATGAGAGCCACCTGCCAAATGACATAGTCATGGCAGACATTAGATGAGAGCCCACACATGTGCTGTTGAAACACAGAAGAGTTGAGTGAATAGCGGTGTTCTGGGGGTTTCACACAGCGGGGCATCCAATGAGACTCCAGGGCTGGCTGATCCCCTCTCTCTTGGGCATCCCAAACTGTGATGAAAACAGAACAAAACCCATGTGGTCTGGCCATGGAATGGCTGCTGGCTTTTCCATCCCGAATCATGTGACTATGTCATTCAGCAGGAGGCTCTTGTTGTTGCTCATGGCAGTGCGGGGGATGCGGCAGTGCGTTCTCCCCATTCTTGCCCATGAAAGCCATTTGATGAATGACATAGTCATGGGTGCAGCCATCTTGGTTCTGATACACAGAGCAGCTTCCCGCCCCCACCCACCTATACACTTGAATAGATGGGCGAGCAGGGCGCTCTGTGCACAGTCTGTGCGGCAGTCACAGGAGAACTGGGGACAGTGCAGGGTAAACCCCATCACGGGACTGGAGAAGGGGGCCCACTGAGACCCTGTCGCCCAAGGGCCCACAAAACACTAGAGCCGGCCCTGACTCCACACACTGTGGTCTGTGTTATACAGCTCAGTACAGGGACCTGACTCTCATCTTTATTTACAGACCCTGGAGGAGCTATAGTGAAAACTGAGGAGCTAGAAGAAATATTTGTGAAGAAAGAACAGGAGGAAATTCCTCTACAGCTCAGCTCAGGTGAGTAATAAACCTTCTATAGAAGAGAGGTATGTTATACTGCTCAGTCGCCCCACACACTCTGCTCTGTGTTATACAGCTCAGGCCTAATTCTCATCTTTATTCTCAGACTCTGGAGGAGCTATAGTGAAAACTGAGGAGGAGGAAGAAGAATTTGTGAAGAAGGAAGAGGAGGAAATTCCTCTACAGATCAGCTCAGGTGAGTAATAAACATTCTATAGAAGAGAGGTATGTTATGTAATGGGCAGAAACCTGTTGCAACACTACAAGTAGGAAGGATTAGAACCCTGTCAGAGGAATAGCCCTGATGGTGATAGAAATCTATCAGATGCAGTTCTTGGGCCCATTACATCATGGAACCACATGATGGCAGTGTTGCCTAAGAAATGGGTCTCTTAGATTCAAGTAGCTTAAAGTGGACCAACACCCACGATTTTTGGCTATCCTGGGTTTTGGTCCACTTCGGTGGGGCGCCCCGATCGGGGGTGCCCCGCTGTGTGTAACCCCCCAGAAAGCCCCAAAAAGACGTGACCGCTGCAGCCAATCCCCGTCGATGGACAAGCGAGCGCACCCGCCGCCGTCTCCCGCGTGTCACTCTTACAGGGAGCACGCACGCGCCATTCACAAACGACTGGCGCGGGTGCGCGCCCTGCTAGAGGGATGCGCAAGCGGCGGCTCGCGCATGCGCCGCTGGATCGTGCAGCAGGTAGGGATTTCGGGGCTCTCTGGGGGCTTTCACACAGCGGGGCACCCCCGATCGGGGTGCCCCGCAGGCCCGATGCTGATCGGCCCGGGAATCTTATAGATTCCCGGGCAGATCATCATCGGATGTTGGTCCACTTTAAGGTACTTCTTGAGGTTAAGTAAACAAGGCCTTGACCAGATGGCATAGGCAACATTAGCTGTCCTGCCATTGGCCGAGCTTTGCAACTGTTGGTGTAAATGGAAACCTTACAGAGGTTATAGAAAGGGAAGACCAACCCTTCTAGATAGTTCTTGGTTCTATTAACGTAGTGAGGAGCGCAGAGGGAATGTTGCTGTGATTTGCTGGATTGTATTACTGGACTTTGCTGTATGATACCGAGGATGGATGCATCAAATAAAAGCCAAGTGGATTCACCAAAGAGTGTCGTTTCTGGATGCAAGCAGCTATTGTAGAAGTAAGTGCACCTCCACCCACACATGTCCGCACCAATATGGGATACCCTACCCTAGGTCTAAGGATCCCCCTCGCTCCCCAGGTGCGTGCCGCGGCCAGGCACGCGCAGGCTACAGTTATACTGCTCAGTCACCCCAAACACTCTTCTCTGTGTTATACAGCTCAGTACAGGGGCCTGACTCTCATCTTTATTCCCAGACCCTGGAGGAGCTATAGTGAAAACTGAGGAGGAGGAAGAAATACTTGTGAAGAAAGAAGAGGAGGAAATCCCTCTACAGATCAGCTCAGGTGAGTAAGGAACAATAGAAAATATGTTTTTGTTATCCTGCTCAGTCTCTCCACTTACTATGATTTGTATTATACACCTCAGCATCACGCTCATCATCAGTCACAAACCCTGGAGACACCATAGACCAATTTGATTCAGTTATCTCTATGTGTTACCTAATCTCTAATAATCTGGCTGTGAAGAATATAATTCCTTGGCTTTATTCCTTACAAGGAATATCGAGAAATCCGTATATAATCAAGTTATTAGAAAAGGTTGTAGCACACTGATTTTTGTTATATAAAGAATAATAGTAAAGATTAAACATGCAGTATCTGAAAGATGTGGGTTCAAAAGAGCTTCCTAGTACCCCTGCTCAAAAGAGTACTGAACCACAATATATATGCACAAAGGGAAGAATGAACACCAAAATGGTTAAGCAAAAAAGCTGATGTTTTTAATGCGCATAAGATAGTGATACAGGCAAAGTGTTAGAGACTATATACAGTGCATACATGGATTCTATATACATAGAGACCATAATCCATCCGGATTCAAGAATACAAATATGCAGCATAGGGTAACATACAACTACGGCTTAGTATATCTAGACAAGCAGAGTAAGTTCAGTAAAGCAGAGTAGCAATATTCGCCAGTGCATGTCCCTTTAAACAAAAGCATAGTGCTTCCATAACAGAATTGTACATAGAAAATGCTAAAGGTATAAAGAACAAGGCTTACAGGCTGACCGCAAGTGAAAAAACACCTCAACGTTTTGGTCTGGAGCGACCTTTCTCAAGAGGATGCGGTATCCGTGATTAACACAGGCTGCTTTTTATAGTACACCTAAGGTCTCCAGCTTACTAGGAAATGGCGCCAAATGTGACGCGCGCCGACCAGTGACGTCATCGGCGATGTCCTGCTCGCGTTCCGATCACTCCACCAATCAGGGAATGACGCACGGGGCGCGGCAGGTCTCGCGCAAGTGGGCAAGTGTAGTTGCTCTGTCTAAGATGGCGTAGCCCAGCCGGGCGACAGTAGCCAAAAAGATGGCGGCTAAGCAGTATAAAGAATCTAACCAGCAAGATGGTAGAACGTATGCGCGGCGACCGGCGGAAGCCGGAAGTGCCGCTCCTGTCAGTAGAGCACAATCCGTGCGTGGTGTATGTCCCCAGGGAGGCGGAAGTCTGTAGAGACGAAAAATGAGCGGAAGCCGGAAGTGCCGTTCCTGTCAATAGAGCACAAGCTGTGCGCAGTAAATGTCCCTGGCTGACCAAGCGAAGTGAATGGAAGCTGGAGACCAGGCTGGAGACCTCATAGGGGAGACTGGAGTGGACGCAGAAGCATCCTGCATAATGCTGCTAAAAAGAATAAAAAATAGAACCATATTAAAGTGGGGTTAAAAACGGAAAAAAAAGACAGGGGTGTGGCGAAAACCCACACCCAAAACAGATTATTGCACAAGATTCCCAACAAAAACTAGCTTAACGGGGGGGCGTGGCTTGGCCGGGAAACGAGATGGCTGCTTGATTTGTGAGCTCCCGGTGAGGTCTCCAGAGAAGCTTGAAATTTAGCACTTTACCCTAACCATGGGTCGAATCAACAAACCAGGGTCCTCGACTAAGACCCCCAGGTCTTTACAGACCCCAAAGTCGAGTGGAAAACGGCTGCCAGAGATGTTTCAGAGCCAGAGGCCAGAGAACCCACGTGGTCCCAAGATGGCGGACGCAGCCTCCCCTGCAGCTCTCCGGAGAGAGACGACACGGTGCCTTTGGAGGGCGAGGAGAGTGACCTGGCGGCACAACTGAGCCAATTGCCCACCCGCAACGAGCTAGCACAGTTTGCGGGGGAGATCAAATCCTCCATTACCGCAGCAATAGCGGATTTAAGAGGGGACCTACAGCAGTTATCCCAATGGGTTGAGCAAGTGGAGAGAGAGGAAGCGATCCATACGGCCAGGCTGACTGAGGTTCGAGATGTGGTCCGGGTGCACAACAGACACCTCCTGGAGTTCCACAGACATCTGGAAGACCTCGAGAATCGCAACCGAAGGTGCAACATCAGGGTGCGGGGTGTCCCTGAAGAGGTGTCTCCAGACCAGATACAGGAGGCACTTACTTCCATCTTTAATTCCCTCCTGGAGAGACCACCAGGCACCCAGATCGACCTCGTCCGGGCACACAGAGCCCTCCGCCCACGGAGTGTTGGTGAAAATGCCCCCAGAGACATTGTGTGCTGTTTGCAGAGTTTCCCCCTGAAGGAAGAGATTCTACTTAAAGCTAGAAGCCGGGACAGTATTCAGTTCAACAATTGTGAGATCCAGCTTTACCAGGATTTATCTAACATCATCCTGCAACAACGCAGAGCTCTGAGGCCGCTTACAGCACTTCTAAGGGAAAGAGGCATCCCGTACAGGTGGCGTTTCCCTTTCGCCCTTTCTGCTACCTGCAACGGCAAGACTGGGGTCCTGCGACTACCAGAGGACTTACCGGATTTCTGCGAGGTGCTACGGCTCCCCCTGGTCTCGCTGTCGGAGTGGCTCCGGGACTTTTCCATTCCAAGGCTAGTGCGGAGCAGAGGAGGAAGAAACCGCCAGGGAAGCTCTCGGGTGGAGTCCCGGGATCGCTCCCCGTCGGCTGATGGAGCAGAAAGAAGCCGCTCGAGATCCAGGAGCTGAGGAGCTACCGAAGGATGCAACGATATTCTAAAGAGCTAAGAGTTTTATCTTTGGGGATTTACCCCCCTAGTCCCTGTTAAGCCCCCATTCATTGGCCGACAGCCTTTTATCGTTTTCACGTTTAGCAATGCAGCCCGCTGGAGTGCTGCTTGGTTACTGCCCATCACTGCACGATCCCTGTAGCGACACACTCCTATTCCTCGCAACGGGCGGGGGTGTTGCTGGAGGGATGCAGTTTTAGTGCATAAATGGGCATTACCCATAGAAATGGGGAGGTTCAACTGCTCAATTGCTTTATTGTTAACTGAGGTGTGTTTTATGATTCTATGCAGCATCATAGACGCAGGACAAATGTCTTGACGATGGCCCCTCCTCGCTTGTTCCCTCTTGCAATGCATCCCTATTCCATATAATTGGCATGGGCGTCGTGGGGGGGGACGTAGTGATGAGACATGGTGAGGCTCTGTACGAAGGGATGGGAAGGTTTGATCGTTTTTAATGCTAAATGAGGGGAGGTTCTCAAGCTGCGCTTCACGCGCCCCACAAGTCGCTATTTGTTACTTCTAAAACACGCTTGCACTATTCGGCGGGACCTCATGTGCTCAGCCCTGAGATCTCGCGCCTTGCGAGGTTTCAGTAGTTGGTGAGGGGGTGGCTCCCCAGGAGTCGGAGGAGCGGCCGGCTGGTGCTTAAGCGCAAGGGACTTGTGCAGGCTAATAGACCTAAAATGGGAGGGTAGCGCTTGCCCTGTAATGCGGGGTGGCGATGTGGACCCACAATATACTTCCATGAAGATCTTTCTCCTCGCTCGTCCTCCACTGCGACGCATCCCCATTCCATGCCACTGACGGGGATGTCGCGGGGGGGGCCGAGGGGATGAGACAGACATTGAGAAGTACAGGAGCAGAGGTGCGAGGATGCATGTGTTTCTTGTTACTGTTTTTATTGTTGACCGTTACTTGCTCCAGGCCTCGCCCTGGGCGCCCTAGAGGACGCTCGCCCTTGACTGTTTTGTACATAGAGGCTCTTATCCAGGGAGCCCATGAGGACTTCCTCGAGTCATTAGGACTGGCGGGGGGCCAACTGGGGACAAAGGGACTCGCCCTGGGAGTTAACAGGGGGACTGCAAAATGTCATTTCTGGCGAATACTTGGGCCTATAGACCCAGAGGGGGAAGGGCTGATCTGGCGGTAGGTTAGAGAACGATCACTGTTGACTTGGAAGCGACGTGCAACGCTGGGGCCTGTCGCGGGAATTGGAGAAGAGTTGATGGGGAATGTGGGACTGTCACTGTTAACTCACTTTGCTGGCGCGGGGCTCTCTGGCAGATATAGTGGGGATGGGCACGCGCACCATATTCACTATACGCTGGCGGGGAGATGGGATGTGGTGTGCTCCCATCCCTATCAGGAGGCAGAGGGGAGAAAATAACCCGCTATATAAGGGGAAATAAGAGAGGGGGGCAGGTCAAGAGAAGCGGACCTGGTTGTCTGCGCCCTCGCGATCTGCGCTCACTGGAGACCATGGGCATATGAGGAATAAAGGGTAATCATGTCATAGTCTTGGGGACCTCGCCGGGGTCATGAGTCGGTCAGCGGCTGGTGCATTTTGTGCTGGTGCTGGTCTGTGGCCTGGCTCCTTGGCCTTCCACGGTTTCCCCCCAAGGGGACGGGTTCTCAAAGGGGGATACTGAGGGTGCTCGTTTTGAGTGCTCCCTCGCACTGACCTGAGAGGTATTCCTCCAGGATCACGGGAGACAACTGCAGAGAGGCTATTCCTCTCTGGGACGTTGCCTCGATACCCCCCATTAATTTGAGTGAGGGAGTAACTTTTACTGGCTCCCCCCGCCCTTAAAGGCGCGAGTAGTGAAGGGCCATAGTCGTGTCTCTTGTGTCTGTGTAGTGTTTTCCTTTTGTGTCTTCTTGTCTGTTAACCGCATTCCCCTAGCTTTCCCCGTCCTTCCCTCTTTTCTCATCGTTCTTCGGGGAGGGAGGAAGAGACCCCAACTAGGGCAGGGTCCTGATCCACATTTATAATTTTTGTGAGCCTGGAGCTCATCCTCCTGCTGAGATGGCTCCGCTCTGTCTTAATGTACTTTCCATTAACGCCAAAGGCCTAAATACTCCGGTAAAGAGACATGCCTTGTTTAGAGAACTTAAAAAGTATAACACCCATATTGCCCTGGTGCAAGAAACACACTTTCAAAAGAACAGAGTCCCATACCTGGGAAGCAGGATCTACACGACCTGTCATTCTGCATATTCCCCTAATAACAAAGCTAAAGGAGTTTCAATTCTGATAGACAAATCTCTTGCACTAAAAGTAAGAGCTATTGAAAGAGACAAAGAGGGTAGGTTTATCTTTCTGAAGGGTCATCTCCCAAATGGTATGGCCATAACCCTGGCGAATGTATATGCCCCGAATAGGGACCAACATAAATTCTTCTCCTCTGTGCTGACCAAACTAGAGGGCTTTCGGGAGGGAATGCTGCTGATGGGGGGTGACCTGAATTGTGCATTGAATCCACTGGTGGATACCTCCGACGCTAAGACTGCCATATCGTACAGGGCCTTGAAACAAATAAAAAAATTGTTGCAGAGACTTGAACTGGTAGATGCTTGGCATCTGATGAATCCTGGGGAGAGGGATTATACCTACTACTCGCCCCTTCACGCTAAATACTCCAGAATTGATTACATTTTCCTCTCGCAAAGAGACCTAGGGAGGGTGGCACGGGCCCAAATAGGAAATATCACATTTTCTGATCATGCACCTGTCGCAATTTCACTGGAATTCCCTTATAGGGAACAGAAGGAATGGTGCTGGAGACTTAATGAGACAATGCTGAAAGACCCCAGGGTGGTGGAGAAGCTTACAGAAGCTCTGAGCAATTATGTCAAGGAAAATGTCTCTGAAGGTATGGACCCGATGATAGTATGGGAAGCCCAGAAATGCACGATGAGGGGCCTGCTAATTCAAGAGGGATCGAGACTCAAGAGGGAGAGGTTACAAAAACTAAATGACTTGATACAGCAGGTGGCTGACCTAGAGTCTCAGCACAAACAGTCTCTCCAGGAGAGACACTTGAAGGAGTTGGAAGCGAAGCGGCAGGAACTGAGGGACCTGATGTCGAGGGAATCTAATAGGTGGTTCACTAAATGATTTGGATTGTTTTATGAACAGGGGAACAAATCAGGAAGGCTACTGGCTAGGGCCCTACGTCCCAAAACAACACACACTACAGTAGAATGTATTAAGGGATCAGATGGGGCAATGCACCAGAAGAATGAGGATATAGCAGGGGCCTTTGGAAAATTTTACTCTGCACTATATAATTTACAAGGCTCTCATGACACAGGATACCTGGATACTCTTATGAATACATACCTCTTGGAATCTGGAATGCCGGTCCTGTCCCGGGAGGAGATGGCTCATCTGGAGTCTCCGATCTCGGTAACGGAACTACAGGAAGCGTTGAAATCAACTAAAGTAGGGAGAGCCCCGGGTCCTGATGGATTTCCCACGCAGTATTACAAGTTGTTCTCAGACTTGTTGCTCCCTATGATGAAACGCGCATTTGAGTCCACCTCCTCCTCGGGCAGTCTCCCTAGCAGCATAGCAGTCATCAAGATGAACATCCTCCCGAGACTGCTGTATCTGTTACAATGCATACCCATTAAAATCCCCAGCACATTTTTTGGAGACCTGACGAGAACTTTTAGAAGATTCGTGTGGGCTGGTAGACCCTCTAGGATTAGGAAAAATATCTTACACATGTCCAGGGAAAGGGGGGGACGGGCCTGACCTGTGTGTTGTCCTACTATAAAGCAGTTCATATAGGCAGGGTTGTAGATTGGCATATTAACGGCGCGCAGAAGGACTGGGTGCGGGTGGAGGGGGAGGCGGTGGGGGGGGGATTAGACACCATTTGTGATTTGAGGAGTTGCGATATCCCCTCGTCGGCAAAAAACCACCCGTTTGTTGGGGCCTCCCTAGATGCCTTGGCCCCACTGCGCAATAGAGGGGAGGGACTGTCACCCCAGCCCGGACCTCTGACACCGATCAGGAGGAATCCAGCGTTTCCACCTGGCAGGGACCCCTCTTTTCTGAGAGGGGGGGAGGGCCCCGCTGTCCTACGAGTGTATCATGTGCTGAACAGGGGCAATCTGATAGAGAGGCAGGAGCTACAGGCCAGGGTGGGGAGGGAGGTGCCGGTCCTTTCCTATCTCCAGCTGCGGCATTTTCTGTCGACGGAAGAAATGAAAATAGGAATCAGGAGAGAAGCTACGGATTTTGAAAGAGCCTGCTTGGGGCTGGGCCCAAACTCGCACCTTATATCCTGGGCATACGGGCTGCTCTGTAACAGGGGCAAACAGGAGGGCAGACCATGGGAAAAGAGATGGGAGACCGAGGTAGGCAGGTCATTCTCGGAAGAGGAATGGGAGGATATATATAGGAATGCTCATAGGGGCCTGATTAGCAGCTCAATGCAAGAGACAAACTACAAACTGATTACGAGATGGTATCGGACCCCGGAACTGTTGCATTCCTTCTATCCCTCGATCCCAGACGTCTGCTGGAGATGTGGACATAGTGGGGCATCGCTGATTCATATCTGGTGGTCCTGTCAGACTATAAGTGAGTTCTGGGGGGAAATTAGGACAATCTGCGACCAAATAATGGGGGAACCCTTGGACTGGAGGGCGGAGAGTGTTTTGTTGGGGTGGTCCCCCGATGGAAGGGGTGCAGCGGGAGGAGCCCCACTAGCTAGACACCTGTTAAATGCCGCTAGAGTGCTCATCCCTAGAAACTGGAGGTCCCAGAGGTCCCCCACTACTAGAGATTGGCTACGCCAGATCAATCATGTGGAGCAAATGGAGGAAATATGGTATGCGAAACAGGATAGGCTTGAGGCGTTTCGGAAGACATGGACACTATGGGACACTTTTAAAAATACGGATGTATACAAAGGGCTCTGGAAGGACTAAACTAGTGAGACCTTGAGCCTTAGGCCGCCGAGCGGGGGGCCTGCATCTGCAGGCTCACTGCAAAAGGAGCGTCCCGAGGGGTAGCTGGTGGGCTGGTCCCCCCCCTTCGGGACGATTCATGAACGCAGGGGTCTCTCCCTCGATCCACCGTTTCCTCCCCCCTTTCTTTTCCTCTTCTCCCCCTTCCTTCTAGCTCTCCCCTGTTATACCTACCCTCCCCTACCCTGTCTCTACCCCACACCCTATTGGACCACTCTGGTCCTAACCATTGACTTGTCTGGTCTCCCCGTAAGTCATCCAGGAACCTTCTGCTCCTGGGCCGTTATTGTCTCGTGTTTAATGTCTTGTGTGTTATTTATATGTATTGGACCGGGTTGGAGGGGGCGTCCCCAGAGGGGGGAATGGTGGAAGGACACAAACCAGATTAAAGGGGAGTTGGCTCCCCAAGGAGCTGAGGGTCCCCCCCCCCCCCCCACATAGGCAGAACGCAGAGAGACGGTATATAGCCAATTTAGAAATGCTCATTACCTATTCCACGTTTGAATTTGATTTTCAATTAGAGGATCTAGTTAATTTTGCACTGTCACCTGCCCTCTCAGGAGCAAATCGATAAAAGAATGTTATCTTGTAAAACCATGTAAGGACCGGTTCACGTCTGTACTATGTTTGTACTATGTTTGTTAAATGTTTATTGTATCTCTTGAAAAATTCTTCAATAAAAATTGAGTATGTTTAAAAAAAAAAAAAATTAGCTTAACAAGTTGGGGCTTCAAGAGGAACCAAACGGAGATAAGATTGACCAGGTATAGGGGTATGACAACCTAGCATAGTATCTCAATAGAATACTGAAAAGTCAAGGTCTTCATTTAGACCATTCGGGCTTTTTGTTCCTAGCTGAAATATCCAAAATAATTCTCTTTGTAGGAGTTTTTTCTCAATGTTGCCCCCCCTGTAGGGTAGGCTAACTAATCGAATACCTGTAAACCTTAATTGACTGATTTGATGACGTGCCTAGCAACCGAGGACTCCAATTTCCCATTCCTAATGTCCGACCTGTGTTCACAGATCCTTTGTCTGAGTTCCCGCTTGGTTTTTCCTACATATCACTTACCACAGGGGCATTTAAGAAGGTATATGACATTCTTTGTGGAGCAATTGATAAAGTCCCGTATGGGGTATTTTTTGCCTGAGCTTGGATGAAGAAAGTGATCTGTCTTAGAAGTGTAGCCGCACTGGGCACAATGCCAGCACGGGTACATACCTTTAGGTTTTTGTCTGTCGGTGAGCCAATCGGATCCAATGTTAGTTTGTTTGGAGTGGAACTCAGCTTTTACCAGTGAGGTTTTGAGATTCTTTGCCTTCCTAAACACCATCAATGGCGGTTCCTTAAAGGTATCAGATAGTCTGGCATCAGATTCAAGAATAGACCAATGTCTTTTAATGATTCTCTGGTGGATGAAAGCTGGTCGCATGCAGTAGTGTTTTGCGGTCGGTTGGTTTTTTATAGACGTCTGTTGTCAGGGATCCATTATCAACCGTGACACAGACATCTAGAAAATGTATGGTCTTGTCACTATGATCAAGAGAGAACCTGATTGTTGGTCTGCATTGGTTGAGGTAATCGTGGAAGCTGGTAAGTCCATTGATGTCGCCCTGCCAAATCAGGAAGACATCGTCGATATACCTCAACCAAATAAGTACATTGTGTAGGTAAGCTTCTGAGGGGTAGACGAACTCTGATTCGAAATTGGCCATATAGAGATTAGCATAGCTTGGGGCCATATTAGACCCCATGGCTGTGCCTTGGGCTTGCAGATAGAATTGATCATCAAATGCAAAATAGTTTTTAGTAAGGATAAGAGTCAATAGGTCCAAGGCCAAGGTTTGCATCGCTACTGGAGTTGTGGACCTGGTTAAAGCCTTTTGATGGTATTAAGACCGTCAAGGTGTGGAATAGACGTATATAAACTTGAGACGTCCATGGTGACCAGGGTACAGTTGGGTGTAAGTGTGCCCAGAGCATTGATCTTATTTAAAAAGTCAGTAGTATCTTGTAAGTAAGATGGGGTGGAAGAGACCAGTGGCTGTAGGAGGCGGTCAATGAACACGGCTGGATTTTGGAAAACTGAATTAGTGCCTGCAACAATAGGGCGCCCCAGAGGGTTCTGTAACCTCTTATGAATCTTTGGGAGACAGTAAAGCACAGGGATAAGAGGATTTTCAGTTTTCAAATATATCTTCTATAACCAGATTATCACTGGCATTGTCAATAAGACGGTCTATGTCAGCTTTAGTGTCTGGTGTGGGGTCCTTATTAATAGGTATGTAGACTGCATGGTCACTGAGTTGGGAGATAATTTCATTTCTATAATCTTTAGTATCCATGACCACTATGGCCCCACCTTTGTCAGCAGGTTTTATAGTTATACTTGCGTTCTCACTTAATGACTGCAGGGCCAGCCTTTCTCGGTTCGAGAAGTTTCTGTGACTCGTTGTTTGTGGCAATTTCAATCGATCAATGTCACTTTGAACAAGATCAATGAATGTTTCTATGGCATGTGACGTAGGTGGGGGACTCCAAGTGCTTTTGGGTTTGCAACTACTAAGATCTATGTTAAGGGGAGAACCCTCACTTCGAATGTCAGATGTAGGATGATAGAGAAAGAATGATTTAAGGCGAAGGGACCTAAAAAATTGTTGTAGGCCAATTTGTGTCTCAAAATGGTTACCTGTGGCAACTGGTGCGAAAGTAAGACCCTTTGATAGTACCCGTATCTCTTCCTTTGTCAGCATTTGTCCTGAGATGTTCACTACTGTTGAACCGTCTTGCTTCGGGTATTGTATTTGGCACGTGAGGGTGCTTGTTGTCGATTGCCTCCGTCTCCCTCTCCTTGTTTTCTTGGTTTTCATCTCTGCGTGCGTTGGTCCACCTGGCCTGATTCTAAAAAATCACTGCTAGTACTGGAAGAGGAACTACTAGAGTTGGAGTCTATGGTAGGTCGTGTATTGGTGTAAGGGGTGCAAGATCTTCTATGGTCTCGCCAAGTATAGACCCCGCCCTCCTGGTAATCAAGAGTGTCGCGCCTATACTTGCCTAGTTTGAACTGAATAGTGTCCTGCCTATATTGATCAAGGCTTGAGTTGCAGGTCTCTAGAAATGTTCTATATGTATCCACTGATAGTTTGGACTCAGTTGTGTTTTAAAGGTCTGTATGGAATTATTGATAGTTTTAAGTTCAGTCTGGATGCCTGTAATTGTTAGGGCTATGAGGTCCAAACTGCACTTATTTAATATTTTTTGCCAATCTGCTATGAAGTCCTTATTTTGTTGGCAAAAAGTAGGTTTGATTGGCAGGCGCAATCCCCTTGGGATGCGTTTAGATTTAAGGTATTCTATAAGGGTGTCTGAGTGCAGTTGGTACTGAATGGATTTCCTAGATAGTTGTTCAAACTGTTTTTTAATAGCAGTTTGGTCATTCACCAGGGGGCTCTCAGTCCTGGAAAATTGTGCAATAATCGTGTCAGCCTGTTCACTGGTCAAAGAGTTAATGTCCTCGAATGACATCCTCAGTAGTAGCAAGTAATATAGGTGCTTAAACAAACCTGGCGAGCAGAAAACACAAACAAGTTATTAGAAAAGGTTGTAGCACACTGATTTTTGTTATATAAAGAATAATAGTAAAGATTAAACATGCAGTATCTGAAAGATGTGGGTTCAAAAGAGCTTCCTAGTACCCCTGCTCAAAAGAGTACTGAACCACAATATATATGCACAAAGGAAAGAATGAACACCAAAATGGTTAAGCAAAAAAGCTGATGTTTTTAATGCGCATAAGATAGTGATACAGGCAAAGTGTTAGAGACTATATACAGTGCATACATGGATTCTATATACATAGAGACCATAATCCATCCGGATTCAAGAATACAAATATGCAGCATAGGGTAACATACAACGGCTTAGTACATCTAGACAAGCAGAGTAAGTTCAGTAAAGCAGAGTAGCAATATTCGCCAATGCATGTCCCTTTAAACAAAAGCAAAGTGCTTCCATAACAGAATTGTACATAGAAAATGCTAAAGGTATAAAGAACAAGGCTTACAGGCTGACCGCAAGTGAAAAAACACCTCAACGTTTCGGTCTGGAGCGACCTTTCTCAAGAGGATGCGGTATCCGTGATTAATTCTTTTTAGCAGCATTATGCAGGATGCTTCTGCGTCCACTCCAGTCTCCCCTATGAGGTCTCCAGCTTCCATTCACTTCACTTGGTCAGCCAGGGACATTTACTGCGCACAGCTTGTGCTCTATTGACAGGAACGGCACTTCCGGCTTCCGCTCATTTTTCGTCTATACAGACTTCCGCCTCCCTGGGGACATACACCACGCACGGATTGTGCTCTACTGACAGGAGCGCCACTTCCGGCCTCCGCCGGTCGCCGCGCATACGTTCTACCATCTTGCTGGTTAGATTCTTTATACTGCTTAGCTGCCATCATTTTGGCTACTGTCGCCCGGCTGGGCTACGCCATCTTAGACAGAGCAACTACACTTGCCCACTTGCGCGAGACCTGCCGCGCCCCGTGCGTCATTCCCTGATTGGTGGAGTGATCGGGACGCGAGCAGGACATCGCCGATGACGTCACTGGCCGGCGCGCGCGCGTCACATTTGCCGCCATTTCCTAGTAATCTGGAGACCTTAGGTGTACTATAAAAAGCAGCCTGTGTTAATCACAGATACCGCATCCTCTTGAGAAAGGTCGCTCCAGACCGAAACGCTGAGGTGTTTTTTCACTTGCGGTCAGCCTGTAAGCCTTGTTCTTTATACCTTTAGCATTTTCTATGTACAATTCTGTTATGGAAGCACTATGCTTTTGTTTAAAGGGACATGCATTGGCGAATATTGCTACTCTGCTTTACTGAACTTACTCTGCTTGTCTAGATATACTAAGCCGTAGTTGTATGTTACCCTATGCTGCATATTTGTATGGTCTCTATGTATATAGAATCCATGTATGCACTGTATATAGTCTCTAACACTTTGCCTGTATCACTATCTTATGCGCATTAAAAACATGAGCTTTTTTGCTTAACCATTTTGGTGTTCATTCTTCCCTTTGTGCATATAAATCCGTATATAATCTCAGCAATGGAATTCACAAAAACAAGCGTATCCAGGAATTCGAAGCCAAAAAACTGATGAGCGGATTTAATTATTCTTGAAATGAAATAGATAAGGTAGATAGCCAGTGGCCATGTGTAACTCAGCTGAATTGTCCAAATAGTTAGCAAGTCTTCCGTTCTGGAGTGAAAGTGGCGGCAAAACTTCCTTGGGACGACTTGAGCTGCCTTTTGTCTTAAAGTGGACCAACACCCATGATTTTCACTATCCTGGGTTTTGGTCCACTTCCGCAGGGCACCCCGATCGGAATAGCAGAAAAAACTCACCTCACCCCGCTCCTATGGCGCATGCGCGGCCGCTTGTCCAAACAGTGCGCTCAGAGCCGCTGTGGTATGCACGTCCAAGAGACGGACAACCACAGCGGCTTTGAGCACGCTGGCAGCCGCATCTCGCACTTCCCTCTAACAGGGAGCGCGCCCGCGCCCTGCTAGAGACAAGCGCGAGATGCGGCCTGCGCATGTGCCGTTGGAACGGGAGTAAGGTAAGGTGAATGGGGCGTCCTGGGGGGTTTGG
This sequence comes from Gastrophryne carolinensis, assembly GCA_027917425.1. Lineage (NCBI taxonomy): Eukaryota > Metazoa > Chordata > Amphibia > Anura > Microhylidae > Gastrophryne > Gastrophryne carolinensis. The sequence goes on from CM051237.1 coordinate 23,838,147, forward strand.
ATGCCCCGCGGGGAGTGATGGGCCTGGGAATCTTATAGATTCCTGGGCCGTTCGGGCCGGGTGTTGTTCCACTTTAATGACCAGCTTTGCTACTTTCACAGCTTGGGGGATGGTAGGCCGAGGTGTATGTGTCTGGTGTACGCGATAAGTGTGTGAAAGAAATCAGCCCAGATCCCCTCCCCTGTGCGGCTTACATAGCTCTCCCATTCAGCTCAAATTCCACCTTAGAAATCCGCACGTCCTCCTCCCTTCTGACATGAATTAAAGTGGACCAAAACCCAGGATTGTGACTATCCTGTGTTTTGGTCCACTATGTGAAACCCCCCAGATCTCCCGCATCAACTCACCTCATCGCGGGCCTTATGCCCCATGCGCCGCAGCTCGTCCAATCAGCACGCTCAGAGCCGCTGAGCTATGGACATCTAACCCAACGTGTTAGCTCAGCGGCTCTGAACGCGCTGGCGGACGCATTTCGTGCTTCCCTCTAACAGGGAGTACGCCCGCGCTGGCCATTCACGAATGGCACGGGCACTTGCCCTGCTAGAGGGATAGCGGGATGCGGCCGTGGCCCGCGCCATTGGACCAGGATTAGTGTATCCAAGGTAAGTGTATCGGGCAACCTGGGGGGGTTTCACAAAGCGGGGCATCACGATTTTGGCTGCCCCGCGGGGAGTGGATGGATCGGCCCGGGAATCTTATAGATCTTTCCCGGGCCGATCCAGCTGGGTTTTGGTCCACTTTAATAAAAGAGGCCCCATAGAAATATAATCTTTGACTCAACTTGCATACAACAGATGTTACAAGTTAATGTTCTGAAGTCCATACATCACATAATTACATGAGCTGACATGGAGACATAAAAAAAAAAACAGACAGTATTTATCCCTAAGGTAGTGGCCATTTTGGAGCTTCCTCTCCCAGCATCTCAGCCATGCTGCTGCCTGGATTCAACTGACATAACTGACAATGCACAGTAACAGGAAGCCCAGCAGCACTTCCTGTTTGCAGGCGGTCTGCAAATGCAGGAGCCGCCATTTTGTTTCTAAAATTTATCACAGCAGGTGTTAGAAAAAGGTAAATGAATTGTTATGTGCAACAATCTAAATTGCCCCAGGGAGGGGAGGCATATGAGCACCGTTTGTTGCGCTGGTCAATTTTGACTCTTGGTCCACTTTAAGTCTCGATTTCGCATCTGAGGTCAATTAACTCCTTGCATGGGGTCCGATAACTCAGCTTTCAAAGACAGAACAATCCATCAGATGAAATTCAAATAGATAAAGAAATTCCTCTACATACAGCTCAGTACAGGGACATGACTCTCATCTTTATTGACAGACCCTGGAGGAGCTATAATGAAAACTGAGGAGGAGGAAGAAGTATTTGTGAAGAATGAGGCGAAGGAAATTCTTCTACAGATCAGCTCAGGTGAGTAATAAGCCTTATGCAGAAGGCATATTCTGTTCAATACACTATTCTAATGTTGCACTCTATCTTACACACAAAGGAGGTGCCACCTGGTGCTTGTTTTTAATTGGCTAACATCCCTCCCATTGGTGTGCTTAGCCACCACGCAGTTAAAGTGGACCAACACCCACCGCTATCTATAAGATTCCTGGGCCGATCGGGGGTGCCCCGCTGTGTGAAACCCCCCCAGGACGCCCGCAAATCCTACCTGTTCCTCGTTCCAACGGCGCATGTGCGGGCCGCCGCCTCTCGCGCATCCCTCTAGCAGGGCGCGCACCCGCACCGGCCGTTTGTGAATGGCCGGCCCAGGCGCGCTCCCTGTGAGAGGGACACGCGAGAGGCGGCGGGTGCTCTCACCTTGTCCATCGGCGGTGATTGATGGAGCGAGTCACGTGGGAGTGGGGTCAGGTGAGTTTTTGGGGCTTTCTGGGGGGTTTCACACAGCGGGGCACCCCCGATCAGGGTGCCCCGCGGAAGTAGACCAACACCCAGGATAGTGAAAATCCACTTTAATGCAAATGCGTGAGGCCCCATGCTGCCCCGCCCCTGGCCATGTGAAAAAGATCCGCCCCATAGCTGGTAATGTTATTACATGCAAGGAAGGCATCCCGGCCACTATAGATCTCCTTCCAGTGGTCTAGTAGCCATAGCTGGTAATGTTATTACATACATGGAGGGCATCCCGACCACTATAGATCTCCTTCCAGTGGTCTAGTAGCCATAGCTGGTAATGGTATTACATGCAAGGAGGGCATCTCGGCCACTATAGATCTCCTTCCAGTGGTCTAGTAGCCATAGCTGGAAATGTTATTACATGCACGGAGGGCATCCCAGCCACTATAGATCTCCTTCCAGTGGTTTAGTAGCCATAGCTGGAAATGTTATTACATGCCAGGAAGGCATCGAGGCCACTTTTGAACGTTTTTACTGTATCCATCATTACTACCTCCTCTGGCAGCGAATTCCATAGTCTCACTGCTCTTACAGAGAAGAATCCCCTCCTATGTCGGTGGAGAAAGCACCTTTCCTCTAACCTTAGTGGATGCCCCCGGGTTATGGTTACACTCCGGGGTATAAATAGATTGTGGGACAGATCTTTGTATTGACCCCGAATATATTTATACATAGTTATTAGATCACCCCTCAATCGTCTTTTTTCTAGACTAAATAAAACTTGGACAATCTTTCCGGGTACTCTAGCCCCCGCACTCCTTTTATTAACTTTGTTGCCCTTCTTTGAACGTGCTCCAGTTCTGATATGTCCTTCTTAAGCACAGGTGCCCAGAACTGTACACAGTGCTCCATATGGGGTCTGACCAGTGACTTGTACAGGGGTAAAATGATGTTCTGGTCATGAGCACCTATGCCCCTCCTGATGCACCCCATGATCCTATTTGCCTTGGCAGCAGCTGCCTGGGTTCACACAGGGGGCACCCCCCATCAGGGTGCCCAGGGGGCAAAACCCAGGATAGTCAAAATACTGGGTTTCGGTCCACTTTAAGGGGACTAACCTTTAAAATTGTTAAGGGGATCTACAGCCTTTCTTCTCATCCACTCCAACCGCTCCGCCCCCCCCCTCCTGCCATCCCATACTTACCTCTTCTGGGTCAGGGACAAGAAGGCATACCAGCTAGCACATCCTACTGAAGGAAGATGGTGGGTTAAAAAGGGTTTGGGATGCCCCTCTGTGTGAAACCCCCCAGAATCTCAAAAGGAAACTCACCACTTCCGGATTCCCAACCGGGGCGCTCAGCCAATCAGTGTGCTCTGTTTTGCTTGGCTCCATTTAGCTCTGTTAGCTGCTCAGCTAGCGAGATGAGCGCACCGCACGCAACATCCCTGCTAACCTCTAGCTGTGGCCGTGCCACCCCGGATAGAAGTATGCTGGGGATGCAGTAATGTTGCCTAGATGCGGAGAGGGCTCCAGGAACAGGTGAATGTTCACTGTGTGAACCCCCTGGGCAGACCTGGAATTGCTTACTTTTCTGGGACCTGGCGCCACACACCACATGGGGTACTAGGCATGCAGCCGCTCCTGCTCCCTATGCCAATGCTTAGTTCAAAATGTTTTTTCCAATTTTCCCTTTCCCAAAAAAACATCAGTATTCTGACTCGCCAGATGGCAGTAATGTGAATAACCTGATTTTTTGGAGAACAGATCCTAGGGGGTGGACTGGCCTGACAAGTAAGGATGTCCAGCCCCTGAACCACCCAGGTGCAGGTGAGACTGAAGTATTACTTGACAGAGCGGCATTTCCTACGAGCCGCACTGCAAAAAAGCAGGGTGCGCCCGCACTACTGCAGGGGAGCGAGGGAGCGGCAGGCATGCCAAGGAGTGGCGCGACAACCGGGAAGCGTTTGCCGCTGGTCACCCGAGGCAAGTAAGTTTCTCACATTAAGCAGTTGGTTCCATCTGGGGGACTGAAGGAGAGACCCCCTTTGGGTACAGAAAGACACTTTAGCATGGGGGACAGCTCACCATGTTTATAAATGATGACGGGCTCCCAAAAACTTTCGAGGCGTTTCGGCATGCGGTCGCCCTTAACTATGACAATTCGAAAACAGAGTCACAATAAATAGTAGCCAGTGAAACTTCCCCCCCGTGCCCGTGTGCCAGCTTTGTCACATCCCCGCTGACCAGCCACCAAGACAGAGAATCGTAGCTTACCAGGAGGATGTAATGTAATCCACGGAGCATCCCGCCCCTGCTCCTCCCCGAATCAAAGGTGCGAGGAGTGAAGTAACCTGTCAGGCCCGAGGGACACCCGCGTTCAGAGCAAGCCCACAACCCCCAATCTCCGCTGCTAGCTTCACCTTTAGACAAGCCCCCGTTTGCCGGGACGCTTTATACGCCTCGCCGGACACGGTTGCCCCCAGGACTTAATAGAACAAAGGATGTGAGCTTACAGGGGTTGAAGGCCCAGAACCAGAGGCCAGACTGGGCAATGTCGGGTAAGTACTGGAAACAGTTCGGGTGCTTCGGAAACAGGTAATACTAGAAGCAATTCGGGTGCTCAGGAGAATTCAAGCGAAGTCAGACGTCAAGCCAGGGGTCACAACGGGAGGTCAGAGAGCTGCGCAGTAGGGATGAGACGAAGACGTGGTCGAAATTCAAGCAGATGGTCAATAACGATATAAACAGGCAATCACAGGAACAATAACAAGCCAGCTAAACGCTATCACAGGCACTGAAACACTGAAGAGGTAATCCCTTTATAGGATTGAACCCGGCTGGATTGGACAGGGAGGCAGTGACTGTGATTGGTGCACTTCGGGTCTGTGTGCTGATTGGTGCACTTAGAGAGCTCTGGGCTGATTGCCCCAGCTGAACTCCAAAGGCATACTGCCCAGAACTGCACCTCCTAGGTTTAGCTCTTTCCAACAGCCTCCAGTGGCCCCTCTGTGTATAGCACCACCGGAGGACATAAGCTGACTGTACTCGTGCGCAAGCACGAGTAGAATGACAGTGGACGAGGGAGGAGGGCGCGCTCGGCGACACACGCGCCGCTGGAGCTGGCATCTGAGGCAGAAGCGGCTGCTGGCCAGGAGAAACCCTGGCCAGTTGCCTAGGGACACCACAGGCACGGGCTGAGGGCAAGTCATTTATGACATAACCACTGGGCATGTCTCCACTGTCAACCTACAATAGAGGATGGGCAGGTGACGTCTCAATATACACATACAGCAGGGACAGAGAAAGCTTAGGCACAGCAGGCAAGAGACACAGTCTATTGCTGGCCACTATGACTCATAAATAAATAGACAGATTACAGAAACGCTCCTAGGTGACCAGAGCTGATCATACTCTGCAGCTTATTGGGAAGTTGTTTGCATCAATAAAAATGAAAGAGGTAACCCAGGTGGCCAGGCAAACAGGTTGACAAGAGTGTCTCAGCCGAGTCTCTGAAGAGGAACAGGCTTCTGTGTGAGTAACCCCTAATAATGAAGAGAAGGCTTCATTAAAGGCCTTCATCCATCCCAAGCGGTCATCCAGCCACAGGCTGGTGGTGGCACTGAAGTGCAGAAATATCTGTAACCCCATCAGGCAATTGTAGGAGCTGCGGTGAATTGTCTCCATAGTCTTTGGAAAATTTACTTAATTTGAGATTTAATCATGAGATTTCAGTCGCTGGAAATCCTTACCTGAACCTTGACCCTCAACTGAAATGCGGTCCTCCTCTTGTTCAGCGGTGGTCACATGGGCTGTCTTTCCCAGCGCCCGGTCAAGGCTGGCCCACCTGAACGCTGGCTGCCAATTGCAAATCTGCATTTCGGTGGAGGATCGGGGGGTCAGGTAAGGATTTCGGGGTGGTGCAGGGGGCTCCAGAAATCTCAACCCCCCCCCCAACCTGTCACTATGCAGCAGGATTGATAGCGAGAATATAGAAAGTGATTTATCACCCAAGAAAAAAAACACAAAGGCTCTCACGTTTTGCCTTTATACCTGTATCATCACTGTATGCCATCCTGCACCACCCCGAACCTGAATCACACTCGCCTGTGCTTCCATGTCTGGCTTGCACTCTCTGACATCATTCACAGGAGCACTACAAAGCCCTCTTCATTTGTTACAATGGAGGGGGTGTGTCAGGCCTCGGCACACCACCTCCATTGCAATGAATGGAGAGGGCGTGGTAGCACCTCTGTGATTCAAAAAGAATTAGATGCTTTTTGTTTTTAGAAGAAAATAACCTAAGCTGTTACTATTAGATGTTATCTGTAAACCATTGTTTGAAGTCTAGCTTATGACATACAGTGGTGGCTCGCTCTAAATTTTTCCATGTCATTTTTTTCTTATAGATGGTATATGCAGTCAGAATAATGGGTTTGAATTTGTGAATGTCTCTCCAGATGATGACATCACAGCACAGTCTGTGGGACCCACAACTACACTAAATCTTGCAGCTTCAACATCTGATACTTCTATGAAATCAGGGTATCATGAGGGTTTTGTTAGCCATGGTACCAATCACAAATATTCATGTTCTCAGTGTGGGAAATGCTTTACAGGTTCTACACATCTTATCCAGCATGAAAGAGATCACGCAAGAGAGAAGCCGTATTCTTGCTCTAAATGTGGAGAACAGTTTTTTCATCAATCAGGACTTGCAGATCATGAAAGTGTTCATACAGAGAAGCCATATTCTTGCTCTAAATGTGGGCTATGCTTTTCCCGACAATATCTACTAATCAGGCATGAAAGACGGCATACAGGGGAAACCTATTCTTCAGACAATACCATACATAAGAAATATTTTTGTACGGAATGTGGAAAATATTTTCGTACCAACTGGGCACTTTCATCGCATAAAAAAATACATTCAGGAGAGAAGCCATATTCTTGTTCGGAATGTGGGAAAGCTTTTTATCAGAAATCAAGCCTTGTCACACATGAAAAAAAACATACAGGGAAGAAGCCATTTTCTTGTTCTGAATGTGGAAAATGTTTTTCTCGGAAAGAAAGCCTTATCACACATGAAAGAATTCATACAGGGGAGAAGCCATTTTCTTGTTCTGAATGTGGGAAATGTTTTATTCAGAAATCATCCCTTATCTTACATGAAAAAAATCATAGAGGGGAGAAACCATATTCTTGTTCTGAATGTGGGAAAGCCTTTTCTCAAAAATCCCACCTTATCACACATGAAAGAAATCATACAGGGGAGAGGCCATATTCTTGTCCTGAATGTGGGAAAAGTTTTTCTCAGAGATCTGTTCTTATGGCGCATGAAAGAATTCATACAGGGGAGAAGCCATATTCTTGTTCCGAATGTGGGAAATGTTTTATTCAGAAATCATCCCTTATCTCACATGAAAAAAATCACACAGGGGTGAAGCCATATTCTTGTTCTGAATGTGGGAAAACCTTTTCTCAGAAATCACGCCTTATCACACATCAAAGAAATCATACATAACTGAAGCTATATTTTGGTTCTGAATGTGGGAAAGGTTTTGCTCATAAATCAATCTTTAATGGACATGAAAGAATTCATACATCAGAGAAGTTGTATTCTTGTTCAGAATGTGGAAAAGCTTTCTCTAAGAAATCATACCTTATCAAACATGAAAGAATTCATACAGGAGAGAGGCCATTCCCTGAAGGTGGGAAATGTTTTTTTCATAAACCAAGTCTTACTGCTTACTGGGATCATACAGTAGAGAAGCCCTATTCCTGTTCTGAATGTAGAAAAGGTTTTGCTCAGCAAATACGTCTTATCAGACATGAAAGAACTCGTACAGGAGAGAAGTCATACTCTTGTTTGAATGGTTTTGCTTGGAAATAAAGCCTCATTGTACATGAAAGAATTCATACGGGAGAGAATCCATATTCTTGTTCTGAATGAAGGAAATGTTTTTCTTAAAAATAATATCTATGCACTCATGAAAGAATTAATACGGGGAAAAAACGCATTCATGTTCTGAATGTGGAAAAGCTTTTAATTATAAATCACTGCACATGAAAGAATCCACACAGGAAATGTGTCATAAATAGCAACTATATATCTAAAAAAGATCTAATCATTAACACTTTCTTTGAAAGAACTGTATCTCTATCCCACGGAGTGTTAATGATTAGATCTTTTTTTAGATCTATAGTTGCTATTTATGTTTAAAAAGCCTTGGGTGACACAGGCTTATTTTACTCCAGTGCAGGACTTTTAAAAACATTTTTAGGGTGTTTGTTGATAATTGTGTGTGGTTTTTGCTAAGGTACTGTGAGCGATTGGGGCGAACGGCAGTGACATGGACAACAGTTCTTCAAAATTAAAGACCAGTTTTATTGAAAACCAAAATGTTCAGCAGAAAAGAAATGTTTCTTACTGTGGTTACTTCACCAACACAATGCTAGTCCCAGGTTTGATACTCCAGCAAGCTGCAAGTCCAGGGTATCAGGTTCCGCTTTACAGGGCATACACACCCACACTGCTCATCCACACAAGTCCAAGTTTTGGGGTCGCAGAAGCCAAGTCCTTCAGCTTAAATCCAGTCTCTCATTCACCACTGAACAGTACAGCCTGGGCTCCTTCCTCCAGGCTGGTCAACAGCCACACTGACAGGCTCAGCGGCTCCTTTTATTTCAACTTCCCCTGCAATCGGCCTCATCACCTGTGCGAGGCCTGAGATCAGGGAACAAACCTGTGGAGGACTGGGGAATGTGAACTGGGTCCTGAAAACCCGGCATGGATCGTGCCTGATACAGCATAGCAGGGGAAAAATACACACCATTTATCACTTTGCCATACACATTACCATATATCCCCCCCCCCCTTCTTCAAACCCGAGGTCTGATAATTTTCACCGACTATACAGGAGACTCAGGATAAAGCATCTGCATTCCCCTGTGACTTCCCCGGCCTATGTTCCACTTTAAACTTATGTCTAAGTCTCTGCAGAGACTTCCTGACTTCCTGCGTTTGGTGCCCTGACAAAGACTCACCTATCTTGACTGGGGGAATGGTATGCACCGTCTCTTTAACTCTAGCCGGGGTAACTACCAAGGCTTCACGACCCTTCTACAGCTTGATCAGATTTATATGGTAGATCTGGTAGGGCTTTCTTCTACCAGGTTGATGAACCTTGTAGTTCACCTCACTCACCTTCTCTACGACCTCATAGGGACCCCCGCCACTTTGCAAGAAATTTACTTTCACCCATGGGTACTAACACCAGAACCCGGTCCCCAGGATTAAAGGCCTCACCCTGGCCGGCATATTGTATATGCTGCTCTGGGCCCCATGTTCAACGGACTCAATGACGGGGAGGGTTACAGGTTCTGCCGGAGATACTTCGCTGGGGGCAGAAGCGTTACGCCTTTCCCACAACTCCCAGATCAAGGGAAAATCACGACCGACTATTGCATTATACATAAGGTGTTTTACCACGCCGGCTTCATGGTTCAATGTTCCACGGGGTCTCAAATGTACCCACGGCTACAGGGTAAGCTACGATATCCCCGAGGATGCAAAGCACGTTAACATTTTTCCTGTGGTTCTTAACCTCGACACACAGGGTTGGCCCGGACCAAGGTCACCAGGCTACCTTAGTCCTACAGAGCCTTCACTGCGTGGCCATTTACTTTTAACATCACAACCTGTGTCTCAGACTCTGACCGCTGAATGGCGGTACACGCGGGTTCCGCAAACAGGGACCTTCTGCGACTGACGTTACAGTCCATGGGCTCAGGGAAGAGGGGACAATCCATGGCTATGTGCCCCCACTCGTGGCACCTCCAGCCCTGGGGACAATGGAACCTCCTTGCCTGGGCGTCCTCCCTACGATTAGGGGGGCTCTGGGGGTCAGGGTCAGTCTTTTGCCCTCTTGCACCTTTCCACACACCTCCAAGGGGGACTTGCTTACCCACCGTAGACACTGGTCTGCTGGTCTTGGAGGTTGCCGGTGCTGCAGGGGCATCCCGAAGGTGGTTCTCAGTCGCGATAAATTTCTCAACCATGTTGACCATTTGCTCAGCAGTCTGCGGGTCGCCTTGTCCCACCCACCGTTGTAGTTTTGGCGGCAGGATCTGAAAAAAATGGTCCACCATGACTTTCTCGATGATCTGTGCAGGTGTGGACTGCTCTGGCTCCAACCATTTTTGGACAAAATGAACTAAGTCATACATCTGTGACCCGGCAGGCTTATCAACGGAAAAAGTCCAGTTATGTACACTTCGGGCCCGAACCGCTGGTGTAACACCCAGGCAAGCAAGGATCTCCATTTTAAGTTTGGCATAGTCCCGTACCTCTTGCTCCCTGAGGTCAAAATACACGTTTTGGGGCTTACCTGCCAGAAACGGTGCAATCACGTCTGCCCACTTGGCAACTGGCAGCTGCTCTTTCTCAGCCATGCGCTGGAATACCGTGAGGTAGGCCTCAACATCATCCTCAGGGGTCATCTTTTTCTTAATTTATTTTCATACAATTATGGGTCTTGAAGTACCTCCAACCAGGGGAGAGACACTGCAAAAGACCCCACCCTTTTATTTCCTTTTACAGGAATAAACCCAGATGAGCCTTAACTGTCTTGGGAGGTGCATCTACTAGGTTTTATTACATATGCTAAGACTGTGGGCTGTGGATTGCAGTTCTGGTAGGAAGTTGATTTTCAAGGAGTCATCATTTAATTGCCCTATGGCTGGCCACAAAAAATAATAAGAGAGCACCGTACTTCCCTATAATTTTGGCAGTGGTTTTTGGTGTTCCCCAAAAGGTATCTCACTCAAATTTCCCATCTGGGATAATTAAAGTGGACCAAAACCCAGGATTTTGACTATCCTGGGTTTTGGTTCTTGCCCCTGGGGCACCCCGATCGAGGGTGCTCCGCTGTGTGAAACTCCCTAAGTCGCCGAAACCAACTCACCCCTTCCGCTTGCGAGGCCGCTCGTCCAATTAGCGCTCTCGGATCTGCTGACGTCACGCTGTCTAAGCCTTCATCTAAGGCGAGTGGCTCCGAGCCACCCTCTAGTCATAACCGTTCCACTGTGTGAAACGCCACCCGGGTCGCCACAAAACCCAACTTTTTTCAAAGTAGAATCTTTTTCAGTCAGTTTAGTCAGCTAGATTTTTCATATTTATTGAGTCACCTGGTGGTCTCATCACAGAAGCAGCAACTCACACACACAGAGCTGTTACTGCCGTGTACTCCATGCCTGTCAAAAAAGCTGGAGCAAGTTCACTGCAGCTGCTGCAAGGAGACCAGTGGGCTAAATGCTGCGGCTGTCTGATATCACTTCACTGAATAAAACCCAGCAGATCCCCCCATTCAGCAAATGAACTGAGCAATTTTCATTTTACAAGTAAGGCATACATCTTTTTCTTTAGTATAGCCACACTATTTATACACATGTTTGAAACTATTGTTTGGTTGTATGGATATTACATCTTGGGAACTGCCAAGGGAGGGATGTAAATAGAGTCATCTAGGCCCACAAATGTTGTGGCTTTATAGACCCTGCAGCCCCCACCCCCCCCAGACAAAAAATAACACGACCTCACAACGAGAAGTCCATCGTCATTGACATGTTTAAGGAAGGGAAGGGAGCTGAACCCTTGCCTGCTGTATTGAGTTTGTGTGTCATGGAATGCTGGGAATTGTAGTTCCATGGCAGTCTAAAACCCTCATATTGGAATTATTTCACCACAATACTTACCTTAACAGCAAGGGGCTTTCAATTAACTTAGCTTGGTGTAGCTTCACTTATGGGTGCAGCGCCTGAATGCTTAGTCAGCCAATCTGTGCAGCAGCAATAGCCGGTTAAGGTTCCTCAGTGGCCACCACTGGGAGTCTATTGAGAAGTGGGGCTCCAGGCTCCCCACCTCAGTTATTGGTTTGCCCCCCACCCTGAAATCTGCCCATTATGGAGAATGGTAGGTTATTTTGCTAAAATAGACCCCTATCCTAGCCTGTTTCTTAAAGTGGACCAAAATCCAGGACTTTAAATATCCTTTAAAGTTCTTACCCTCAGGGATGCCCCGCTGCGAAACCCCCCAGGACAAACTCAACCCTTCTACGGTGCATGTGTGGCCACTCGTCCAATCAGCGCTTGGATCCGCTCAAGCCCCTTCGTCCAGGAGGATCCGAGCGTGCTGGCGGCCGCATCCCCATTACCCTCTAACGGGGGGCGTGCCTACGATGACCATTCACAAATGCCTGGTGTGGACCCGGGAATTTTATAGAGTCCTGGGCTGATCTCCGTGGGTTTTGGTCCACTTTAACCAGTTCGAGTCCTTAGCCTGTGTGCAATATGCTTTATATACATATATAAGCAGATCTAAAGAAATAAAAAGACTACTAGTCTCTTTTACACACCAGCCCCCCGTACATCCTAATTCAGGCTTTATTTATAAATAGGATGTTCCTCTTTAGCAGGGCATCCCGATTTGACATCTGTGCAGCAAAAAAAAAAAAGTCAAACTAAAGTGGAGTTGCACCACTAGAATTTAGATGCGGTGCTGGCACTGGGGATTATAGGAAGCTATAATCTAAGGAAGGGGTGGACTGTCAGGTCAGTCCACTGAAAACCCCACAAAAGTGCCGCTCACACATAAATGTCAATCGATACATATTTATTGTACATAAAAAGTCACAATTAAAAACATATAAGACGCGACCCGGATGGGAATTATAGGGGCTACAATAGAATATTAACCAGTGTGTATAATTAATTATCACTGAGGGCTTGGAATGTGTTCAGTCAGTATATAAAAAGAAAATGCAATATTAAATGTGTTGGGAAGAAAAAATATATACGGACAGCACCAGTATTTATGATAGAGAACCATATAAGGTGGTGTGCTCACTAAGCTTGGTAAGTAAATTGCAGCAGCAAAACCAACAAAGATATAGGGTCCCCACACACCCAAGAAAGTTACCAGCATTCCATCTAAGAATTCATAATATCACAGTTCCATATATAATGCTCAAGGCTGGAGGTAAAATATGTAGTGCTTAAAATCATACAAATACTACTTGAATGAATTATATACAATTTGTGCAAATTATGTAAAGTGCAATAGGTCAATGACCTTAGATAAATCTAACAATAACAAAGTGCCTGTGCAAAACAGTATATCTACCCATAAAACAATCAAGACCAGCCGAGGTGATTGAAAAAGACATGGGACAATTAATGAAAGTGTACAAACCAACTGGACCTCCCCCTTCTATATGTCCGCCAACGCGTGTCGCAGCACCCACTCGCTGCTTCCTCAGGGGAACTGTGATATTATAGATTCTTAGATGGAATGCTGGCGCCCCCTGGTGTGTCTTGTATATGTGTGATGTGTGTTTTTTAATATGTATTGTCTTGTGTCTTTTTTATAATAATATGTATCTTTAAATAAAATTATTATGAATTGTATACTTAGAGGGTAGTGCCCTATTCTTTACCTAGTCTTGGTAACTTTCTTGGGTGTGTGGGGACCCTATATCTTTGTTAAAGTGGACCGTCACCCTCCCGTGATCGGCCCGGGAATCTATAAGATTCCCGGGCCGATCACCTCCCTCCCCGCGGGACATCCGAGATCGGGATGTCCCGCGGGGTGAAACCCCCCCAAACACCCCAAACCCCCTTACCTTATCTTCCCTCCAGACGTGCGCCCGCCCGCGGGAGGCGGCGGCGGAGGAGCCGCTTGTCCGCGACTGTCAAATTGCTTGTCCGTCGGCGTGAGTTTTTCGGGTGATCGGGGGGGTTTCACACAGCGGGGCACCCCGATCGGGGGTGCCCCACCGAAGTGGACCAAGACCCAGGACAGTCAAAATCCTGGGTGTTGGTCCACTTCAATATTAAATGTGTGTCATTTAATATTTTAATAGTTTTAATACATTTAATTCAATATTAAATGTAAGTGCAAAAATCCACAGAAAGTGTAAGTGCTATAAGGATAAAATGTCAACGCATATAAACCCAGAAAAATTGCAAACTACCAGATGCAAATATGAGTTAAACCTTTAAAACCGCAACAACACAGTACAAAAAGTGCAGGAGGCTGTATAAGTCTCCCAAAAGGAAAGTGCGAGGTGCTAAACGATTGCCACCAGTGATCAGAAAGCCAGCAGAGCATACAATATATGGAAAGATAGATCAAATGACGTCACCAATTCTCCCGAGGTCCGGTCACACCGACGCGTTACGTGGGTCAGGCCACTTCGCCAGGGTGAGTGACCATACCTGTGTGATACTCACTTAATTGTGTGAGACTGGAAGGCTGCGTTCAACCGCCGGAGGGAGCGTACAGCAAAGGAAATGTGAAGGGAACGAGCGCCGGGCCATTCAGAAAGGGTTGCTGCGGGTGTGCATCTAACTAGAGTTATACTGGAGATGTGGCAGTGGCATGGAGATGCAGCGGGTGAGTGGCTTGGGTGATCCAGTGGGCTTCATACAGAGAGGCCATAAGAGATAGACCACCGCCAAGAGTACTTAAAGCGGTCCTTCACCCTGGATAAGAGCCTATCTTGTATGTTTCCCCCACCCTGTACATGCAGATTGCCCACATTAATCCAGACCTTCACCCTGAATAAGAGTCTATCTTATATGTTTCCCACACCCTGTACATGCAGATTGCCCACATTAATCCGGACCTTCACCCTGAATAAGAGCCTATCTTATATGTTTCCCACACCCTGTACATACAGATTGCCCACATTAATCAGGACCTTCACCCTGAATAAGAGCCTATCTTATATGTTTCCCACACCCTGTACATACAGATTGCCCACATTAATTCGGACCTTCACCCTGAATAAGAGCCTATCTTATATGTTTCCCACACCCTGTACATACAGATTGCTCACATTAATCCGGACCTTCACTCTGAATGAGAGCCTATCTTATATGTTTCCCCCACCCTGTACATACAGATTGCCCACATTAATCAGGACCTTCACCCTGAATGAGAGCCTATCTTATATGTTTCCCACACCCTGTACATACAGATTGTTCACATTAATCCGGACCTTCACTCTGAATGAGAGCCTATCTCATATGTTTCCCACACCCTGTACATACAGATTGCTCACATTAATCCGGACCTTCACCCTGAATAAGAGCCTATCTTATATGTTTCCCACACCCTGTACATACAGATTGCCCACATTAAAAATCATCCTACCTGCATCTACTGCATGTTATGAGCCTTTAAAGTGGACCAACACCCAGGATTTTCACTATCGTGGGTGTTGGTCCACTTCCGCGGGGCACCCCGATCGTGCACAGCCCCGCTGTGTGAAACCCCCCAGAAAGCCGCAAAAACTCACCTGACCCCGCTCCCACGTGACTCGCTCCACCAATCACCGCCGACGGACAAGCGAGGTCCGTCGACTGACAAGGTGAGAGCGCCCGCCGCCGCCTCTTGCGCGTCCGAGCCGGCCATTCACAAACGGCCAGCGCGGGTGTGCGCCCTGCTAGAGGGATGCGCGAGAGGAGGCGGCGGCCTGCGCATGCGCTGTTGGAACGAGGAACAGGTAGGATTTCGGGCGTCCTGGGGGGTTTCACACAGCGGGATGCCCCGCAGGCAGGGAGCTGATCGGCCCGGTAATCTTATAGATTCCCGGGCCGATCAGCGCTGGGTGTTGGTCCACTTTAAACATCCAAGATGGCGGCTCATGGAACATCAGGCAGCCTGCAAACAGGAAGTGCCTTCTGACCGTGCCGCTCTGCATTCTGGGATTGCTGACCTTTTCCTGACCCCCAGCTCTGCTCTGTCTGAGCAAAGCACAGCTATAACCCGCCCCTTATACTTTATCCCCCTCTCCTCGGTATGTGTGATGCTTCTGAGTCAAGATGGCGGCGCCCGTATCCTACAGTCCTGAACAGAGTTGCAGCCCAGTGGGGGAAAGAATAATAAGTGACTAAAAACTTAAAATATATTAACTTTAGATGTTGGGGAATCGTTTTTTAAGGGTTTGGGCTTTTCAATAAATCATGGTGAGGGTCCGGTTTAAAGACTCAAGGGGGTTGTTACTCCTTTTTAAAGTGGGCCAAAACCCAGAATTTGGACTATCCTGGGTTTTCGTCCTTGCCCCCAGGTGGCCCAAACAAACTCACCTCTTCCCGGTCCTACGACGCATGTGCGGCCGTTCGTCCAATCAGCGTTTGCTGACGGCTGCATCCCCTGCCACCCTCTAACAGGAAGTGTACACCCTGCTAAAGGGATAGCGGGGCCACTGCTTGCGCATGGCGACCTGGGGGGGGGGGGGGTTTACACAGCAGGGGAGCAAGTCTGCCTGCCCTGGAGTCTCAGGGTTGCTCCTCTTTAAAGTGGACCAAAACCCAGAGCGATCGGCCCGGGAATCTGATCGATTCCCTCACCCGGGGACATCCAAAATCGGGATGCCCCACTGTATGATACCCCCCAGGTCGCCCGCTACACTTACCTTACTTCCCGGTCCAACGGCGCATCCCCGCTATGCCATACCTCCCACGTGTCCCTGATTGGGAGAGACTGTCCCTTTTTGGAGTACATGTCTCCCTGTCCCTCGTTGTTCTCATTTGTCCCTCTTTGAAGTGTAACATGCAGATCTGCAGCAATAAATGGTTCATTTGCCTATTCAAAGTGTTTATATTGTTGTAACTGTTACAATGTATCTCCTATCCATCAATTAATGAGGGGACGTGGATTAATTTACATATTGTCCCGATTTCTCATTCTGAAAAGTTGGGAGGTATGGCTATCCCTCTAGCGGGCGCGTGTCGCCATTTGTGAATGGCCAGCGCGGGCATTTTCCCCGTTAGAGGGAAGCAGGGGATGCAGCCGCCAGCGCGCTCGGAGCCACTCTAAGACGTCACTCAGACGTGCATAGCTCCGAGCGCACTGATTGGATGAGTGGCCGCGCATGCGGCGTAGGACCAGGATGAGGTGAATTTCCTCAGGCAATCCGGGGGGTTCACGTAGCACCCCTATTGGGGGTGCCCCGGGGGAAAGGACCAAAAGCCAGAATAGTTTTGGTCCACTTTAAATCTAGCCCAGAGGGGGCAAACGAGGCAAATCCTCCCCATTAGTAACATATAACCACATGAAGGTGATATTGAACACCCCCCCCCCCCCCCAATTATGAGTGAGCTCAGTCACATGAGGGTTAATGCCTCCATTCCAGACCAGTTACCTTTATCACAGTAGTAAACAAAGCCAGTCTTGTTACCATAGAAACTCCCACCAGAGAACAAGGTCCACCTCTTCCTTACTGTTATAGCATCGGCGGCCATATTGTTGTAGCCCAGGCAGTATTCCCGTTCCACGGGGTTATTAGATACATTGCGATTCCTAAAAATGAATTAAAACAGCAAAATGTCAATATATTCCTCTGTAATCTCATGAACGCTGTGAAGCAGCGATGAAGAACTACAGTTGTGAAAGATTTTGGCCATTTTCTTGTAGCTCGCTGGAGAAGAGAATGAGAGGAAGGTGTCCTCAATGCTGGTGGCGGCCATGTTGGTGTAGCCACAGGACGGCGCCACCACAGGCCTCATACGGGAAGCAGGTAATAATGGCTTTTATTCCTATTATTATTAACAGTGCTGAGAGGAGCTCACTATGACCCCTGCCCCCATTATTATAATACAGAGGAAGGGGAGGGCTCAAACTGACGCCACACACAACACAGTCCTGTTGTTTCTGAAAACCTTGGGGGCCCCCCTTTTTCCTGGGGTGATGCTCTGGCCAATCCCCTGTCCTGAGTGTCCAGGGTTTGAGGCTAGAACTTTTCTCCTGGGGACATGCACCTGGGCCCCACTGCAGTGCTGTGCTTCTCCTGTCCCCGGACACCCCTGTCATCACCGGTCCAGCCCTCACACACTGTAGCTGTGGGGCCCTGCTAGTAAAGGGGCCCCGGGCATTGGCCCATTTTGCTTCCCGAATGCCGACCCTGCCTGCTTTGATACCTGGGGGGGGGGGGGGTTGGAGTATTGTAGCACCTTCTGCAGGGTGGTGGTCCTGCCTGGGTCCCTTGAGGAAGTGAGGAACCCTGCCGGGGTACATGGGGGTGCAGGTTGGCCTCAAGAACTGAGGGGGCCGGGAGGCAGCGAGGGATCTCGTGTGACAATTGCAGCCGGCAGCATTGTCTCTCTATCATTCCTCGGAGGTAATGATGTATAGAATGTGTCACTAGTCACTGGATATTTAGTTGTTGTGTTAGCATTATAATATACCGTATATACTCGAGTATAGGCCGACCCGAATATAAGCCGAGGCACCTAATTTTACCACAAAAAAATGGAACAAGTTATTGACTCGAGTATAAGCCGAGGCGGCTTTTTTTCAATTGGAATTGGAGTTGACACACAGAAAGGGAGACACACACACACACACACACACACACACACAGAAAGGGACACACACACAGAAAGAGAGACACACACACAGAAAGAGACACACACACACAGAAAGAGACACACACACACACACAGAAAGAGAGACACACACACAGAAAGGGACACACACACACAGAAAGAGACACACACACAGAAAGAGACACACACACACAGAAAGAGACACACACACACAGAAAGAGACACACACACAGAAAGAGACACACACACAGAAAGGGACACACACACAGAAAGAGACACACACACACACAGAAAGAGACACACACACAGAAAGAGACACACACACAGAAAGGGACACACACACAGAAAGAGACACACACACACAGAAAGGGACACACACACAGAAAGGGACACACACACAGAAAGAGACACACACACACAGAAAGAGACACACACACAGAAAGAGACACACACACACACAGAAAGAGACACACACACAGAAAGAGACACACACACAGAAAGAGACACACACACACAGAAAGAGACACACACACAGAAAGGGACACACACACAGAAAGAGACACACAGACAGAAAGGGACACACACACAGAAAGGGACACACACACAGAAAGAGACACACACACACAGAAAGGGACACACACACATAAAGGAACACACACACAGAAAGAGAGAGACACACACACACACACACACACACACACACACACACACACACACACAGAAAGAGACACACACACAGAAAGAGAGACACACACACAGAAAGAGAGAGACACACACACACACACACACACACACACAGAAAGAGACACACACACACACAGAAAGAGACACACACACAGAAAGAGACACACACACACACACACAGAAAGAGAGACACACACACACACACACACACACACACACACACACACAGAAAGAGACACACACACAGAAAGAGAGACACACACACAGAAAGAGAGAGAGACACACACACACACACACAGAAAGAGACACACACACACAGAAAGAGACACACACACAGAAAGAGACACACACACAGAAAGGGACACACACACAGAAAGGGACACACACACAGAAAGGGACACACACACAGAAAGGGACACACACACAGAAAGAGACACACACACACAGAAAGAGACACACACACAGAAAGGGACACACACACAAAGAAAGAGACACACACACAGAAAGGGACACACACACAGAAAGAGACACACACACACAGAAAGGGACACACACACAGAAAGGGACACACACACAGAAAGAGACACACACACACAGAAAGAGACACACACACAGAAAGAGACACACACACACAGAAAGAGACACACACACAGAAAGGGACACACACACAGAAAGAGACACACACACACAGAAAGAGACACACACACAGAAAGAGACACACACACAGAAAGGGACACACACACACACACACACACAGAAAGAGACACACACACAGAAAGAGACACACACACACAGAAAGAGACACACACACAGAAAGAGACACACACACAGAAAGAGACACACACACAGAAAGAGACACACACACAGAAAGAGACACACACACAGAAAGAGACACACACACAGAAAGGGACACACACACACAGAAAGAGACACACACACAGAAAGGGACACACACACAGAAAGGGACACACACACAGAAAGAGACACACACACACACACACAGAAAGAGACACACACACACACACACACACACACACAGAAAGAGACACACACACAGAAAGAGACACACACACACACACACAGAAAGAGACACACACACACACACACACACACACACAGAAAGAGACACACACACAGAAAGAGAGACACACACACAGAAAGAGACACACACACACACACACAGAAAGAGACACACACACAGAAAGAGACACACACACACAGAAAGAGACACACACACAGAAAGAGACACACACACAGAAAGAGACACACACACAGAAAGAGACACACACACAGAAAGAGACACACACACAGAAAGGGACACACACACACAGAAAGAGACACACACACAGAAAGGGACACACACACACAGAAAGAGACACACACACAGAAAGAGACACACACACAGAAAGGGACACACACACAGAAAGAGACACACACACAGAAAGGGACACACACACAGAAAGGGACACACACACAGAAAGGGACACACACACACACACACACACACACACACAGAAAGAGACACACACACACACACAGAAAGGGACACACACACAGAAAGAGACACACACACACAGAAAGAGACACACACACAGAAAGAGACACACACACACACAGAAAGAGACACACACACAGAAAGAGACACACACACAGAAGGGACACACACACACAGAAAGAGACACACACACAGAAAGAGACACACACACAGAAAGAGACACACACACAGAAAGAGACACACACACACAGAAAGAGACACACACACAGAAAGGGACACACACACAGAAAGAGACACACACACACAGAAAGAGACACACACACAGAAAGGGACACACACACACAGAAAGAGACACACACACACAGAAAGAGACACACACACAGAAAGAGACACACACACAGAAAGGGACACACACACAGAAAGAGACACACACACACAGAAAGAGACACACACACAGAAAGGACACACACACACAGAAAGAGACACACACACACAGAAAGAGACACACACACAGAAAGAGACACACACACAGAAAGAGACACACACACAGAAAGAGACACACACACAGAAAGAGAGACACACACACAGAAAGAGACACACACACAGAAAGGGACACACACACAGAAGGACACACACACACACACAGAAAGAGACACACACACACACACACAGACACACACACACAGAAAGAGACACACACACAGAAAGGGACACACACACAGAAAGAGACACACACACAGAAAGAGACACACACACACAGACACACACACACAGAAAGAGACACACACACAGAAAGGACACACACACAGAAAGACACACACACACAGAAAGAGACACACACACAGAAAGAGAGACACACACACAGAAAGAGACACACACACACGACACACACAGAAAGAGACACACACACAGAAAGAGACACACACACAGAAAGAGACACACACACACAGAAAGAGACACACACACAGAAAGAGACACACACACAGAAAGAGGACACACACACACAGAAAGGACACACACACAGAAAGAGACACACACACAGAAAGAGACACACACACAGAAAGAGACACACACACAGAAAGAGACACA
>CM051237.1:23864661-23967161 GCA_027917425.1 Gastrophryne carolinensis
TGCCATCATGCCATTGCCTCAGGTGCCATTGCCTCAGAAGCATCACATATTGAGGAGAGGGAAAGGGTGGAAAGTGCAGGGGGCGGGGTTTTATCTGTGCTTTGCATAGACAGAGCAGAGCTGGGGTCAGAAAAATGACAGCAATCCCAGAATGCAAAGCAGCATATTCAGAAGGCACTTCCTGTTTGCAGGCTGCCTGCAATGGGCTCCATGGGCTGCCATCTTGGATGTTAAAAAGTAAAAAAAAAACTGTGCCACATAAAAGTGCCACATAAAAGGCTGGTACAAAAGATGAGAATGCTTGGACTGGGGGAAAACGTGTGCAGATGGGTGGGAAATTGGCTTAATGATCGGAAGCAGAGGGTGGTTATCAATGGTACACACTCAGATTGGGTCACTGTTACTAGTGGAGTACCACAAGGGTCAGTTCTGGGACCAATTCTCTTCAATATATATATAAATGACATTGGGTATGGATTAAACAGTAAAGTCTCAATCTTTGCAGATGATACTAAGCTTAGTAAAGTAATTAAAACAAAAGAGGACAACAGGCAGCTACAAACAGATTTAGATAAATTGGAAGCATGGGCAGTTAAATGGCAAATGAAGTTTAACACAGATAAATGTAAGGTTATGCACATGGGAAGGAGAAATCTGTGTCATGATTACACATTAAATAAAGAAACACTTGGTAAAACAACAATGGAAAAGGACCTAGGGGGTTTAGTTGACAATAAGCTCAACTGTAGTAATCAATGCCAGGCAGCTGCTGCCAAGGCAAATAGGATCATGGGGTGCATCAGGAGGGGCATAGGTGCTCATGGCCAGAGCATCATTTTACCCCTGTACAAGTCACTGGTCAGACCCCATATGGAATACTGTGTACAGTTCTGGGCACCTGTGCTTAAGAAGGACATATCAGAACTGGAGCGCGTTCAAAGAAGGGCAACAAAGTTAATAAAAGGAGTGCGGGGGCTAGAGTACCCGGAAAGATTGTCCAAGTTAGGTTTATTTAGTCTAGAAAAAAGACGATTGAGGGGTGATCTAATAACTATGTATAAATATATTCGGGGTCAATACAAGGATCTGTCCCACAATCTATTTATACCCCGGAGTGTAACCATAACCCGGGGGCATCCACTAAGGTTAGAGGAAAGGTGCTTTCTCCACCTACATAGGAGGGGATTCTTCTCTGTAAGAGCAGTGAGACTATGGAACTCGCTGCCAGAGGAGGTAGTAATGAGGGATACAGTAAAAACCTTCAAAAGTGGCCTTGATGCCTTCCTGGCATGTAATAACATTTCCAGCTATGGCTACTAGACCACTGGAAGGAGATCTATAGTGGCTGGGATACCCTCCTTGCATGTAATAACATTACCAGCTATGGCTACTAGACCACTGGAAGGAGTTAAACAGGCTGAACTGGATGGACTAAAGTCTTTATTCAGCCGCACATACTATGTTACTATGTTACAATAGGTGCAGGTAGGATGATTTTTAATATGGGCAATCTGTATATAGGGTATGGGGGAAACATATAAGATAGACTCCTATTCAGGGTGAAGGTCAGCTTTATAGAGGAACATCGGGGGAGGGTAAAACCTCTCCCAAACCTCACCGGTGAAAGGGATGCACTGGAGCTTCCTGATATCCCCCAAGACTTTGCGGAGCTGCGAGATCGCCATGGGACATTGAAGAGCTAGCGACGGCTAAGTCGGCAGCAGGGTGAGGAACGGGTCCTGAAGCAGCCAGATGTTGCCGCTGCCTGCGGTAAGTAGGGGCCGATTCGGGGAGAATCTGCCCCTTTTTATTTTAGATCTGTATCTCTGTACCAATGTGACATCCTCCTTTTTTTTTTTTTTTTTTCCTTTCCTCTCAGACACGGGGCAGTATGGCGATAAATGTGAAAACTGAGGAGGAGGAAGTGTTTGTGAAGAAAGAAGAGGAGGAAATTCCTCTACCGATCAGTTCAGGTGAGTAATTACCCGGTACAGAGGCTATTTCCCTGTGTCTCCTGCTCAGTCACCCCACACACTCAGTACAGGGACATGACTCTCATCTTTATTCACAGACCCTGGAGGAGCTATAGTGAAAACTGAGGAGGAGGAAGAAGGATTTGTGAAGAATAAAGAGGAGGAAATTCCTCTAGAAATCAGCTCAGGTGAGTAATAAAACCTGTATCTCCTGCTCTGTAACCCCAGACATTACAGTCTTATACAGCTCAGTACAGGGGCCTGACTCTAATCTTTATTCACAGACCCTGGAGGAGCTATAGTGAAAACTGAGGAGGAGGAAGGTTTTGTGAAGAATGAAGAGGAGGAAATCCCTCTACACATCAGCTCAGGTGAGTAATAAGCCTTCTATAGATAAGATGTCCTTGTCCTGCTCAGTCATATGCTTATGCTGAAAGTTTACTTGTTTTTAATATCTGGTGAGCGGCTTTTTAAAGGGCCAGTGGCCATAGAGTTGAATCCCTTTGTGTGGAACGTACTTACGCTATTGGAGCACTTTGTGTTTCTGTCTTTTTGTCCTCTGTATGTGTTTTAATAAACCCGGAGCAAGTTGATATATCCCTTTGTGGAAATTGGAGCCCATTGATCTTTTATGAGGAGGTGAACATCTACGCACCCAATAGATAAGCATTTAATCGTAGCTAGAGGAGGAATAGTGGAGCCCTAAAAGGGGAATCAGATGTGCCAAAAACCAAGATTGAATCTGGTACGTTATATATATAAGAAGGTGGTGGTGATGTCACTGAATTGACACGAAGAGCACCTGTGGTGATACAATTGCTTCGCTGAGCCTTATATACAGCTTTAGGGCTGTGTATATATATATATATACATACTGAATATCGAGACTGAGGTGACAACAGTCTAAAGGCTTGGAGCGAGAGACTATATATAAGGATAATCTAATTGTTTAATACTTTAAGCGCGTTTTTTTACCGTGTTTCCCCGAAAATAAGACCTACTCCAAAAATAAGACCTACTGTGATTTTAGCATGAAGGCTAAATATACGACCTCCCCCGAAAATAAGACCTCCCCCCGCAGCAAGAGTCCTCAGTCAGCTGCGGCCGGCTCTCTCTGATGACGAGTGACGCCCCTGACGTTGCGCATAGGGGGACGTCACTGGGGGACGTCACTCGTCATCAAAGCGTCCGCCACCAAAGTGAAAGCTGCTGTCTGCTGCTCGCTCTCTGACAGTAAGTTAGTGAGTAGTGGCAGCAGACTGTGAAGAAGAAAAAAAAAAGAATTTCTATGGGGGAAATGCCAGGTGAAGTGAGGGGAGGGGGGGATGGAAACTAGAGAATTCCCTGGATTCTCTAGACTCTACCCCCACCTCCCCCACCTTCACCCACTGATGATGAGGAGGGGGGGTTGTATGTTTTGGATTCCCCACATATGCCACTACCGGTAGTACAGGAGAAGGGGGGTAAACTGGGACAGGAGGATCAGGGGGGGGAGGTAACATGAAATTTTGACAGGAGTCACATTTTGTCTGGTTATGCTGGTTTGTGATGGCAACTACTACTGTTTAACAGTTAATAAATTTCCTTTTTTTGTGAATGCATGTGAATTCTTCTTCATGGAAAAATGTAAGACATCCCCTGAAAATAAGACCTAGCACATCTTTGGGAGCAAAAATTAATATAAGACACTGTCTAATTTTCGGGGAAACAGGGTAGAACTTTTTAAGTTTTATTTCCTGCTCAGTCCTAGCTTTAGCTTTTAAGGGAAAATACATCCCTTGTAGGTCGCCCACTAAAAACATCTGCATTGGGTTACTGGACTTTTCTATGGCAGACTTCGATCTCAGCATGCCATCGCCCAGCACACCCCTCCGCAAAGGAGAGAGGATGGTCAACTCGCAGACGCAAACCCATCCCCATCCGGAAGAAGAACAATAACTACTGGACACAGATCTCCTTAAAGTGGATCAACACCCAGGATTTTGACTATCCTGGGTTTTGGTCCACTTCCGCGGGGCACCCCGATCCCCCGCTGTGTGAAACCCCCCAGAAAGCCCCGAAAACTCACCTCACCCCGCTCCCACGTGACTCTCTTGTCCAATCACCGGCGACGGACAAGCGAGAGGCAGCGACGGACAAGCAGAGCGCATCCGCCGCCTCCCGCGCGTCCCTCTTACAGGAGCGGCCATTCACAAACAGCCAGCGTGGGAGCGCGCCCTGCTAGAGGCCCTCCGGAGTGCCCCCGGATCTGTACTGCTGTATCCACCCCGCCCGCCTCTCAAAGGGAGAGCGAGAGAGGAAGACTTGCCCTGGAAAGCACGAGGCAGGAAAAGAGAAAGAAGACAAAAGAAACTAAGAAGAAGAAGACAGGGAACCCGAACCCTCACGCCCCGAACCCCACCACATCCCCCCCCTGTTACCCCCATGCCCCCCTCTCCGCCCATCGACCACTAAATATCCTTCAAGAGATCCCGAAAGTCTGGAGCTTCTTTAGAAACTTCCCAAACCACCCATACACCTAGGCACTTCTGAGTTCCACCATCGGTTTTCTCCAGAGCAAATTCCTCCGATCCTCCCTGGGTGTTGGTCCACTTTAAAGTGATCCTATACCCAGAAGGGAAGTTTATGTCCTCACCTTCTATCCTCAACCCAGTGCCCCAAAACAGCCATTGTTTCTATTCTAACTCCACAGATCTTCTTAAAGTGATCCTATACCCAGAATGGAAGTTTATGTTGTAACCTTCTATCTCCAGCCCAATGCCCCCAAAACAGCCCGTTTAACTAAAGCCTTTGCCCAGTGTTCATAAAAACTCTTAACAGGAAGTAATATTATGGTGAATGGAAGCCGTATTTTTTTTTTTTTTTTTTAACAATAAATCTTTATTGAGGTAAAGAGGGTAGCAAGGCAATCAAATACAGAGCTCGTTTTTTTTTTTTTTTTTTTTTTTGCAATATGTTTTTATTAAATTTTAAGTAAGCACAGAAATTATACAGAGTAAGTAAACAAAAAAAAGAGAGAAAAGCATACTGTAAGGGGTTAGGTAGCGGGTTAGTCGTCTCCTGGGTAGACGGGCACACTTTCAGCAGGCACAAAGTCCACAGAACAAGGAAGAATCATTTAACTGACCTCAGCCAGTTTTATTGCCAGATTGTGGTATAAAGTAAAACAGAACTAAACAAAAGAAATCCTATGCCTGTCCGGCTCTAACTAAACATTAGGTGCTCCTGACTAACCCAGTGCCGGCCTAGTACCGGGCACCACAACATATCAGATCATGACATACCACTGGTAATGCTCCCACAGGCTCATAGCAGATGTCCTGCTCCCAGGATGAGAGAGCCAGAGTGTGTGTGAACTCCCTCTTTCTATCAGGCCAGCACACCTTGGACTAATCAGACAGCCCAAGACCCGGACTGTCCGGGTGGAGTGGGGCCCACCCTCTCTTCCCCACTCCAGCAACACAGGCCCTGTACATGGGTTTTTTCTCAAACCCTAAACTAGAGATCCTAGATCCCTAGTTTCTAAATTCCTGGTTGCTTTTAGCTGACAGATACAAGAAATTTTGGGCAGATATACACACCCTCTATGACTTGTCCAGACACTCTGTCACAATACATATGTAGATGCATGTCACGATCACGCTCAGCCCAGCCAGACAGAGTGTGATAGTACAAGGGTTAAGAGCCACCAGACCCCTGGGCATGCACTACTAGTCCCAGCAAGTCATCAATTAACCCTAATAAACGTGTATCACCAGAGCTTCCCTCAGGAAGGTGAGCTCATCTATTTAGAGGTCAAAGACTAGAGCTGATTAATTAAACATTTAATCTGATAAAAGGTATCACAGTGCTGGTTGTTTGCAACAATAAAATGACATACAAGAATACAGAAAGAGTATACAGCAAATAACAGTTCAAAAATAGAGTCCTTACGCAGTCCTTTTCGTTAGTGTTTTCTGTGGTTGCTCGTTGCTTGGGACGATGTTACGTTCCCAGGTCCTTAGCTTGTAATGCACACCAACATGTCAGCTCTCCTAGCTTTTTGTTAGCCAGAATTTGGAGGGAAAAATGGCTTAACAGGACACCTTCCATTTCCATGGAATTCCTAAGGGTGGGGTGGGGATTCTATTCCCCAGGTCCCCTTATCTGATTGCCGGTTTATGGCCAGAGCAAAGACAACAGCCTGGCACTTCAAAGTATCACAAACAGAGTCTTAATTAAGTTGGAATGTACACGCTGCATGGCCCTGTTTTTATATAGGAGGGTGTTTTATGGCACACGGGTGGAGGGGAAAGCAGCTGGTCCATATTCAAATATACACACACATATATACACTCATAATACGTATGTTCTAGAATCATGCCCTGGGCATGACAATGCAGAACAGGGCATACAAGATATCAATACAATCGTGTTTATCATCCAAGGGGCCATGGTCCACTGTCTAACGACCCTATCAAGTAATACCCATGAGTTAGCCATGGGGGTAAAGTTGTTAGTACCAGATAATGCCAGTCCTATGGACCAGCCAGGGAGTTTACAATCCTCCTCTATCGCTAGACGGCCCTCCGGAGTGCCCCCGGATCTGTACTGCTGTATCCACCCCGCCCGCCTCTCAACGGGAGAGCGAGAGAGGAAGACTTGCCCTGGAAAGCACGAGGCAGGAAAAGAGAAAGAAGACAAAAGAAAACTAAGAAGAAGAAGACAGGGAACCCGAACCCTCGCGCCCCGAACCCCACCACATCCCCCCCCCCCCTGTTACCCCCATGCCCCCCTCTCCGCCCATCGACCACTAAATATCCTTCAAGAGATCCCGAAAGTCTGGAGCTTCTTTAGAATCTTCCCAAACCACCCATACACCTAGGCACTTCTGAGTTCCCCCATCGGTTTTCTCCAGAGCAAATTCCTCCATCCTTCTAATATTTTCTCAGAGCTCATTTTTATACAGCAGACAAATCCAAAATGCAGATTACACAAGCTAAAACAAAGATCAAGATAAGCACAACTCGCTGGACCTCTGCGAACTTCACCCTCCTGCCTGATGCCTATATTGAGCCTCGCCGTTCCCCGCCACCAACTTTTTGTTAAAGTGGACCAACACCCTCTATAAGATTCCCGGACCGATCAACTCCCTGACTGTGTGAAACCCCCCCAGATCCCCGAAAATCCTACCTGATCCTCGTTCCAGCGGCGCATGCGCGGGCTGCCGCCTCCCACGCATCCCTCTAGCAGGGCGTGCACCCGCGCCGGCCGTTTGTGAATGGGCGCGCTCCCTGTAAGAGGGACGCGCGGGAGGCGGCGGCGGCGGCCCGCGCTCAGCTTGTCCGTTGCTGTCTATCCTTGTCCGTCGGCGCCGATTGGACGAGCGAGTCACGTGGGAGCGGGGTCAGGTGAGTTTTCGTGGGCTTTCTGGGGGGTTTCACACAGCGGGGCACCCACGATCGGGGTGCTCCACGGAAAGGAGACCAATACCCAGGATAGTCAAAATCCTTGGTGTTGGTCCACTTTAAAGGAATGAAGGGAGAAAAGGGACCAAGGGTCAAGACATTGAGGTTTGGAAAGGGGGAAGGGGGAGGCAAAGGAGGACGTGGAGCAAGGGAGGGAGGGGGGATTTATTGAAAAGCCCAAACCCTTTAAAAAACCATTCCCCAGCATCTAAAGTTAATATATTTTATGTTTTTAATCACTTACTTATTATTCTTTCCCCCACTGGGCTGCAACTCTGTTCAGGACTTTAGAATACGGGCGCCGCCATCTTGACTCAGAAGCATCACACTTACTGAGGAGAGGAGAGCAGGATAAAGTACAGGGGGTGGGTTATAGCTGTGCTTTGCACAGACAGAGCAGAGCTGGGGTCAGGAAAAGGTCAGCAGTTCCAGAATGCAGAGCAGCACAGTCAGAAGGCACTTCCTGTTTGCAGGCTGCCTGATGTTCCACAAGCCGCCATCTTGGATGTTTAAAGCTCATAACATGCAGTAGATGCAGGTAGGATGATTTTTAATGTGAGCAATCTGTATGTACAGGGTGTGGGAAACATATAAGATAGGCTCTTATTCAGGGTGAAGGTCCGGATTATTGTCAGCAATCTGTATGTACAGGGTGTGGGAAACATATAAGATAGGCTCTTATTCAGGGTGAGGGTCCGGATTAATGTGAGCAATCTGTATGTACAGGGTGTGGGAAACATATAAGATAGGCTCTTATTCAGGGTGAAGGTCCGGATTAATGTGGGGAATCTGTATGTACAGGGTGTGGGAAACATATAAGATAGGCTCTTATTCAGGGTGAAGGTCCAGATTAATGTGAGCAATCTGTATGTACAGGGTGTGGGAAACATATAAGATAGGCTCTTATTCAGGGTGATGGTCCGGATTAATGTGAGCAATCTGTATGTACAGGGTGTGGGAAACATATAAGATAGGCTCTTATTCAGGGTGAAGGTCCAGATTAATGTGAGCAATCTGTATGTACAGGGTGTGGGAAACATATAAGATAGGCTCTTATTCAGGGTGAGGGTCCGGATTAATGTGGGGAACCTGTATGGACAGTGAGTGGGAAACATATAAGATAGGCTCTTATTCAGGGTGAAGGACCGGATTAATGTGAGCAATCTGTATGTACAGGGAGGGGGAAATATAAGATAGGCTCTTATTCAGGGTGAAGGTCCGGATTAATGTGAGCAATCTGTATGTACAGGGGTGGGAAACATATAAGATAGGCTCTTATTCAGAGATAAAAGGTAAAAGGTGATAATATATACTTCCTTCTAGGTATAGGATAACTTTAATGCTTGCCAGATTCTGAGATGACTTCGTATTTTCCTCCCTGGAGACATCATTTTATATTTTCAGAGGTTACAATTTATATTACATCCAAATAGTAAGACACAGATCTCATATAAAAGCATGATGATATACCACTCCTTTATTTTCTTCTCTCACTTTTGATAGTAAACGTGTTAAACTGGACCTTCAGCATCATTTAATGAAAAAATACCTAAAAACTATTCCCCAGCATCTAAAATTAGTACATTTTTAAGTTTTTATTATTCTTTCCTCCGCTGTGCTTTAACTCCGGTCAGGACTCTAGGATACGGGCGCCGCCATCTTGCCTCAGAAGCATCACATATTTAGTAGAGGAGAAGGGGTGGGGGAGCGCAGGGTGGTGAGTTATAGCTGTGTTTTGCACAGACAGAGCAGAGCTGGGGGTCAGGAAACAACAGCAATCCCAGAATGCAGAGCAACACGGTCACAGGACACATCCTGTCTTCAGCCTGCCTGAGACTCCATGGGTTGCCATCTTGGATGTTGAAAGGCTCAGAAAATGCAATAGGTGCAGGTAGGATGATTTTTAAAGTGGGCAATCTCTGTGTACAGGGGAAGGAAACATACAAGATAGGCTCTTATTCAGGGTGAAGGTCCGGATTAATGTGGGCAATCTGTGTGTACAGGGGAAGGAAACATACAAGATAGGCTCTTATTCAGGGTGAAGGTCCGGATTAATGTGGGCAATCTGTATGTACAGGGTGTGGGAAATATGTAAGATAGACTCTTATTCAGGGTGAAGGTCCGGATTAATGTGGGCAATCTGTGTGTACAGGGGAAGGAAACATACAAGATAGGCTCTTATTCAGGGTGAAGGTCCGGATTAATGTGGGCAATCTGTATGTACAGGGTGTGGGAAATATGTAAGATAGACTCTTATTCAGGGTGAAGGTCCGGATTAATGTGGGCAATCTGTGTGTACAGGGGAAGGAAACATACAAGATAGGCTCTTATTCAGGGTGAAGGTCCGGATTAATGTGGGCAATCTGTATGTACAGGGTGTGGGAAATATGTAAGATAGACTCTTATTCAGGGTGAAGGTCCGGATTAATGTGGGCAATCTGTGTGTACAGGGGAAGGAAACATACAAGATAGGCTCTTATTCAGGGTGAAGGTCCGGATTAATGTGGGCAATCTGTATGTACAGGGGGGGGGGGTAACATACAAGATAGGCTCTTATTCAGGGTGAAGGTCCGGATTAATGTGGGCAATCTGGATGGTCCGGGGGGGGGGGGGTAACATACAAGATAGGCTCTTATTCAGGGTGAGGGTCCGGATCAATGTGGACAGTCTGTATGTACGGGGGGGGGGAACATACAAGATAGGCTCTTATTCAGGGTGAAGATCCGGATTAATGTGGGCAATCTGGATGGTCCGGGGGGGTAACATACAAGATAGGCTCTTATTCAGGGTGAGGGTCCGGATCAATGTGGACAGTCTGTATGTACAGGGGGGGGGGGAAACATATAAGATAGGCTCTTATTCAGGATGAAGGTCCGGGCTTTCTGGGGGGTTTCACACAGCGGGGCACCCCCGATCGGGGTGCCCCACCGAAGTGGACCAAAACCCAGGATAGTCAAAATCCTGGGTGTTGGTCCACTTTAAACAGAAGAAAATGAACGGCCATTGAAATGTATGGGCGCGACACTGAGCGAAAGGTAATACCTGGCGCTCTGGAAGCTAGAGCTCCGGCACAGCTCAGTGCGACCGACTCTCAGCGCTCCGCACCTTACTTATCAATAAAGGACACACACACAGCTTTGGCGCTCTAAGTCTGGTCGCTATAGCATAGAGCGCCAGAGACTGAGTGATCAAAGTCTGTTTTTGAACACATATCCACCTGTAACAAAGCGAAAACACATGGAATGACATTGTTATAACACTGTGACATTAACACTTTAGTGTCAGACCTGTAATGACAATTCTGCAAAAAAAGATAAAAAAAAAAATCAAAAATGGGTCAGGAGAGGTCACACAATGATTTGAGACAAAAAAACAAAAACAAAACCCTGTTTAAAGTGGACCAACACCCTCCCATGATCGGCCCGGGAATCTCTAAGATTCCCGGACCGATCAGCTCCCTGACTGCGGGGCACCCCTAAATCCCTACCTGCTCCTCGATCCAGCGGCGCCCGCCGCCGCCTCCTGCGCGTCCCTCTAGCAGGAAGCGCTAGCTGTTTGTGAATGGCCAGCGCGGGCGCACGTCCTGTAAGAGTGACGCGCGGGAGGCGGCGGGCGCGCTCTCTTGTCGGTCGCTGCCTCCCGCTTGTCCGTCGGCTGGGATTGGCTGTGGCGGTCACGTGGGAGCGGGGAGAGGTGAGTTTTTGGGGCTTTCTGGGGGGTTTCACACAGCGGGGCACCCCCGATCGGGGTGCCCCACTGAAGTGGACCAAAACCCAGGATAGTCAAAATCCTGGGTGTTGGTCCACTTTAAACAGAAGAAAATGAACGGCCATTGAAATGTATGGGCGCGACACTGAGCGAAAGGTAATACCTGGCGCTCTGGAAGCTAGAGCTCCGGCACAGCTCAGTGCGACCGACTCTCAGCGCTCCGCACCTTACTTATCAATAAAGGACACACACACAGCTTTGGCGCTCTAAGTCTGGTCGCTATAGCATAGAGCGCCAGAGACTGAGTGATCAAAGTCTGTTTTTGAACACATATCCACCTGTAACAAAGCGAAAACACATGGGGTGACATTGTTATAACACTGTGACATTAACACTTTAGTGTCAGACCTGTAATGACAATTCTGCAAAAAAAGATAAAAAAATAAAAAAAAAATTCAAAAATGGGTCAGGAGAGGTCACACAATGATTTGAGACAAAAAAACAAAAACAAAACCCTGTTTAAAGTGGACCAACACCCTCCCATGATCGGCCCGGGAATCTCTAAGATTCCCGGACCGATCAGCTCCCTGACTGCGGGGCACCCCTAAATCCCTACCTGCTCCTCGATCCAGCGGCGCCCGTCGACACCTCCCGCGCGTCCCACCTTGTAAGCATCTTATATGCCGCCTCTAATGTGGTGGTGTTTATAGAACATTTGTTAATCCCTGCCCAGATATCGTACACAGGATATTTTAACGTATACCGCATTTCTCAACAATGCACTTTATGTTCTATCGAAGTAACCTGAGAACAATCCCGATGTTACCATTTTATTACAGTACATTTGTTGCTATGAAATATTGGCTCTTTATAAAGAAGTTGGAGCCCAATAAAATAGAAGAGCCGGAGTCGGGTTTTGGCTTACCCACTCCACAGCCCTGGCTGTAACACTTAAACTGGACCTTCAGCATGATTTCTTGAAAAGCCCAAACCCTTAAAAAACTATTCCCCAGCATCTAAAATTAATATATTTTAAGTTTTTAGTCACTTACTTATTATTCTTTCCCCCACCGGCCTGCAACTCTGTTTAGGACTCTAGGATACGGGCGCCGCCATCTTGCCTCAGAAGCCTCACATATACTGAGGAGAGAAGAGCGGGATAAAGTGCAGGGGGACGGGGTTATAGCTGTGCTTTGCACAGACAGAACAGAGCTGGGGTCAGGGAAAGGACAGCAATCCCAGAATGCAGAGCGGCACAGTCAGAAGACACTTCCTGTTTCCTGATGCTCCATGAGCCGCCATCTTGGATGTTTAAAGGCTCATAACATACAGTAGATACAGGTAGGAAGATTTTTATTGTGAGCAATCTGTATGTACAGGGTGTGGGAAACATATAAGATAGGCTCTTATTCCCTCGTCACCCATTAGCCCTTTAGGATATGAAATCCCCCACACATTTTGGTACAAAGACGTTTTAGTTTTTTTTCCCCCTCACAGTCTCCAGAGACGCTATAGAGAGAAATGTGAAAACTGAGGAGGAAGAAGTATTTGTGAAGGATGAAGAGGAGGAAATGCCTCTACAGATCGGCACAGGTGAGTAATAATCCTGTATACCAAGGATTTCCATGTATTGCCTTCTCAATCACGCCTCACACTTATCTTATGCCCCTGTACTGAGCCCATGACTCTCATCTTTATTCACAGACCACGCAGAAGCTATTGTGAAAAATGAGGAAGAAAACCCTTCTGTGCAGTATAAAGAGGAGGAAATCCCTCTACAGATCAGCACAGGTGAGTATTAAACCCTGTGTTCCCTGCTCAGGCACTCCACACACTATGCTCTGTCTTATATGGCTCAGTACAGGGGCCTGACTCTCATCTTTATTCACAGACCCTGGAGGAGCTATAGTGAAAACTGAGGAGGAGGAAGAAGTATTTGTGAAGAATGAAGAAGAGGAAATTCCTCTACAGATCAGCTCAGGTGAGTAATAAACCATATGCAGAAGGCATATTCTCCATGTTCAGTCATTCTGCCATTTACTAGATTAATTGCTGTGCTCCATCTTACACGGCAGTGCCACTTGGTGTGGCTTAGTTTTAAAACGGACCAACACGGGTGCTGGTCTTGGTGCCCACTGCAATAAGACAGACTGGGGGGGGGCATCCACCCGTTAGGATGGGACCAATGCCCTGTTGGGGTAAACTTTGCCTCTCCAAACTCGAACACTCCCATTCCCCATATACCAGTGTGGCATTCCCCCCTCCCATTCCCCATATAGGCAGTGTGGTTTTCCCCCTCCCATTCCCCATATAGGCAGTGTGGCATTCCCCCCTCCCATTCCCCATATAGGCAGTGTGGCATTCCCCCCTCCCATTCCCCATATAGGCAGTGTGGCATTCCCCCCTCCCATTCCCCATATAGGCAGTGTGGCATTCCCCCCTCCCATTCCCCATATAGGCAGTGTGGTTTCCCCCTCCCATTCCCCATATAGGCAGTGTGGCATTCCCCCCTCCCATTCCCCATATAGGCAGTGTGGCATTCCCCCCTCCCATTCCCCATATAGGCAGTGTGGCATTCCCCCTCCCATTCCCCATATAGGCAGTGTGGCATTCCCCCCTCCCATTCCCCATATAGGCAGTGTGGCATTCCCCCCTCCCATTCCCCATATAGGCAGTGTGGTATTCCCCCCTCCCATTCCCCATATAGGCAGTGTGGTATTCCCCCCTCCCATTCCCCATATAGGCAGTGTGACATTCCCCCCTCCCATTCCCCATATAGGCAGTGTGGCATTCCCCCCTCCCATTCCCCATATAGACAGTGTGGCATTCCCCCCTCCCATTCCCCATATAGGCAGTGTGGCATTCCCCCCTCCTATTCCCCATATAGGCAGTGTGGCATTCCCCCTCCCATTCCCCATATAGGCAGTGTGACATTCCCCCCTCCCATTCCCCATATAGGCAGTGTGACATTCCCCCTCCCATTCCCCATATAGGCAGTGTGGCATTCCCCCTCCCATTCCCCATATAGGCAGTGTGGCATTCCCCCCTCCTATTCCTCATATAGGCAGTGTGGCATTCCCCCCTCCCATTCCCCATATAGGCAGTGTGGCATTCTCTCCTCCCATTCCCCATATAGGCTGTGTGGCATTCTCTCCTCCCATTCCCCATATAGGCAGTGTGGCATTCCCCCTCCCATTCCCCATATAGGCAGTGTGGCATTCCCCCTCCCATTCCCCATATAGGCAGTGTGGCATTCTCTCCTCCCATTCCCCATATAGGCTGTGTGGCATTCTCTCATCCCATTCCCCATATAGGCAGTGTGACATTCCCCCTCCCATTCCCCATATAGGCAGTGTGGTATTCCCCCTCCCCCCATTAGTATTGGCTGTGTGGCATCCCCCTCTCCCCCCAGTCGGCATAAGTAAAGAAAAAAAAAAAAAGTAAAACTCACCTCTCCGCTGACATCGCTCCGTTGAGCGGCCGGCTCCGTGAATGGGGTGGGCGTGGCCTGCGCCGTGTCAGCGTTGTGCAGGCCACGCCCACCCTATTCACGGAGACGGCCAGTAAGAAGCAGCGGCGGGCTCTGTCCCGGCCTCGCCACTGCGATCGCTGTCTTTTCTGGCAGCAATAGCAGCGTCGTGCCTGTGTGAGCCCCGCCCGCATCCCTGCTATCCCTCTAGCAGGGCACGTGCCCCCGCCAGGCATTTGCGAATGGCCGGCGTGGGCACGTTCCCTGTTAGAGGGTAATGGGGGGATGCGGCCGCCAGCGCACCCAGAGCCACTGTCTTTAGACGAAGCCTTAGACAATGTGACGTCAGCGGCTCTGAGTGCGCTGATTGGATGAGCTTCCATGTATGCACCGTATAACTGGGAAGAGGTGAGTTGACTTCTGCAATTTGGGGAGTTTCACACAGCGGGGCACTTCCTGGGTTTTGGTGCACTTTAACCCCTTTTCTCTATTTCAGCACTTTCAGATAAGGGGATCACAATCTTGTGTTCCTGTAGCTAAAGGGTTACGGGCAGGGTGGTGAGGTCATTTCTGTTGCTTGATTTTACATAAAGCTGCTGATAAGCTCACTTGTTGCAGTGGAAAGATTCTGGGACTTGCAGTCACTAATCTTTGCTCAAGGCCAGGAAAGCTGCTCCCACAGGAAAATAGGAAACATGGAAACAGCATACTGATAAGTAAATCACAGGTTCGAGTGGCACAATCCCAACACAAATGTTTATTTTAATTCCAAAAGGGAAAAACAATAAGGCAGAGCACCTAAAACCTGACTAAAAGGGGGGCGCTGCGCAGTTGCACCCGGCCGCGTGACATCCCCCCCCTACCCATTTGCAAGCTTGCTCCTCTGCCCACCCGCAATCTTGCTCCCCTGCCACCTGTTTGATCCCTTCCTCACCCACCTTTTTGATCACTCGCCACCAGCCTGCCCTTTTAATACTCCTGCCTGCCACTTTTTTTTGCCACTGCTAGACCGCAGGGGGGGGGGGGGCAGGCTTAATTGATTGCTGGGGGTCCTTTTCTTTCTGGGTTAGGGGAGGGGCACCCTGTGCCTGCTCACTCCTGCTGTTGTTTTTTTTGTGGGGCAGTCCACATTGGGATTGCCCAAGGATAGGGAGTCGGGGCTAGACCACAGGGCCTGGAAAATGTGGATTTTTGGTCCAATTTAAAGTGTTCAGTCTCCACCCTACTGACCTGGTCCATCAGTCAACCTTCAGTGGACCAAGAACGGAAACACCCCCCACTACCTGCCCAGCCTAATTGGCTGCCTCTCTCTGCATCTCCGCCCCCCTCTCGGTGCTTACATCACATCGCTGCCACACCCACTGTTTCTCTTAATTTTTTCTATGAATCTCCAATGCTCTAATACTTTTACAAATAACTTAGGAACTACAGGGTCTTTTTGAAAATGGATTGAAGTTTAGGACAGTGCAAAGTGTAGCCTGAGACAATGGGACAACAATCGAACTTGCCTTTAGTAAAATTTTAAAGAAATGTTTAGTTTCTTGGTTGATTTTGCTTTCTTTGACCAATCTTCCATTTGTGCTCTTACCAGCGTTATTTCTTTTTACAGGCTTTATTAACCACTTTTTAAAGACTACTGCTGAGAGCTCAGTGTTGTAATTTTAAAACGTCCTTTTCTTGAAAGTTATTGCCTTTTTTAACTACAGATGTTAGTTCACTTCAGCTGAACTGGTACATCTGGGGTAGTAACTGAGTGATTCCCTTAGTTTACTTGATCTGATATGAAGGGGTACTTTCCTACACCCTTAGAGAACTTTTCTCCTGTGCTATCCTCCTCTAAGTCAGAGGATTGATTTGCTTACCCTGTGATTTAGAGACTTATCAGTCACTAGATTGGCACCCCATTTAGTACCCCTCGGTGGATCTTCCCAGCCACTGTCTTAGAAACACTGGCCATGGGCACTTCAAACACAATTAGGGTTTGAAACAGGTCACTTTTGTTTTAGGAGAAATCTGACAGTAAAGCAGACCATGTAGCATGTATGATATTTTGGGTGGGTATAATGCTCCTCTTATTTAGTCTCATGCATGTGTAGCATGGCACAAGGAGGCTATAGATTTCTCAGTTGAACATTTCTTCCTTTAGTCGTCGTTGAGGAAGTCAGAAGTTCTTTCATAATCTTTCTTAGTGTAGTTGTATTTGAGAAGCTGTTTCTGTAAGGACTCTGTTTAGAACAGGTTCTTAACCTTTTTATGCCAAGTTCCCCTAACGACAGGAAGTTACAACCAAGACCAATAGACAGTAGACCAGTTAGACACCCCCTGTCTGCTGGCGCACCCTTGAACTTTGCTGAGTAGCCCCTTGTATACACATACTGCAGGTTGAGAAACACTGGTTTAGACACCTTTAAGCGCACTCTTTTCTGGTTACCTGATTTCAGGCAAGTTTTTAATAAAACTAAGCTGATTGGGATCACAACCCGAGCAACATAAACTACCCAAAGGATTAATAAACCAGTCCTCAGACATTGTTTGTAGAGTACTCTGTAGCGCACTTGATAGTTTTGGGCATAATTTTAGGGCATTTAGCCTTAAACCAGTACCCAACTATTTTTACCTCATTTGATAACTCTTGAGCCGGCCACTCAAACCAGTCCAGCCACATATTTATTTTCCAGTGCTTACCTATACACACTAGCATTCTCCTCATGACTCCATAACTCATAATTACTTCTCAATATCGAAATGGTGAACCTATGCCGTTCCAGCCCCCCAATACCCCTGAGCACAGCAGGTGATTTTGGAAACCCTTGTTTGATGTCCAGCTTGTGAAATTTTTACTTTTTTTTCCCATTTCTCTCTTTCTTGCAGTTGTTATATGCATCCAAAATAATAGACATGAATTTGATGCAGTCTTCCTAGATGATGACATCATAGCACAGTCTACAGGAGTCACTACTACACAAAATCATGCATCTTCAACATCTGATATGCAATCAGGATATCATGGGGATGGTACCAATAACAGATTTCCCACACTGAGAACATATTCATGTTCCCAATGTGGGCAAAGTTTTAAACATACTACAGATCTTATCCAGCATGAAAGAGATCACGCAAGAGAGAAGCCGTATTCTTGCTCTACATGTGGAGAGCGTTTTTTTCATCAATCGGGATCTAAAGACCATGAAAGTGTTCATACAGAGAAGCCGTATTCTTGTTCCAAATGTGGGCTATGCTTTTCCCGCCACTCCATACTTCTCAGGCATGAGAGATGGCATGCAAGCCCTACCATACCTACAAAACATTTCTGTAAAGTTTGCGGAAAAGCTTTTCCTTATAAATCAAATCTTAATACACATGAAAGAATTCACACAGGGGAGAGGCCATATTCTTGTTCTGAATGTGGGAAAGCTTTTTCTCAGAAAATACACCTTATCAAACATGAAAAGAAACATAGAGGAGAGAAGCCATATTCTTGTTCTGAATGTGGGAAAGCTTTTTCTCAGAAAGCACACCTTATCAAACATGAAAAGATCCATACAGAGAAGACGTCATATTCTTGTTCTTAAACTGAGAAAGCTTTTTCTCACAAATCATACATCGGAAAGCTTTTACTGAGAAAAAGAACCTTCTGAAACAGGAGACAGGAGAGAAGCCTAATTCTTACAAGGGTGAGACCATGTTCTTAATGTGGGAAAGATTTTTTTCCATAAATCACACCTTATCACACATGAAAGAACTCATACAGGAGTGAAGTCATATTGTTTCGAATGCGGGAAAGATATTTCTCAGAAATCACATCTTACCAAACATGAACAAATTCACACAAGAGATCAGTCATTTTCTGGTTCTGTTTGAAATGTTATTGATAGAAATCTCTTCTTGTTAGACATGGGAGAGTTCATACACATTAGTAACTATGCTGATGTCTCATGTAAATGTGGAAAATGTTTGATCATAAAATTTCATTTTGGCCCCTGCAAGGAGCCCATATCTCACCTAATTACTATTCATACATTTATGGGTCTTGAAAGGCCTTCATCTAGATGGAAAACCAGAAAAGGACCCACCTTTTTATTATTTACATGGGAACACCCTCAGATGAGTTAAAAAGAAAGCCAGCTCTACCTGCAGTCCACTGAGCCTTGATCCATGTAGTAAACTACCATAATGGCTGCGGCTAAGAGTGCTCCACTCTGTGTTCCTTGCAATGGATGGATGTAGCCAGCCAAAATGAGCAGTTAAAAATCCAACACTTTATTCCATCAATTAAAAATTCAGCAGTGCTGTACAGATAATCTCATAAAACAGGGATAGTATCCAAAATGTCTACGCGTTTCAGACCCGCTGATCCTTACTCATGACATAATGTTGCACACAATGCAGTCCCTTTAATACATATAACACATGGTTACCTCCCTCCCACACTCAAAACTTATTGGATAGAACTTAATTTGTCTGGAGGAAAGAAGGGAGAGGGGGACATGATGGAGACCTTTATATATGTGACAGGATTTAATAAGGTTCAGGAGGGAAGTGTTTTTAAGAAGAAACTTAATGATTGACCAAGGGGGCCCAACTTGAAGCTAGTCGAAGGGAAGATCAGGAGCAATGTTAGAAAATATTATTTTACAGAAAGAGTAGTAGATGCTTGGAACAAACTTCCAGACAGTCAGTGTAAACATGCCTTGGAATAAGCACACATTTATCCTAAGATAAAGAGAACATACAGTATACATATAAGGGCAGACTAGATGGACCATATGGTGTCCTTCAGCTGTCAACCTTCTATGTTTCTAATGTTATTTCCGCCCTTATCATCTCTTGAACCGGATGCCGGAGCGTGCACTAGAATATGAGCTTATATGGGGAGATAAGATCTAATTATCTACTGCTATTTAATCGGATGTGTTCAATCAATAGATGGGGGTTATCCAGTAAGATTTGAATGTGGTGGGGAGTTAACTATGTGTTATGTGTATTAAAGGGATTGCATTTTGTGCAACATTATGTCATGAGTAAGGACTGGTGGGTCTGAAACGCGTAGACTTTTTGGATACTATCCCTGTTTTATGAAATTATCTGTATGACACTACTGCATTTATAATGGAATAAAGTATTGGATGTGTAACTGCTCATTTTGGCTGGCTACATCTGTCCATTGCAAGGAACACCCTCTGATGAGCCTTAGCTTAAATTGGCAGAGATCTCAATTCTGCTATAAAGTGGGTCTTCAAGAAGTCAGCATTTGTGTTCATCTCCCTTGGGCTGACCTAAAAAGAATAGTAAGAGATTTCCTCCCTGGGACCAGCTGTCTGTGTCTGGCTTACCTCTTTCTGCTTTCTAATGGCATGCTTCCTCTCTATCCTACCCCTTTTCTTTATCTCCTCTATCCCTTCTTTTGTCCCTTCGTGGTGTTAGTCTGTCCAGGCAGTGTTCTTGGGCTCATAGGTACAGTATTGGTTAGTCGCCTGCTGGTGACATTGTAAATCCCTTTTAATTAAGCTACTCTATGTTTATTGGTGTGTGTTAGCAGAGGGCACTCCCTCCTGAATAATCAAGAGCAGATGCATGTCTACATTAAATTTGAATAATTTTAATTAAAATGTGAAAACCGCTCCACACTCAAGCCCTTACTGTTTCAGTATTTAGCAACATTTGACAAGAACATTTGGTATGGGCTCGAAGCTCCAATGGGCATTGGGCTCTTCTGTACCCCTCAATGCCTCAAATGGGGATGCGGGTAATGTGTCATTTTACTGGCAGGACACACGCCGAGCCCTGCAGATGCCCTGTCAGCTCCTGACCATGGTGAACTGGTATAGGGGTCCCCTGGATCCCTTACCAGTTCACCCCGAATGAAAAAGAAATAAGACACCAAAATATTTTTATTGTTCTTAATCTAACTTATACTCACCCATCCCAGTCTTCCATCTTCCGTCCCCTGCCGGGCGCCATCTTCCGTCCCCTGCCGGGCCCCATCTTCCGTCCCCTGCCGGGCACCATCTTCCTCTGGTCCAGCAGGTCTTCTTTGTCCCGGCCCGTCTCCGCTTCCTTCTTCTGGGCTCTTTGGTGCCCTCCCCAGCATGTTGATATTGCAGCGCAGGCCATCAGAATCTGCAGTCTGTGCTGCCATAGGTTCCCCCTTCTTTCATCCTCGCTACCCAGCGAGCCCTGAAGTGAGGGCCAGGGGAGTGAGCATTTATACTTGGATGTCCATCATTACCATGCTCCTGATTCCCTTCTAGCAGTCCCTGCTTCAGTTACCCTCTCATCTCTGTCTTCTCTGCAAATATCCAGCCTCCGTACCTGCCCCATTCTTGCTACCCTGTCGTCTCAGTCCTCCTGCTCCTTGCCAATATCCAGTCACTGGTATTACTCCCATTCTATTCACCCATCTATTTATACATAAATCTGTGAGTCTCTTGTCTGTGGAGCAACCCATGTACATAACTTGAGTTGGTGTGCTTTGCTTAGTTGTAGAATTATTTCTTGTTTTGGAGTGTAGAGCACATTACTGGGTGCCATGGTAGAGTTTAGTGCTATAGTGTCACCTTATACAGTATATGTAGTGTTGTTGCTTGCTGTGTTTACATGTGAATGAAACCTATTTTCACTTGATCTGCAATTGTGAATGTGCGAAATAACAGATGGTTATACCTGGAAGTTGTGACCGTTTTGTTGTATAGTTTCTGTTGTTAAAGTGCATCAGCTTTTGTACTTTTTGTACTATTTTTAACTGAATGCTGTTATGCTTGTAGTTAACACATCACAAGATTACTACATGATTAGTACCCTGCAGATTGCACTGTATGCTCATTCATCTCCATCGGATATCATGTGCCTCGGCCTTGGACTATGACCTTGCATATTTGCTGTCTGCCTTTTGACACTTGCTCGGACTTTGCCATTGAACCTTTGCTGCCAGCCCTCAACCCGTCTGAACTTTGATCTTGCTCTTGGACTTGCTGGTCTGTCCTCCTTGTTGCCGCACCCAGACCCTGTTTTCCT
Source organism: Gastrophryne carolinensis (assembly GCA_027917425.1). Lineage (NCBI taxonomy): Eukaryota > Metazoa > Chordata > Amphibia > Anura > Microhylidae > Gastrophryne > Gastrophryne carolinensis. Next base: position 23,886,273 of record CM051237.1, read on the forward strand.
GTACTCCCAGCGGGATGACGCGGGGTGTTCTTGCAGCCCAGTCTGTCCTCCTCTGGTAGGCGACTCCAGTAAATACCAGGGCTCTGCCTCTTCTTGGGCTCTGTCAAGCCCTGTGGGACACCCGCCTTCTAGGTAAATCCACAACTCCCAATCTCCACTGCTAGCTTTATCTATAGCCAAGCCCTCATTTGCCGGGATGCTTTACACCTCGCCAGACACGGTTGCCCCAGGACTTCGTAGCACAAAGGTTGTGAACTTACAGGGGTGAAGGTGGATGAACGAGAGGCAAGACTGGGCGACCTAGGTTACGTCTAGGTCATACATGGGTAATCAGTCTTTACTAGCGCAGCACCAAAGGGAGCGACAAGAAAAGAGTCGAGGTCAAGCTGGGAGGTCACAGGTACGCAGCACAAGGGATGAGACAGATTGGTGGTCAGGGTACAAGCAGGCATCGGTCCAGGCGGCAATCACGGGATGGTCCAGCAAGATGAGGTCGGCAACAGAAACAACCATCATGGATACTATCACACCCAGCAGCAAGCTATCACTGGCAATGAGAGTGTGGAGGGAAACCTTTAATGACCGGGAACTGGGATTGGCCGGGGAAGGAAACATTCAGGCTCATTGGCCCAGCTAACAACCTGTGGGCTGATTGCCCAATATCATTATTTGGGCGTTTCACCCACAGTAACATTAGGGCTTATTGGCCCTCCAACCACTCCTCCGCTGGGCACGCTGTCTGCAGCACAGCCGGAGGGCTTAAGAAAGATGAGCATGGAAGCAGCGAAAAGAGGAGGTGGGGGCAGTTGGCGCTGTTCGAGGCAGCTGCCGGGCGGAAGGAGTCTCCGCCGGCTGCCAGGACCTACCTTGCGGGAACAGATTGAAGGTAATGTAAGTTGTGACAGGCTCTTCCGCCCTTCAGTACCTGATGAAAAGGCTGCCATTAATCTTCCAGATTCATAATTTCAGCAGAAGCTTCGGAGATACACGGTATAGAAGTTTGTATGTGACTGCAGCAACTGAGAGATCACAGCACCCAGCATATCACTGATAGAAGCAGCTCAGCACTATATCCTCCAAGCACGGTGCAGTCATCTTGTGTGTGTCCTAGAAATATCTCAGAATTAACCTTCGTACTTCTTCTCCAAGTGATTTGAATCTCCTCCACTATCCATCTGATCATCCTCTGATTTGATTCTCCCCTATTTCGTCTCTTTCTTTCCCTTTTCTTCTCTATCTAACTTTCTTTCTATTTCTAACTACTTCAAGGTCTTTGTCGTCAATATAGGTTTAATAATCTTTTCTCAGACCCCCTTAGACGTTTGAATATATAAACCTTTATTTGCGATTAATATATTATGAATATTTCTGGATCATTATTTTTTACTGCCAGTCCTGATGTAAGGATTGAGGAATATACTCAGAAACATGTCTATTCAAAAGACGTTTCTCTATTCTCTCTATGTGTGAAACTTTGCAATAAAATGATTTTGAAACAAATAGCTCCGCTCATTCTCAGCACAGATCGTCTTCAGCAATCTCCACTTCAATACAATATAAGAACCGAAACTACCACACTGCAGATGTTTGGGTATCCCTACCATAACCATGTAAATGATGTAAATAGTTACTATAATATATATATATATATATATATATATATTTCTTTACCTATCTCCATTATCATAATACATGACAGTATCACTGTTATTAGAGCAACAGGTCCACACACTGAGAAAGCCTTTGGCGAAACGCGTCTGTGATGGAACCTCATTTCTTGCTACAAACTACACAAGGGTATCGCTCCACCACAAGGGAATAAAAAACCCAAGTTGCTACAAATTGAGGGTAACGCCCTGATACAAACGGTGGCTGTAAGCCGACAGTCCACATGGTTCAGGTAATTTTTGCTTTTCTTGAACAATGTATATATTACCCCAATGTTGACTGTGTGTACTGCACATTTATTTCACGAATGTTAAAATACTGTAACTACTAATGATAAAAATAGAGAAATACACTGACAGTGGGTGATTAAGAGGCAATCGAGGTTCCGCTGACCTTCCTCCGAGTCACTGAGTGACCTAGCAGAGTCACCCGGTGACCCGCGATCCTGTGGACCCAAGATCCCCCCCTACCTTCTAAAATATTTTGTGCCCCCTAAAGGGGGGGGGGGGTTTCCATCCTCCATCATCGGGCTGACATGGTGGCATCCATCAACATAGCAAGCATAGCAGCTGTACATAAACCAAACCCAGTAATAAATTGCCACCTTGCACAAAATTAATTCATAACTAGTGTTCAGTGATTCCCCCCACCCCCCCCCCCCCCCCAGGCCGGAGCCCATTTCAGAGGAACGTCGCTGCTTACCAGGACTGGATCAGGACTGAGGTAAGTTGTTCAGCTGTTTCCTCCTGCTGCACCCTTAGGTGGGACCAGCTTTTCCATGTTCATGCCGAACTCAAACACGGACTTCTGTCTGAGGTTTCTAAGGTTTATTTTCAGGGTAGACCTTATTTTTGGGGAAACTGGATATTATTATCATACAGTGGAAAAGGAGGTTCATCATGACCCCTGCCCCCTATTATTATTATACAGAGGAAGAGGAGGCTCACCATGACCCCTGCCCCCTATTATTATTATACAGAGGAAGAGGAGGCTCACCATGACCCCTGCCCCCTATTATTATTATACAGAGGAAGAGGGGGCTCACCATGACCCCTGCCCCCTATTATTATTATACAGAGGAAGAGGAGGCTCACCATGACCCCTGCCCCCTATTATTATTATACAGAGGAAGAGGAGGCTCACCATGACCCCTGCCCCCTATTATTATTATACAGAGGAAGAGGAGGCTCACCATGACCCCTGCCCCCTATTATTATTATACAGAGGAAGAGGAGGCTCACCACTATTATTGTACAGATGCAGAACGATTTAGGAAGGTCCTCCGCCACACCTAATCTGGTCCCGATTTTATATCATAGAAGGTCATTATTATTTGAAATTAATTTTCATGTCCTATATACAGAAAAATCCAATGTTAAATCAATACTTTTATTACTAAATCAGTCAATCAATCACTTTTTTTGCTAAATCAACAAATGTAAACGTGCATTCAGAGACTTTTAGACTGATCCTTCTCTCACCCTCCGGATATTTCTTTTTGCACTTTCTTATTTGCCATTTGCTGTTGGAGCAGCAGCGGCATCTTTCCCTCTCAGGATCTCCCTCCCTCCCTTGTGAGGACACAGCTCTGCCATTAGGGCGTGCTTTCCCTCTGATCACATGACTCACACTATGTCACATGACAAGGCTCTTCCTGTTTGGGGAGGGGGGAGGACGTGCTCACAGCCACTGAAGCAGCATCTGGTGTGAGCTGTATATCCGCTCTGGGAAGCTGCAGTCGCCCGGGAGGCAGCGAGGGATCTCGTGTGACATTTGCAGCCGGCAGCATTGTCTCTCTATCATTCCTCGGAGGTAATGATGTATAGAATTTGTCACTAGTCACTGGATATTTAGTTGTTGTGTTAGCATTATAATATACATTGGGATGTAGCGCTAGCAGTGAGCTTAGGCTGCGCTCACACGGTTGCAGTTCCAGTTTTATAGACGTCAGACCCGTTTGCACAGTTATTACGCAGCAAACAGGACTTATTTTGGTTACGTTTCAACCTCACTGAATGGAAATGGAGAGGCCATAGAGAATTATGTCACATTTTCTGCAGATTCAAGAAACACAATATGTTTGACTGTAGCTTTATGCATTGATGTATTACTAATTGCTTCCTTGTGATATGACTTTTCAGTAAGGCACTGATGTTAAAGTGGACCAAAACCCAGCACAATCGGATCTTATAGATTCCGGGGCTGATCGATTCCTTCCCCCCGGGGGATCCAAAATCAGGATGCCCCACTGTGTGAAACCCTCCAGGTCATCCCTTCACTTCCCGGTCCAACGGCGCATGCACGAGCCACGGCCGCATCCCCGCTATCCCTCTAGCCAGGCGCGTGCCTGCGCCAGGCATTTGCGAATGGCCGACGCGGACACGCTCCCCATTAGATGCGGGCGTCAGTGCGCTCTGAGTCGCTGCTCTTAGATGAAGCCTTAGACGACGCGACGTCAGCGGCTCCGAGTGCGCTGATTGGACGAGTGATCGTGCATGCGCCGTAGGATTGGGAAGAGATGAGTTGCTATAGGCGTTCTGGGAGGTTTCACACAGCGGAGCACCAGGGGAAAGAACCAAAACCCAGGATAGTCAAAATCCTGGGTTTTGGTCCACTTTAAATGTAGTTTGCATTTTTGTAGCACATATACTTCCTTGTAGGGACCATGTTATTTATTATTGTGTTTCTGATGAAATCTAATTATATTCTGACATTCCTTATCTTTTCAGTTTATTTACCGCCAATTACATATGTGCATACAGAATAACGTCTTGCTGGATTTAGCTAAAAATTTGGTAATAGTAACAGAACAGTAATATCAAGAACCAGAGGACACGTGTCCATCTTTATGGGCCTCACAAGGGGTGTAACTTGAGGGGGTGCAAGGGGTGTGACGGCACTGGGGCCCAGGAGGTTAGAGGGCCCCATCATTGTTGCTCTGCCACCTTACTTATCATATTCGTGATCACTTTGCATCATTTAGGAAAACACCACCTGTCTTTGCAGTTTCAATCTTCAGTTGTCTACCTGCATCCAACTGAGTTAAAAGACAGAAAAAAAGTATACTGTGTACAAGCCCCAATTAATATTCACACCAGGGCTCGGTCACATTTAGTTATGCCACATGTTTTCGATGTACATTTAAATACATGTTTAGGTACTCAATCAGTTAAACCGGTCCTTCAGCATGACTTATTGTAAAGCCCAAACCCTTAAACGATTCCCCAGCATCTAAAGTTAAAATATTTTAGTCACTTATTATTCTTTCCCCCACTGGGCTGCAACTCTGTTCAGGACTTTAGGATACGGGCGCCACCATCTTGACTCAGAAGCATCACACTTACTGAGGAGAGTGGGATAAAGTACAGGGGGCGGGTTATGGCTGTGCTTTGCTCAGACAGAGCAGATCTGGGGTCAGGAAAAGGTCATCAATCCCAGAATGCAGAGCAGCACAGTCAGAAGACACTTCCTGATTGCAGGCTGCCTGACGTTCCATGAGCCGCCATCTTGGATGTTTAAAGGCTCATAACATGTAGTAGATGTAGGTAGGATGATTTTTAATGTGAGCAATCTGTATGTACAGGGTGTGGGTAACATACATGATAGGCTCTTATTAAGAGTGAAGGATCGCTTTAATGGAGATTAGATTGTAAAGAATATATTTCTGTGCTGGATGGTTCTAACCTTTGGTTTTCAGAACCAACATCTTGAAGGGAGTAACTGACAAATGAGTGACCAGCTTGAGATTTATTTTCTATTATTTTTCACAGGTTGGAGTGTAGGCCGAATTTTTGTGATTCGAGAGAGACGTCTTCTGTTTATCCTGGTTGCTCTGATGAACTAGGTCATAAATGACTCTGTACAACATGAGTAACTGCTTCTTTTGCAATTTTTATGCTGCCACAAAAAAGAGAGCCTCAGTTAGGCCTACTTTGTCGTTGATATATTCCACTTTAAATCCTGGGTGATGGTAATCCCTTGGAATATTGCATGCTAGAACCTTCTCACTCTCTCTTCTTTGATGTGGGAAGGTGCTTATATGGTTTTTCAAGCTCGCAACCCAGGAGGGGTTCGGTTTCACAAAGACAAAACCTTGGCTCAAGGGATGACTTTCAATAGATCGCAGCGAGGTAGCTGCTCTGCTACACACGAAACCCTGACCCAGAATCAGGTTGCCTACGAATGGTGAAGCACCAGGTACCCACCGAATATTCGTTGCGCTGCGGGAGAGAGGCGACTCGCTTCTGCCTGCGCTCCGGCCCTGTGGCGTTCGGCTCTACGCGCCGCCCCCCCTGAGGTGCGGACGGCTATCCAAGGCCAACCTGGGCTCCACGTAACTGCAGTATCGTCACATTTAGGGGGGATTCTAACTTAAAGACGTTCAGTCGTAATCCCACAGATGGTAGCTTCAGCTGAGGAGCCCCATTGGCTCCTCAGCCAAGCACAAGCACCAAATGTCTGAACCTGCGGTTCCTCTTTCCTGGAGTCAATAATGATCTCCAGTGTTTTCCAACCACTGGGAATCAAGTTGTTGGTATTACACCAATGATCTTCTGTGCTGATTACACCATGATAAGCTGTGGTCTCATCATCTCTAGTCTAGGATCAGAACTGGCGAGAAGCGTGGTCTGTAAACTGGCCTGGGTCAAGTGTCACAAGCATAGCAGTAGATCTCGGAAACAAGTTGAGAGTCGGTGCTGGCAGCATAGGGTCAAAAGCGAATGTAAGCCAGGGGTCAAGCCGAAAAATCAGACCAAAGAATAAATGTGATCTTATGGCCTGGGTCGTATCAGGAGAGCAATCCAAGGGTTAATCCAGAAGAGTAGTTGATGGAGAAGCTGGATTACAGAGGTAAATCTGGAGACCAAGGTAGCCACTGGAACACAGGAAGCCAGCCGTACTGATGATCAGGTGGCAGCACTGTGATGATGTCAGATTCTCCTTTTAATTCTTAGCATGCAGGTGGGAAGCCCCAGAAGCGGACTGTGCTGGAACCGAATCCAGGCTTCCTAACTAATGTGTGCATGAGAGACATCCTAGAAGTGGACTTCCTGTGTGAATTCAATGCAGGCTTCTGCATGGATACTCCCATTAGTCGGAGCACGTGCATGCACAAAGACTTCGAGATCCTGGAGGCTTTTTGATCAAACCGTAGGGATTTTAGTTTCAGTTTCTAAAGTTCTTTTTTGACCATCTAATCGGAGTCTCTCGTTCTCTTGACATTTTCCATTTCAACCATTAATGTGTAGCTGCATGGTATTCTGCTGTCTTCTGGCAGAAATGATCCAAGATGGCGCCTTTAATGGTAGACACAGCGGGAGCTTCCCTGGAATGGTCAAAACTAAATTTACAAATTCCGCACCACAAAATAAATATAAAGCAGTAGATTAAATTCAATACCTGTGGCCATGCAGTGATGGGAAACTATCTCTGTCCTAAATTGAAATCCTAATATTGAAATGGTGAATCCAGCAATTCACCCAAAATAGCTCCAAACCACCGCACCCCCACCACGGCAATCAATACATCAACCAAATATATATCATGAATTCATAGATTATTTATTGACAAATACCCATAAAAATCACATAACAAACAATTAAAAAACATATAACACTAGATCGCACATTCCCAGGGGCATCCCAATTACACCCATAATCCCAACCCTGTAAATATTATATTTCAATAAAGTGCCAATACTATAAACAATCCATAAAGTGCATTAGTGCTAAGATTTGTGCAGACACAATACAATTAATATTAAATGTGGCAAGAGAAGAACAGATTCAAGTATCAGAATACAACAATTGATTTAAATCATAAACAAACATATCACCTGAGTGTATAAGTCTGAGTGTCCCCCAAGAATGCCAAGGTCAAGTGACGATCCCCCCCAACGCGTTTCGTGGCCCCCGCTCACAGGCCACTTTATCAAGGTATCCAGCTTCCCTGGAATGGGGTGCCATTTCTCCCCTTTTCCCTCTTCCCCAAAACTACCCTACAATTTTGTAAAGTGCTGCAATTGTAACCTAGCATACCTGGAAGCTGGCAACTGAGGAGAAATGGCAGTGTGCAGCAGATGCTGGGGAGGCAGGAGGAGCTGTATGTGGCATCCAGAGGGGAATTGGTGGCAGTAGAGATTGGCAGTGTGGGGCCAGATGATTACTGACAGCAGCAGCTTTTAAAAGCATGATGACAGCGTATAGAGGGACACCTATTCAATCAGCAGAGCATCAATGGGAACTGCAGCCTGAATAGTGTCTGACTGCTGCATAGGTCAGAGCGTCGGCCTGTGGGACCTCAGCATCAACCGGGGCAGCAGTGGGTCAGCGTATGAGACCTCTGCAATGCCCAGGGTGGCAGCAGCAGGTCGTTGTGCAGGGTCCTTTTCAGCAAGTGACAGCGGTGGTGGATAGGCAACAGGCAGGGTGGCGGGGGGACAGCGTGTCGGTCCCCGAGCTGCAGGAGGATGAGTCACACCTGGAACTTGCATGGCAGACTGGCAGCACATGGAACTTGGGTGATGAACTGCTCCCGTGGCATGGATGCCCCTCAGGGTGTCCAGTGACCCTATTCCCTTATGTTCCATGCTGCCCCCTCAGCTCCCCCATGCTGCCTCTCAAATAAATTCCATTTCCCCCAGGCCACATGCTGCCACTCCATAGGACCCACCCCTCTTCCCCATGGCATGGGTGCTACTCTGTGCCCTTATGCTGCATCATGCTGACTTCTCCACAGTCGTCATCTGCCCTCCATAGGAGCCATCTTCCCTCCCCATACTGCCTCTTTATAGGTCCCATCTCTCCTTATGCCCCACATGGCCTTCCATAGATGCTCCCTGCTACCCCTCCATTGGTCCCTCCATGCTCCATAGGCCCCCTCCCTGACCGATGCTCTAGGCTGTACCTCCATAGGTCTCCCCTAGGTTCCATTCCCCCTTTCCATAGGTACCATCTCACCCTCCCTCTGACCCCCTATGTGACCCAGCACCCCTTGTAAACCCCCTATTACTTGCTGCCTCCATATTCCCCTGCATTGCTCTCTCCCTACATGTGTGCTCCCTGTGTTTGTGATGTTTCATGTGTCACACGCCCCAACACCCTCTTCTGACCCAAAATCTGGCCCCTAAAATGCTTTCCCCAGCAGTCATTCATCCTCCCCCCATCTTTTGACCCAAGGATATGCCCTCTTAATGTCTCTTCCCCCCCCCCACCACCATGCCCCTCCCCATTTTTGTCCCCACACTCAACGTCTCAGGTGTTGAATTGACTCTATAAATGTTGCTCTTGAATCATCCCCTCCTCTCTTTGTTTCGCATACCCAAAGTCCCACAGCAGTGTCTATCTCTCATGCTACTCTCTACTCTTGTGCTAGGACCCCACCAACTGGCTTATGGAAAGGAATGACTGCCTGGGTGCACAGGAGTTTCTTTCTCCACTAGTTACTTGCCTACTAACGTTGTTACTCTCCTATTCTTTGGACTAGGACCTTCCACCGAGTGGCGCCTGAAATGAGACGGCTGCCTGGGTGGAAAACACCTGGTGTAAGGAATTCCTATCACTCCATCCGCTGTATCTGTACTGTACCTCCACCTGGTACTTTCCCTCCTGTTCTACTTTACATTCTAACTCACTAAACTAAGCTTTCAACTCCCTGGACTAGGAACCCTCTCCAAGTGGCGCCTTGAATGGAACAGAAGTCTGGGTGAGAAACACCTGGTGAAGGGAGTTCCTCTTATTCTTCTTATCCCTATTCTCCCACTGGTGCTTTTCCAAGTGTCTACTAATTTTGCTGCTGCACTTTGCTCTTTACTCTACCCCCCATCCTGTGTCTGCTGAGAGTGTTAGCCCCCTACCTGTTGTATCCCAGTAGCCTACCTGCCACAATGAATTCCTAGTATATATGTAATGTATGTAATTTAAACAGAAAAAGGCGGATCGCACCAGTGCTCTTATAAATAATAATATGGGAGTGTGCTCACTAAACTTGGTACAAAAAATTACCCACAAAGGGAGAGAACAATTGCTGTGTAGGGTCCCCACACACCCCAGGATTTGTACCAAGACAGATGATAAAGAAATAGTAAGTATAAAAATATATAAATTTATTGTATTTGAAATATAAAACAATTATCTAACAGACACATTAAAAACATATATGACAATTCTACAACAAACACACTAGGGGGCGCCAGGGTATCACATTGAATATCATAGTAACAGTGTTCCAATGATTATCTCTACTAGGCTGGAAACATATATATATAACCAGGTGAAATGTCTACTAAATTAAATCAAAATCATCCATGTGAAAAGTATATACATATATACATGTGCAAATAAAATAACAATAACAGAACCAAGTGCCTGTGCAATATAGGCTGTGCAACACAATCATTACAGATCAAACTAATCCATATCCAAATAGAGGCCAGCCAGGGTGGTTGAAAAAGTCATGGAACAATCATTATAGTATAGATAAGTGTACCAACTGGACCTACCCCCACTGTAAATCCGCCAACGCGTGTCGCAGCGGCCACACGCTGCTTCCTCAGGGCGATATACATAATATATGTAATGTATGTAAATACAAAAAAGAGGAACACCCTATTAAGCACCACCCTAGGTAATTCAAATAAGGGGAACGGAAGTGTGCCAGATCTGTAACCTAAATTGCTACTGCAATACACAAAGAAACTTATGTGGTTCCAGCCCTCCACAAACAAACACAGTTACTCAGAAGGCACCACTCCAACCCCAAAATAAATTAATCAATAATACCGACTGATCTTAATATCCATTTTAGTTAGTCAATTCATCAGTGATTAAAAACATACATCAAGACTATACAACACCATGACATACATTTAAAAACATATATACAAAGTATATCTACAAAACATAGCACCAGCAGGAGCGAACCACATGACCCATACTAACTATATTAACCCAAATACCCCCCCTAAATATAAATCCCTATCCCTAAGTTTAAAGTGCCAACCTCCAAAGTGACCAGTGCAAAGTATGATCCTTAAATAAATATAAAGCAAATTATTAAATCAATAAAAATTCACCTCAATGTGTATATCGGTCATCTCCTGCTGGGCAAATATGTAATGTACATGGTGAAATAAACCTGATGGTCTATAGTTACTGTATACAAAATCAATTCTCTAGTAACGCACACCACACAGAATGAAATGCAAAAATGGTTTATCAGTTAGATTTCAAATGCAATTATATACATTTATTATATAGAAAATCTAAACTCGTATATACAGAGATCACAAAGCTTGATGTCTAAAAGTCGCCATTGGTGTAGCCAGGGTAAATACATGTATATGTGTTCATACTAAAAGTAAGCAATGATATTCTTACAACATCTCAGTACAAGTGTGTCACCCGCAGCTTTTATTTTTCCTCAGCCTCGGTTCCTGGAGACAATATGATGACAAATGTGAAAACTGAGGAGGAAGAAGTATTTGTGAAGAATGAAGTGGAGGAAATTCCTCTACAGATCAGCTCAGGTGAGTAAGTGTACTGCCAAATGATCATCCAATATATTTCACAGATTTAAGCAGAGAAACTTTATTATGTGATTGATAAAATAAAATACACTCAGTTGATTTGAAGTAAACTTTTGAGCCAACTGCAATCAAAGTTTAAATAATTTTATATAAGATAAGCAAAGATACTTTGCTTTCCTCACCATGGGCATATTATGACATCATCAATCTTTAACATCAATCTAAGAAGCCAACGGTGCGGTCAGACTGAGAACAATCCCGTGGGAATCCACAGCAAATGCAGTGTCCTGTTTTTGCATTGAGAAGGCTTCTGTCCGATGCCAAAAGCGTCTCTGGTTTTTCTATCCATCCTTGTCGCTGTTCAGAAGTGGACACTTTCTCCGCAGCAACAGGCTACTAAACCACATGACACCACGCAATAGTAAGCATTAACAAGTACAACAGGATATAAATGTCACAACAGAATATACCTCAGTGTCCTGTATTTTTTTTTTTTAATTCTTTATTTAGTTTTCCAAAAGAATACAAGAGATATCAACAATACAGAGACGTTTCAGAAATATTCAGATACAGCATACAAGCAAAATTAGCAATAGCATTAGTATTGGCATTGAGACCCAGCTCGATCCGTTAGCCCCTCACTTTCAGTTTAGCCATCACCCTTTACCCAAGGCCACCCAAAGTTTCTCTTTTCTTAACGCTGTGCTCGTGTTTGGGTTTTATGAGCTCCCATTCGTTTTTCTATACCACTGTCTCCACCCTGGTCTTCTCTTACTCACCTGGGGGGGGGGGGCATATAGGCTTCGGCACTCTTTGGGTGTGGGGTGTTGCGAATCAGATCTAAATTTTTGGTCGTTTCGGGAGCCGCTGGGAACGTCTCCTACTGGGGCTAGGTCCCATAGATTTAACGGATATATTAATTAATTGAGATGAAGAAAAGAGAAGTAGCAAAAGGGAGGGGGGAAAAAAGAGGGGGGTATGATGGGGAAGGGGGGGGTGGAGGGTGACTCGCCTGCGATTCCCTCTGTAAGTGGGAGGGCATCATTAAGGGGAAGAGGAGGAGGGGGGAAAGGGCCTCAGACCAAGGCCACAAGTGTCCTGTATTTTTCACTGAAGCTCAGAAAACTGTTCTTGCACAGACTCATGTGATGGATTAGCTAAAGGCCGTTAATGGTTTCAGGCAGCCATTTTGTATGCTAGGATGGCTCCAAACAGCCATTTTCACCACAGTAAGAATCCCTGTATAGAAAAGATTTGCCTTTATCACCTGGTCAGTCACTACACACACTCTGGTCTACCTTATACCAGTTTGGTATCTCTTTATCATATATTTATTCACAGACCCTGGAGGCGCTATAGTGAAAACTGAGAAGGAAGAAATATTTGTGAAGAAAAAAGAGGAGGAAATCCCTCTACAGATCAGCTCAGGTGAGTAATAAACCTTCTGTAGAGAAGATTTCCTAACATCATGGTGTGTCTCATACACCTCAGTACAGGGGCATCGCTGTCCTCCTTATTCCCAAACCTTGGAGACACCATAGACCCTACCCAGAGCCAGCTGCTCCAGCAATGAAAAGTCATGGTTTATATAAAATTCACTTTATTCCTAATCTAATCTGTCTTCCAACATTTTAATCTTATCCCTAATATATCCCCAGGTCACCCACCACACGCACTCACTCTTCGGGACCTGGAATTCCCCACACAACTTGGTACAGTAGCATCACTTTGTTTTTTTCCTACAGTCTCCAGAGATAGTATAGAAAATGGTGTGAAATCTGAGAAGGGATTTGTGAAGAATGAAGATGAGGAAATCCCTCTACAGGTCAGCAAAGGTGAGTAATAAACCCACATATAGTATCTCCTGCTCAGTCACTTCACACACCCTGGTCTGTCTTATACATCGCAGTATAGGGGCATGAATGAAACCGACACACCCCGTGTGTTTCAGGTGTGCTTGAGGGGTGGACTAGGTAGTAGCTCATTGACAGGGCCTGCTTTGGAGAGGGGTTCCTCCCTGGCCTGGGGATAAGGGTGGTTGAAGTACTAAGTACTCAGGCACAGTCCAAGATTCAAAACAAATCCTTCTTTATTCCTCAACTCTGGGCAGCCATCCCCGGGCACTTAGGGTCCATCTTCCCGCCTCATCCTGTGTTTGACCCTCCAGGAGACCATCACTGCATGCTTATTGCCCCAAAGGGCCACAGAGAGTGCATCAGTCTTTGCCTTTCATGCTGGCTCTTACATGGGAGTACTCCTTTGGCTTGACCCCCCCCCCCAAGGTCCTCCAAGTGAGCAGTCTCAGGTGTCACAACATAGCACACCATGATGTTTACCAGCATTTTAAGGACGGTGACAGCCAGTAGAGGGTAGTAGCAGCAGCAGCAGTAGTCTCTCTAAGCCCCTAAGGCCTGTGACCACTAGTAGAGGAAGGTGACAGCCACAGTAGTCTCACTGAGTCTAACAGACCTTTGACAGCTAGTGGAGGAAGGTGACAGAGGCAACAGTCTAACAGAGTCCCTAGGGCTTGTGACAGCAGCAGCAGTCTCATTGAGTCTCTAAGGTCTGTGACAGTCAGTGGAGGGGATAGCATCAGCAACAGCAGTCTTTCTGAGCCCCTAAGGCCCGTGACAGCCAGTGGAGGAAGGTGACAGCAGCAGCCTTCTCATAGAGTCTCTAAGGCGTGTGACAGCCAGTGGAGGAAGGTGACAGCAGCAGCCTTCTCATAGAGTCTCTAAGGCCTGTGACAGCCAGTGGAGGGGATAGCATCAGCAACAGCAGTCTCTCTGAGCCTCTAAGGCCCGTGACAGCCAGTGGAGGAAGGTGACAGCAGCAGCCTTCTCATAGAGTCTCTAAGGCCTGTGACAACCAGTGGAGGAGGATAGCAGCAGCAGCAGCAGCTCCATCACTAGTTTTCTCACCCATCCTTGGGGATCAATGCTCAGTAGCATCAGGCACAAGGGGGGTGAAATCTGTCGTTATCCAGGCCTGATTCATCTTTATGAATGTCAAGATTTTGGCATGAGAGCAGAATTATCCGTGGGCTCACGATAGCCCCTGTGGCACTAAATACCTTCTCGGATGCCAGACTTCTCGCTGTTCATGACTTGGTGGTTAGAGCTAACTCTGCCAGTTGTGTCCAAATGTCCAGTTTCGGTGGTTAAAGTACTAAGTTCTCTGACACAGTTCAAAATTTAAAACAAATCCTTCTTTATTCCTCAACTCTGAGGAGCCATCTTCAGGGCCTCTGCCACTTAGGGTCTGTCTCCCCACCTCCTTCTGTGTTTCACCCTCCAGGAACCATCGCTGCATGGTTATCACCCCCAAAGGACCACAGAGAGTGCATCAGTCTCTGCCTTTCATGCTGCCCCTTACAGGGTAGTACTCCTTTGGCTCGACCTACAAGGCCCTCCATGTGAGCAGTATCGGGTGTCACAACATAGCACACCATGACAATGTTTACCAGCTCACACCTTATCTGGCCTACAGCCTTCCAGACCACCTGAGTGTAATTATGGACTAGTGAAGCAACCAGCAGGCATGGACGAGGTAATTTCCTATTCTGTGCCTAGGTCCCTAAACATGCATAGAGTGCGACACCTAGTGTTCTTATTCCCCTAATGCAGCCCGTAAACTAACACTAACTAAATATGGCCTAAAACTATTTAACTATTTTAACATGGGTGATGGCTAATCCATCACCCTATTATAGACTGTCCTCTTTATTCACAGACCCTGGAAAGGTTACAATAAAAACTGAGGAGGAACGAGTATTTGTAAAGAATGAAGAGGAGAATATCCCGCTAAATATTAGCACAGGTGAGTAATAAACCTTGTGCAGAAGATTTAGCATATTCTCCATGTTCAGTAACTCTGCAATTCACTATCCTAATGCTGTGCTCCATCTTACACACACTGTGGTGCTGCTTATTTATAAGTAGGTTAAAATCTCTTCTACACCAGAAATGGGATAACAGAAGGGAGATTTATCCTGCTGCCAGCTCATTGCTCGAGCACCTGTGCAGGAGTAAGTATATATATTTTTCCTCTATTAATTAATTCAGGTACATGGCTTTTTAGAACAGATAAGATTTAAGCCATTCTCACTAGGAGGTCAGACATGTGCCTGGAAGCATGGCCGCATTTCAGTAAGAACCCTCTTGTCTCCTTTTCCATGTACAACCAATTTCGGGGTCTATGGGCAAGAGGCGACAGTGACTAGAAAGGTGTTCATCTGCTTTAAGTGTAATGCAATCCCTCACCCCCAACCCCTCACTTGGCTGCCTTCAACAGCAGGCACTGACTGCTGGTGTGCTGTGGCTTCTGGTTCCCCGCCCCTATCCTGGTATGTAGTAGTAGTTGCACACTAACTAGCGTAACACTCCACCCCACCCTGTTGTAGTTGGGTTACATACCTGCTGCGGGCTTAGTCTCCAGGACATGGAGATTGGATTAAGGTTCCAGCACACACCCAGAGAAGTAGCTGTGGAGAGAGGAGGTAAATATCCAATTTACCATGTTTTTGCCTTGGCCAGGGAAGCAGGCAGAGCACAACCCCACCCTCCACATATCCACCTTAAACCCCCTCCACACATCCAATACCCCCCCCGCCCCACGTTCTACTGTTAGCTTGCTGATACTACCACTAGGTGGAATGCCCTAAGTAGAGAACAGAACAGCCCTGGCAGTCATTTGGCTCTATGTATGATTTAAAGCCTAAGGCAGTCCTACACTCAATACAGGCCTCGGTGCTTTGGGATACCTATCCACTTATTATCTCTTGTAAATGCAGCAACCGTTTCTAAGGCCTGTGTCAGCCAGTGCGGGGGGGGGGGGGGGGTAAATCTGCAGCAGTCTCTCTGAGCCCCTAAGATCTGTGACAGACAGTGGCAGTGACAGTAGTAGCAGTTTCACTGAGTCTCTAAGGCCAGTGACAGCCAGTGGAAGGTAGTAGCAGCAGCAGCAACAGTCTCTCTGAGCCTCTAAGGTCTGTGGCCACCAGTGGTGGAAAGGGATGGCAGCAGCCTTATTGAGTCTCAAAGGCCAGTGGAGGAGGGTAGCAGCAGCAGCAGCATTCTTAGAGTCCCCAAGGCCTGTGACAACCAGTGGAGGAAGTTGACAGTAGCCTCATTCTCATCGAGTCTCTAAGGCCCGTGAGAGCCAGTGGAGGAAGTTGACAGTAGCCTCAGTCCCATTGAATCTCTAAGGCCAGTGACAGCCAGTAGAGGGTAGTAGCATCAACAGTCTCTCCAAGCCCCTAAGGCCTGTGACCACAAGTGGAGGGAGGTGACAGTAGCAGTTGGTGGTTTAGCTGCTGCTGGGTGGTGGCCTTGGTATGGTGCTGGTCACTTTGCTTAGTGAGTGGCTGCATGAATCAGATACTCTAGGCTTCAATGGCTAGTTTGGCTACTGCTGCTTCCGCCCCCCTAGCAGTCATGGGAGTGGAGAGTGAGGGCACAATGCAGAATCAGACTGGTAGGCCTCAACAACTACAGAAAAACTCATGATGGCATCACTTTCGAAAGTGGGAGAGAAAAGCGACATCTTGCTGAAGAACAGAGAGTCGACCAATGTCGCCTCCCCACATCCACTACCCCCCCCCCCTTGCCCCACGTTCTACTGTTAGACTGCTGATACTACCACTAGGTGGGATGCCCTAGGTGGGGAACTGAACAGCCCTGGCAGTCATTTGGTGCTATGTATGATTTAAACCCTAAGGCAGCCCTACACCCAATACAGGCCTCAGTGCTGTTCTGTCTACCAAACTGGGGTATGCCTTGGGATACCTATCCACTTATTATCGCTTGTAAATGCATCAGCAGTCTCTGAGGCCTGTGACAGCTAGTGTAGGGAGGGGTATAATCAGCAGCAGTCTCTCTGAGCCCCTAAGATTTGTGACAGATAGTGGAGCAAGGTGACAGCAGCAGCAGTTCAGTGTCTTGAAGGCATGTGACAGCCAGTGATGGAGGGTAGTAGCAGCAGCAGTCACATAGAGTCTCTAAGGCCAGTGAAAGGTAGTAGCAGCAGCTGCAACAGTCTCTCTGAGCCTCTAAGGTCTGTGAACACCATTGGTGGAAAGGGACGGCAGCAGCCTTATTGAGTCTCAAAGGCTTGTGAAAGCCAGTGGAGGAGGGTAGCAGCAGCAGCATTCTTAGAGTCACTGTGACAACCAGTGAAAGAAGTTGACAGTAGCCTTATTCTCATTGAGTCTCTAAAGCCTGTGAGAGCCAGTGGAGGAAGTTGACAGTAGCCTCAGTCCCATTGAGTCACTAAGGCCAGTGACAGCCAGTAGAGGGTAGTAGCATCAACAGTCTCTCCAAGCCCCTAAGGCCTGTGACCACAAGTGGAGGGAGGTGACAGCTACAGCAGTCTAATTGAGTCTCTAAGGCCTGTGACAGCTAGTGGAGGATGGAGACAGCGGCAGCAATCTTATTGAGTCTCTAAGGCCTGTGACAGCCAGTGGAGGGGGGTAGCATCAGCAACAGCAGTCTCTCTGAGCCCCTAAGGCACGTGACAGTCAGTGGAGGAAGGTGACAGCAGTAGCAGCGGTCTCCTTGAGTCTCTAACGCCTGTGACAGCCAGTGGAGGAAGGTGATGGCAGTAGTCTCATTGAGTCTATAGGGCCAGTGGAGGGGGTAGCATTAGTAACAGCAGTTTCTCTGAGCCTCCAAGGCCTGTGAGAGGCAGTGGAGGAAGGTTACAGCAGCAGCAATCTCATTGAGTCTCTAAGGCCCGTGAGAGCCATTGGAGGAAGGTGATGGCAGCAGCAGTCTCATTGAGTCTCTAAGGCCAGTGGAGGGGGTGACATTAGCAATAGCAGTCTCTCTTAGCACCTAAGGCTTGTGACAGCCAGTGTAGGAGGCTAGCAGCAGTCTCTCAGGGTGCTCCCATCCTTGAGGATCAATGCTCTAGTCAGTAACATCAGGCACGGGGGGGGGGGGGGAAATCTGTCATTATCCAGGCCTGATTCATCTTTATGAATGTCAAGATTTTGCCATGAGACATAGAAGAGAAGATTGCCAGCTCTGAACTGCTCGATCTCACCACAACCTCTGAGGCCGCACGGCCAAGAGTGCTCACCTCTTACTGGGTCTGTCCCATAACAAAAAGTGAAGTCATCCCGACATCCGGTTGTGTGATAAAACGTCCCGTTTATTTGAAGTGCAAGTAAAAGTCCATATCCACACACGATACAGCAGACATGTTAAAATAGTGAAAAGCGCTCACGCGTTTCGAGCAACATGCCCTTAATCATGACATTTTGCCATGAGAGCTGAATTCTCCGTGGGCTCATGATAGCCCCTGCCACACTAAATACCTTCTCGGATGCCAAACTTCTGGCTGTTTATGACAGGGTGGATATGGCTAACTCTGCCAGTTGTGTCCAAATGTCCAGTTTCTGTGGCTGAAGTACTAAGTACAGTTCAAAATTCAAAACAAATCATTTATTTCTCAACTCTGAGAAGCCATCTTCGGGGGGCTCTGGCTCTGTCTCCCCACCTCATCCTGTGTTTGACCCTCCAGGAGACCATCACTGCATGGTTATTGCCCCAAAAGGACCACATAGAGTGCATCAGTCTCTGCCTTTCATGCTGCCCCTTAAAGGGGAGTACTCCTTTGGCTCGACCTCCAAGGTCCTCCAGGTGAGCAGTCTCGTGTGTCACAACATAGCACACCATGACAATGTTTACCAGCAGCTCACGCCTTCTCTGGTCTACAGCCTTCCAGACCACCTGAGTCTAATTATAGACTCGGGAAGCAACCAGCAGGCATGGACGAGGTCATTTCCTATTCTTTCTATTGTATTCTAGGGCGACACCTAGTGTAAAACTATTTGAACATGGTTGATGGCTAATCCATCACCCTGTTACAGACTGTCATCTTTATTCACAGAGAGGCTATAGTGAAAACTGAAGTTGAACAAGTATTTGTAAAGAATGAAGAGGAGAAAATGCCTTTACATATTAGCACAGGTGAGTAATAAACCTTGTGCAGAAGATTTTGCATAGTCTCCATGTTCAGTGCTCACGATAGCCCCTGCCGCACTAAATACCTTCTCGGATGCCAAACTGCTGGCTGTTCATGACTGCATGGACATGACTAACCCTGCCAGTAGTGTCCAGATGTCCAGTTTCTCTGCCCAGAACTTCACAGGGTCAATGTTGCCATGGGACAGGGGGGGACTTGAGATATGCAACCCCTTGGTGGTTTAGCTGATGCTGGGTGGTGGCTTTGGTATGGTGCTGGCCTCTTTGCTTAATGAGCGGCTGCATGAATCTGCTTATCGGATACTCCAGGCTTCAATGGCTAGCTTGGCTTCTGCTGTCTCTGCCCCCCTAGCAGTCATGGGAGTGGAGAGTGAGGGCACAGGGTCCCCCTCTTAGCGACAATGCAGGATCACACTGGTAGGCCTCAACAACTACAGAGTAACTCATTCTGGCATCCCATTCGAAAGGAGGAAAGAAAAGAGAGACCTCTTGCTGCAGAACCGAGAGTCTACCAATGTTGCCAGCCAGCAGTCATCCCTTAAATGACTTTAATGTGGATGTCACTGTGCAAGCATTTATGCGGCCATTTCTACGAGTGACTCTGAGCATCTGTCTTTCCCACTCTCCACTGAATACAGCCAGGGGGTGCTCTGGTTCTGCTCATACTCCGGTACAGTTTCCAGAGACACTTTAGAGAAAAATTTGAAAACTGAGGAGGAGGAAGTGTTTGTGAAGAATGAAGAAGAGGACATTCCTCTACAGATCAGCTCAGGTTAGTAATAAGCTTAGTCATTAATACTGCTTAGTCATTTCACACTCCCTGGTCTGTCTTATACAGCTCAGTATAGGGGCATGAATGTAACAGACATACCCTGTGTATTTTACGTGTGCTTGTGGGTGGACTAGGTGGTAGCCCACCATCAGGGCCTGGATGGGAGAGGGGTTCTTCCTGGGATAAGGGTGGGTGAATTACTCACTCAGGTCCCAGGGGTTATTCTCCTGTAGTGCCCCTGATGACTTTAAGTCTCCTTGAATGCAGGAAGAAGGAACAGTCCAAGATTCAAAACAAACCCTCCTTTATTCTGCAACTTTGGATAGTCAGGTCCTCCCAACTCTCACAACTTTACTTCCCTTGGGATATATGTGGCCTGGAGATTACACCCCAAATGCATTGCTTTAAATTGAATCCACATTGAAGTTAATTTGCCAAGTGGATGCCATGGCAATCAAGGTGTTCATGCCAGTCTGAAGTTTGCAAGTATCTACAATGGACAGCAATGTGCTACATATCTTGTCCTCATCTGCAAAAATAGAAATTGTGCCATTAGTACATTTACACTAGAAACACGTTGAATAATAGTAGGTTCAGCACTCAACTCTGGGGTACATCGCTTACTACCGGTGACCAGTCTAGTAGGAACTATTAACCTCAAGTAACTGGGCACTTGGTCCTTCAGCCAATTTTCATTACAATTACAAACTGTATTTTCTACCCCGAAATACCTCAATTTACCCAATAGGTGTCAATAAGGGACAGTGAGGAGCTGCCAAATAACATGCAGACAGGACATGCAGAGGTTTTTCTTTCACTAGCGAGGCACCTCAACTGGTACCCCTCAGTGGACCAATACAGCTCCTGCCCTAAATAAACAGCCCATGAGCATTTCAGACAGAAAATAGGGCTTGAAATTCGGTCGCTGTGTTTTTACGAGAAGTCTGACAGTCAATCAGGCCATGTGGCATGTATGATATTTTGGGTGGACACAATCTCAGAGGGAAAAAGTTCCACTAATTTAGTCTCATACAAAGTAAAATCAAAAAGGAAGGTAGGATGTGCTCATCCAGTCAATATATAGCAGTCAAGGAAGTGCTAGAATTGTTGTCAGTTTGGTAGATCTTCCCCCTGGGAACCGATTTGCCTTCTTTCCTCAAACCTGCTCATACCCCGAAAACTTTGTCAAAGCTGTTTGTTGTTTTACTCAGAGGAAAAGATTGATGTTGCTGTAGATCAGGGGTACTCAAATGGCGGACCGCGGTCCGAATCCGGACCGCAGACGCCATTTGTCCGGACCGCTGCCCAGGGCTGGTGTAGTGCCCCTGGAGCCAGGGGCGGGCTGGCCATAGGGCATACCGGGCAGCCCGGGATCCGGCGGTGCCGGTGACAATTGCCGGCCGGGGCTGTCAGAGCTGGGGGCGGGCACATGGGCGTGGCCAGGCCAGGGAAGGTGGAAGCGGCTCGGGCCTCGTAGGCGGGGGGGGAGGAGTGGAGACGAAGAGGTGCGCGGAGCTGGCGGAGGCTTTGGGCGGCAAGCAGAGCCCGCTGCACACACCTGGAGGCCCGTCATGTCCACTCGCACTGCTGCCGCCCCCACCGCCGGTGCTGCTAGAACAGGCCTGACTCTGGGAAGAGGTGGCCTGCCTGAGGGAGGTGGCGGCCCCGGAGACAGTGGTGTCCCGGCATCAGAGCACACTGCTGCGCTGGCTGGAGGAGCGGCTGGCCCGGGGCGAGGAGGCCATTACCCGGGACCAGTTCATCGAGCTGCTGGAGAACCGGGCCAGTGGCCGAGAAAGTGCAAGGAGGTGAGATTCCTGTCCCCCATTTACTTCATGTGTAGAGTGCAAGCTCCTCAGCCAACCTGAGCAATGAGCTTTCCTGTCCCCCCACCCACCTGTCATTTACTTCCTGCTTCTCGCCCTTCTGTGTAGAGTGCAAGCTCTTCAGCTAACAACATGCTGGAAAGGGAGACCTGAGCAATGAGCTTTCCTGTCCCCCATCCACCTCTCATTTACTTCCTGCTTCTCGCACCCCTCACCTAACCCTTCTACACATCCACTGACCCTCACCTACCTCCCCAGCAGCTGATCTGCACCCTCCCCTAACCCTTCTCCCAGCCCGTGACATGCACTCTTACTTACACCCCCCCCCCCGACCTTCATCCCACGGCAGACCCTGGTAAGTGGACCTCCACTGAAAGTAGTTGAGTACCCCTGCTGTAGATTGTAATTTTCAGTTTTAGCAGGTTTTATCATTCATGTTATCATTTATAAATATAACGTTTGGTTCAGTGGTTTTGAACACCCTTCTTATTTTTTTGCAGATGATGTATGCATCCAGAATAATAGCAATGAATTTGATGCTGTCTCCGATGATGACATCACAGCACAGTCTACAGGAGCCACCACTACATATTCATGTTCTCAGTGTGGGAAATGTTTTAAAGATACTACAGATCTTCTCCAGCATGAAAGAGATCATGCAAGAGAAAAGCCGTATTCCTGCACCAAATGTGGAGAACGTTTTTTTCATCAATCTGATCAGATAGATCATGAAAGAGTCCATTCAAAGAAGCCGTATTCCTGTTCCAAATGTGGGTTATGCTTTTCCCGTCATCATATACTTATCATGCATAAAAGATGGCATGCAAACTCTACCAAACCTACAAAACATTTCTGTAATGAATGTGGGAAAGTCTTTTTTTCCAAATCCGCCCTTAATACACATAAAATAATTCATACAGGGGAGAAGCCATATTCCTGTTCGGAATGTGGGGACGTTTTTACTCGGAAATCGCAGCTTATTACACATGAAAATACACATACAGGGAAGAAGCCATTTTCTTGTTCTGAATGTGGGAAATGTTTTTTCGAGAAATCAAGCCTTATCGCACATGAAAGAACTCATGCAATAGAGAAGCCATATTCATGTTCAGAATGTGGGAAATGTTTTTCTGAGAAATCAGGCCTTATGAAACATGAAATAATTCATACAGGAGAGAAACCATATTCTTGTTCTGAATGTGGGAAAAGTTTTCCTTATAAATCAGGCCTTATCAAACATGAAAGAACTCATACAGGAGAGAAGCCATATTCTTGTTCTGAATGTGGCAAATCTTTTTCTCAAAAAACAAGCCTTATGTATCATGAAAGAATTCATACAGGAGAGAAGCCATATTCTTGTTCTGAATGCGGCAAAGCTTTTTCTCAGAAATCAGGCCTTATGTATCATGAAAGAACTCATACAGGTGAGAAGCCATATTTGTGTTCTGAATGCGGCAAATGTTTTTCTCATAAAGGACAGCTTAACGCACATAAAATAATTCATACTAGAGAAAAGACGTATTTTTGTTCTCAATGTGGGAAAGCTTATTCTCATAAAGGATTTCTTATGAGACATGAAAGAACTCATACAGGAGAGAAACCGTAGTCTTGTTCTGACTGTGGGAAATGTTTTTCTCAGAAATCAGGCCTTACCAAACATAAAAGAATACATACAAGAGAAATATCATATTCTGGTCCTCATTGAAATATTATTAGAAATCTCTTCTCGTCAAACATGAAAGAGTTCATACACAGCAGTAGCTGATGTTAATGTGGAAAATGTTTGATCATTTCCTTTTCACTCCGCTGGGGGCCCAGACTTCATAACTATTCCAACATTTATAGGCCGTAAAGCACCTTCAACCAGAAGAGAACACCACAGAAGGTCCCACCCTTTTCATAATTTACATGTGAACACCCCTAAATTAGCCTTAACCTAAACTGAATTCTTAGGAGATGTCTGTGTTCTATTGCCTTAGGCTGACCTAATAATTATAGCAAGAGACTTCCTCTCTGGACCCTGCTGTCCCTGTCTGCAATACCCCTTCCCACTTTCGGAAGTTATGCATCTCTATTCTAACTCTTTACTTTCTCTGCTGTATCCCTTCTCTTGTCCCTTGTTGTTACTGGTCTGGCCAGGGAGTGTTTTTTGGCCTTATCCCTTTCGCTGCCAGCCTACCTGCAGCTTTTGTCGCTTTTGTTTCACTATTTTGCGCTACACATGTTCAACTGTGATTTTTGAAAGGAATTCCCAGGAAAATGATATATTGTTTTTTTCAAGAGAGTCTGGGCTTCAACATGAAATTTTTTATTTTTTTTAACTTTTTAATACTTACCTCCCATCCATCCCTGTGTCCCACGCTGATCAATCTGGCTTCCTGCTCTGCTGCTGCAGCTGGAAGCCTTTTATAGCTGCTAGGCGACAGAACATAAGGGGTTAATTTAAAAAAAAAAATGACATAGGGTTAAAAACCCTTAAAAATCCCAAAATAAATGAAATGGGGTCCCCCTTACCCAGCATTACCAGCCTGGGACCAGCTATGGGGGCTTGTAGGAACAGAGTGGGGGGGCCAGCTTTTGTGGCCCCCCACCCTGCAGCCTATGAGCCCACATAGCCTGTGTGGGCCCGGGCTCTTCTGCCCCACCCTGGGCTTTGGGGAGGCAGGTAATGGGGGTGCCGGGGGTTAATGGCAAGTCACCCGCTGCGGCTAGCATCCCCCAGCCTTGTGAACTGGTATAAGGGGTCTCATGGACCCCTTACCAGTTCACAAGGGGTTAAATGTTAAATAAAAAAGACACATAAGAAAAAAAATGATCTTTATTTATTTATTTTTTTTTACTTTACTCACCTCCGATCCTCTGTCCCCCGGCGATCTGCGATGACAGTCTGCTCGGGTGTTTGGAGGAGAGAGCCTGGGGAGGGGGGGGGGGGGGCGATCTCAGCCCTCTCCCCCTCCCCTGCTTTCTCCTCCAGGCACCCGAGCAGACTGATTCTCTGTCTCGGGTGCCGGCATTAAGAGGGCTGCTGGTGACATCACAACTAGCAGACCCGTTTCAGGAAGTGGGGGGGAGGGCAATTTCTGCCCTCTCCTCGCCACGGAAGAGGCTGGGGGGGCGATCGGAGGCCCCCCCAGTGAAGAGGACACCCGTCGGGAGACAGCGCGTCCTCAGGTAAGTAAATGTCATTTTTTTTTTTTTTTTTTTTACAGTTAGCAGCTGCTGCTGCCGAAGCGCGGGGGGGGGCTATTTCGGGGGCTCTCCTGGAGTCATCCGACCCCCCACGGGGGATCGGATGGCAGCAAATTAAAGAGGGGACCCGGCCGGATCCAACGAGGGGTCAGGTAAGTATTTTTTATTTTTTTAACTAGCAGGGGGAAAGTCAGGCACGTAGATTCTATGTGCTTGGCACTTAAGTGGAGTAGAAGTGAGCACGTAGAATCTACATGCTTGGCACTGAAAGGGTTATAGGCGCAATGTTATTGTTGCTGATGGCACTGAACATCTCTTAGACTGTATTTATATGTGTTCCTCCATCATTAAAGTTATACTAAAGGCAAGCCTGAGTGTTGTCCCATTGTCTGGGGCTACTAAACTTCAATCTGTTTTCAAAAGACCCTGTAGTTCCTAAGTCATCTTTAAAAGTATTAGAGATTCACAGAAAAAACTGAGAAACAGTGGGTGTGGCAAAAGCGATGTGATGTAAGCACACTGTGATGAGTGTAAGAGGAGGGCAGGGTTTCAGAGCTGCAGAGTGTGTCAGCCAATCAGAACATCTGGGGAGGGAGCGGGGGGTGTTTCCATTCTTAGTCCACCGAAGGTTGATTGATGGATCAGATCAGCGTGGTGGGTATTGAAAGATGAATGAGGAAGTGATTTCTTTACTAAGGTGACAGACAGAGAAGGAAGCACAGCACTAAAGCCATTCACTTAATGAAAGGTAAACTTGTATAAATATATACATGGGAAATACAAAAATATGTGGCAAAGCTATTTCATGTGAAATTCTCTCAAAAGACAGGGGGCAGGGGACACAGTTGCCTGGAGAAGGCGGAGCGATAAGCTATGGTAGAGTTGGATAGTACCTACTCAGAAAACAGAAAACGTTGTAAGGTGATGTTAGCTCCCTATAGGGACACTGAAATTGAGATCAATGTAACATGTGATGCATCGTAGTACCAGTGCATGAGCCCTTGTTGTGATGTTAATACATGGATATAAGCTGTAGAGCCGGAGGCCTCTCTCCCCCCCCCCTTACCAGACCTTGTCTTTGTAAGTCTGTTATATTTTAATATGCATTGTTTAAGTAAAGAATTAAAAAAAAAGACAGGGGGCACTCCCTAAGTCTGGAGAAAAATGCTAATTTCATCTGCAGAGGTACCAAAACATAGTCGTAAGCCAGTATGTGGAGAGCCCCATGTTAGGCTTAATATAGGGGGGCTAAAGAGACCAAAAAACCTTCTACTTAGGTAAAAGAAAAGAGTGGCTTTCCTAGAACGGAAAGTATTTGCACAGTACCCAGTCCAAGGACAGATAGCATTACCCATCAACCCTTGCAGTAGGCGGAGCTATGCAAATAATCTCTTTACGTCTGTGTGCCATCCAAGGCCCTTAGAAACGCTAAGGGTGCAATGCCAAGGATTAGCTTTAAATTGTATTAAGACTAGACTGTAGGGGCACCACTCAATATGCTATACTGCAATGATTTCCCCAGGTGGGTGCACCTTGGATTCTAAGAAATATATACTGTATGCAAGCAACAAAACCAAGGAAAACATAGAATCCAAAAGATTTTTTTGGGCTCATGTAAAAGCAAAAAATTTTATTTCACTTGTGACATTTACCAATTAAAACAACATCAACACACAAGACACATTAAAAACCACTAATACATGGCCTCCAGGTCTCTTGTTCCATAAAGATAAATACATTCAATATATACCAACTTTTCTTTAAATGGACTATCTGCACATCAAAAATGTATATTTACTGGCGGAAAAAAAAAAAAAAAATGTTAGAAAAGTTGATGTAAAAATAGGTATCAAAAATGTTTTGGATATATATATATATATATATATATATATATATATATATATATATATACCGTATATACTCGAGTATAAGCCGAGTTTTTCAGCCCACTTTTTGGGCTGAAAAAAGCCGCCTCGGCTTATATTCGAGTCAGAAGGACAGTCACAACGCTACGCTGCTAGGCATGGGTAGCTCAGGGGTTAATTAGCCCTCCTCCTCACCCTCCTTCCTCCCGGAACTCCTTGCTGACAATCTTTACTTCTCTCCAAGTAAACGAGCAGCTTCCGGTTCTGCCATCTACCGTCTCCACGAGCAGCGCTGCTGGGAGTGACGTCACCCTCTCCCAGCCGCCTCTGCGCTGCTCGTCAGGCAGTGGATGGCGGGAGCGGAGGCTGCTCATTTACTTGGAGAGAGGTAACACTGTCAGCAAGGAGTGCGGGGAGGAAGGAGGGTGAGGGGGCTTATTAACCCCTGAGCAACCCACACCTACCAGCATATTGTTTAACCATGACTCTAGTTCAGGGCAGCAACTAAATGGGCAAGCCGAGGTCCAGTACAAAAGCAGTACATTCAATGTGTTCTGCGGTGAAACACCCAGATTTGGTATTTACCCTGTGTGTGAAGCCCCCAGTGCTGCTAGATTTCTCCTTTACTCCATGTGCAGTCTCTCGCATTTCCCACCCTCGGCTTATATTCGGGTCGACCTATACTCGAGTATATACGGTATATATATATATATATATATATATATATATATATATATATATATTAGCTGTAAAGCAAGCCCTCTATAACAATGTATCCCTTTTTATAACTAATCCAGCACCCAGACATATAAGCAAATAAATACAAGACAATGTGCTCTATATAAGCGACAAAGTAACTGACAGT
This sequence comes from Gastrophryne carolinensis, assembly GCA_027917425.1. Classification (NCBI taxonomy): domain Eukaryota; kingdom Metazoa; phylum Chordata; class Amphibia; order Anura; family Microhylidae; genus Gastrophryne; species Gastrophryne carolinensis. The sequence continues at coordinate 23,913,972 of CM051237.1, forward strand.
GCAACTAGAAGGGAGTGTGAAACTCCATACCTAAATCCTAAAACCTAATTAAACTAAATTCAACTAACACACAGTACCAATAAAGTGCTTAGTGCTGCTCAACATTCAATTATAAGTAAACATATAACACACATAAGGTGCTCTAAAGAGCAGATATGAAGCAAGGGCTTGCAAAAAAGCTTAATCATACATTGAATCAAACATTACAAATAGCTACAACAATACCGCCAATTGTAAGATACAGGAACCCTGGGGGCCACCACACTTCCCCTGCATATATACATTTTTGATGTTTAGATAGTCCATTTAAAGAAAATTTGGTATACCGTATATACTCGAGTATAGGTCGACCCGAATATAAGCCGAGGCACCTAATTTTACCACAAAAAAATGGAAAAGTTATTGACTCGAGTATAAGCCGAGGGTGGGAAATGCGAGAGACTGCACATGGAGTAAAGGAGAAATCTAGCAGCACTGGGGACTTCACACACAGGGTAAATACCAAATCTGGGTGTTTCACCGCAGAACACATTGAATGTACTGCTTTTGTACTGGACCTCGGCTTGCCCATTTAGTTGCTGCCCTGAACTAGAGTCATGGTTAAACAATATGCTGGTAGGTGTGGGTTGCTCAGGGGTTAATAAGCCCCCTCTCCCTCACCCTCCTTCCTCCTCGCACTCCTTGCTGACAGTGTAAACGAGAAGCCTCCGCTCCCGCCATCCACTGCCTGACAAGCAGCGCAGAGGCGGCTGGGAGAGGGTGACGTCACTCCCAGCAGCGCTGCTCGTGGAGACGGTAGATGGCAGAACCGGAAGCTGCTCGTTTACTTGGAGAGAAGTAAAGATTGTCAGCAAGGAGTTCCGGGAGGAAGGAGGGTGAGGAGGAGGGCTTATTAACCCCTGAGCTACCCATGCCTAGCAGCGTAGCGTTGTGACTGTCCTTCTGACTCGAATATAAGCCGAGGCGGCTTTTTTCAGCCCAAAAAGTGGGCTGAAAAACTCGGCTTATACTCGAGTATATACAGTATATTGAATGTATTTATCTTTATGGAACAAGAGACCTGGAGGCCATGTATTAGTGGTTTTTAATGTGTCTTGTGTGTTGATGTTGTTTTAATTGGTAAATGTCACAAGTGAAATAACATTTATTGCTTTTACATGACCTGGTGGTGTGCCCAAAAAATCTTTTGGATTCTATGTTTTCCTTGGTTTTGTTGCTTGCATATAGCTTTAAATTTTACACAGCCAGACACATCCAACTAGTGGACACGTGTTTCGAGCTTTAGGCTCTCATCAGCATCTGCAGAGGTAAGGATCCTGCTTCAAATAGGATTAGATGCTTGGTAGACTGTTAGATAACTGTTATTATTAGCTGATATCTGTAAATAATTAACAATATTTTTTTTAACCCCATTCTTTGGTTGAATTTAGTAGATTATTTTTTCAACCGTCTTCACGGCCCAATCCTCTGCTCCCTGCTGGTTTAGCCGTCCGTTAGTGCTCTTCAAAGTCCTGTGCCGCTCAGTGAAGTCTAGCGGGATTTCGAGGGGCTCCATTGCATTCCATTCATGGGCAATGTGCAGGCTCGAGATTTGGGGCCGTGCGAAGTGCTTGATGGGATTAAAGATGGCGACGTCTTTCGTAAGGTCGCTCAGAATCCCCTGGCAAGTAAATAGTGCCCAAAGGTAAAACCGGAGGAGTGAGAAGAGATCGGTGAGGTTTTAACCTCCCCCGATGTTCCTCTTTAAAGTAATTATCCGGGCACACTCAAAAGTATTCCCATTGTGTGAGGCTACACATTGCAATGTTTTATTTTTTCCTTTTTAGAGATGAAGCTATAGTAATTCTAAGTTAAAGTTTCACCTTATGTTGTGCTGTCCTCTGTGATGGGAGTGGCAGGGATATATAAAGCAAGCACATGGTGTGCATTGAAGTGACCTGGGATTGATTCTAGCCAATCACTAACAGAGGGGGGTATCAACCTGTCATGAGCTATGCTTTGATACTGATATCTGCATTTAAAGCAGACCAACACCCAGGTGGGATGGGCCCGGGAATCTATAAGATTCCCGGGCCGATCAGATCCCTCCCCGCGGGGCATCCGAAATCGGAATGTCCCCCCAGGAAGCCCACAATCCCACCTTTTCCACGTTCCAGCGGCGCATGCGCGTCCGCTGCTGCCGCCTCCCGCGCGTTTGTGAATGGCTGGCGCGGGTGCGCTCCCTGTAAGAGGGACGCACGGGAGGCGGTGGCGGACGCGCTCTGCTTGTCCGGCGCTGCCTCTCGCTTGTCCGCCGGTGGGGATTGGCTGCAGCGGTCACGTGGGAGCGGGGTGAGGTGAGTTTTCGGGGCTTTCTGGGGGGTTTCACACAGCGGGGCACCCCCGATCGGGGTGCCCCACCGAAGTGGACCAAAACCCAGGATAGTCAAAATCCTGGGTGTTGGTCCACTTTAAGTCATTCGCCATAGGAATGACTTCTGGTTGGCAACATCGGTAGACTCATGGTTCAACAGCAAAATGTCTTGTTTTTTCCACCTTCCGAGAGGGATGCCATGAGTTATTTGATCATTTGGTTGAGGCCTGCCAGTGTGATCTGGCATCATAAGGGGGACCCTGTGCGCTCACTCTCTACTCCCACAACTGCTAGGGGGGCAGGAGCAGATACCCCCCACTTCCATGACAACACAGACCCTGTGGAGTTCTGGGCAGAGAAACTGATCATCTGGCCACAACAAGCAGGGATAACCATGTCCATGCAGTCATGCCCAGCCAGCGGTTTGGCATCCGAGAAGGTATTTAGTGAAGCAGGGGCTATTGTGAGCCTACGGAGCTCTCATGCCAAAATGTGGTGATCCTGACATTCATAAAGATGAATCGGGCATGGATAATGCCAGATTTCACCACCCCTGTGCCTGATACTACTGACTTAGAGCATTGATCCCCAAAGATGGGTGCACCCTGAGAGACTGTTACTGGAGCTGCTGCTGCTAGCCTCCTCAACTCTCTGTCCCAGGCCTTAGGAACTCTATGAGACAGGTGCAGATGTCTCCTTCCTTCACTGGCTGTCACAGGCCTTAGAGACTCAATGAGTATGCTGCTGCCATCACATTTCTCCAATGGCTGTCACAGGCCTTGGAGACTCGGTGAGACTGCCGCTGCTGCCATCACATTTTTCCAATGGCTGTCACAGGCCTTGGAGACTCGGTGAGACTGCTGCTGCTGTATTCCTCCTCCACTGGCTCTCACAGTTATTTAGAAACTCAATGAGACTACAGCTGCCTTCACCTGCCTCCAGTGGCTGTCTCTGGCCTTAGAGACTCAATGGGGTCGATTCGGAGCCAGGTGAGAATTCTCATTCCTTTTTTAAGAGAGAGAACTGCCATTGATTGTCATTGTCTACCAGCCATCTGGCTCTGGACCAGCCCCAAAGTAGACAATGAACATCAATGACATTTTTCTCTCCTAACAAAGGAGTGAGAATTCTCACCTGGCTCTGAATCAACCCCATAGAGACTGCTGATACTGTCACCTTCATCCACTGGCTGTCACAGGCCTTAGGGACTCAATGAGACTGCTGCTGCCGTCACCTACCTCCATTGGCTGTCCCAAGCCTTAGAGTCTCTCACCTTTTTTAGGAAGGAAAACTGCAATTGACGTCCATTGTCTACTTTGGGGCTGATCCAGAGCCAGGTGGCTGGTACACAATGACAATCAATGGCAGTTTTCTCTCCTAAAAAGGAATGAGAATTCTCATCTGGCTCTGAATTGACCCAGTTGAGTTGTCTCTAAGGTCAGACTGCTAATGCTGCTACCCTCCCTCCACTCACCTTCATAGGCCTTCAAAACTCAATGAGACTGCTGCTATGGTCACCTTCCTCCACTATCTGTCTGAGTCCTTAGGGTCTCTGAGTCTGCTGCTGGTGCTACACCCCTTTCACTGGCTGTCACAGAGAGACTGCTGCATTAACAAGAGCTAATAAGTGGATGGGTATCCCAAAGCATACTCTAGGTTGCAAGACAGAACAGCCCTGAGGCCTGTTTTGGGTGTAGGTCTACTCAAAGTAGACTAAAACCGATCAATTCCCTCCCCCTGGGGCATCCAAAACTGAGATGCCCCACTGTGTGAAACCCCCCAGGTCGCCCTGTTCACTTGCCTTGCTTCCCGGTCCAACAGTGCATGCGCAAGCCATGGCCGCATCCCTTCTAGCAGGGCGCATGCCAGCGGCAGCCATTTGTGGATGGCTGGTGCGGGCACACTCCCTGTTAGAGGGAAGTGGGAGATACGCCCGCCAGCATGCTCAGAGCCGCTGGCTTTAGACGCCATCTTAGATGGCGTGACGTCAGCGCCTCCGAAAGCGCTCATTGGCCGCACAGCCGTGCATGCGCCATAGGACCGGGAAGATTTAGATTGGGCGATCTGGAGGGTTTCACACAGCGGGTCACCCCCCATCAGGGGGCCCCTGGGGAAAGGACCAAAACCCAGGATAGTCAAAATCCTGGGTTTTGGTCGACTTAAAAACATGTGAAAAACATACCCTCCAAGTGTCCCTGATTTGGAGAGACCGTCGCTCTTTTGAGTCCATGTCCCCATCTCCCTTGTTGTTCTCATTTGTAGTGTAATATGCAGATTTGCATAAAACCCAGTTTATAGTGTAGGGTGACCTCTAAACACCCTATCATTTACCCATTTACCTTCAGGAGCAGCAAATACTGGCCATCCGGGACTCGAAACGCGTTGGTTCCAGCCGGGGGGGGGCGCCCTCTTCTTTATTGGTCAACAGTAAGCACTTTTTTGTTATGTGTTGTCTGCGTCTATTCTCCTACTTTGAGTGGATTTGAATACTCTTTGCACAGATTCTAATTGGGATGGAAGCACTGACACTTTATTAGGTATAGGTTAGGGTTAATCAATAGATATATTAATTTATATGTTGGGTAGGTTGTGTATAGCTGTGTATATAATATGTATATTTATTAACTTTCATAAAATCACTATAGATTATATTTGAATTACACTGTATTGATTGTGAGGAAGTGCGCCCCCCTGGTGGTTAATCATGCATATGGCTCAGTAATACTGTTTTTAATCTGGTTTTAATGTATATCATAATAAAATGTATTTGTAAATTTACCCTTTGAGTGCAATAGTCAGTCTCTGTGTGGGTAAATGATAGGGTGTTTAGAGGTCACCCTACACTATAAACTGGGTTTTATTGGGCAATAGCCCACAGAGCAGTGCACCTTATATATACCGCGTCGGTGCCGCCCACACCTTTTTGCCCGTTGCCCAACGGGCGCTCTACAGCTATCAGATTTGCATAAATAAATGATTTATTTGCCTATTCAAAGTGTTTCTATTGTTGTAACTGTTACAACCTATCTCCTATCCATCCCTCAATGAGGAGGCGTGGCTTCATTTACATATTGCCTGTTTCTCACACTGAAATGTTAGTAGGTATGGAAACGTTAAGTTAAAATGATGTGAAGCATGGCTGTTCTGTCCCCAACCTAGGGCATCCCACCTAGTGGCAGTATCAGCAATCAAACAGTAGAACACGGGGCAAGGGGGACAGTTGAGGGTGGATGTGGGGAGGGGGGTCATGCTCTGCCTACGTATCTTGCAGGCAGCCTTCAAAGGGAGCCGAATATGGCTCACAAATATCAATGTGTGCGTTGTAGAGGACTTGCTAGCTCTTGCATACACACTAGGATCTGACAGTTGTGATGGATGGAGGTCATAAATGATAAATTAAACATATGGTGAGCATTCCCTCCCTCCATTGTATCTTCTTTTTCTCTCTGCATTGTACGCATAGTGGCTAATAAAGGTGAAATAAACCCTCAAGCAGCCACTTCACTCTGCACTATTTCTCTTTTGCTTGACAATAATGCATAGGATTATGAAGATAATAGAATATGCTGCTACTAATGTATTACTGTGATAAAGATGGTGTCGGGAAGCTGGACAACACCTTTGAGTGTCCTGCCTTCAGACGTAGCTAACATTCCAGTGTGCTCGTTACGTAGAAAAGACCAATTACTGATCTAGATATTCAGTTTTTTTCTAATATGATATGCCCCTTTAGATGATGTATGTAAGCACGTCTATTTTGAGTTTTCTATTTTACTATAAATAAAAACGTCAAAGGGAGGAGCACCAGATGCATCTCTGTGAGATAGTCAAACACATTCCAATGACTGTGTCCTTCTGTTTCCTTTATTTCTTATCTGCTAGGCTGATTTGAAAGACTGAACGACACCTAGGACACCTGTTAAAACAGACATGAAGGAGGGGGTCCGCCTGACGGATAGCTGTCCTTGACACAGTCTTTAAAATGAGTGTGCTTCCAATACTGAGTTTAGCCTACTACTTACCAGTACAAGTGCACAGCACATCTCTGCTCTGCGGTCCACAATCTAGCTGATCTTTCCTTGTATTTGTTGGTGGGTACTTGATGGTTGCAGATCCCAGCCAGCATTTAAAGTGGACCATCACCCTCCCGTGATCACCTCCCTCCCCGCAGGACATCCGAGATCGGGATGTCCCGCGGGGTGAAACCCCCCCAAACACCCCAAATCCCCTTACCTTGTCTTCGGCGCCGGCCGGCCGCCGCCACCTCCCTCGCGGCCCTCTAGACGTGCGGGAGCCGGCGGCGGAGGAGCCGCTTGTCCGCGGCTGTCAAAACGCTTGTCCGTCGGCGCGGGGAGAGGTGAGTTTTTCAGGTGATCGGGGGGGTTTCGCACAGCGGGGCACCCCGATCGGAGGCGCCCCACCGAAGAGGGCCAAGACCCAGCATAGTCAAAATCCTGGGTGTTGGTCCACTTTAAATCATTTGTTGGTGATCCCGAGGTGCAAAGAGATCCAGCCCTGGAGTAAAAAACGATTGTCAAGCCACGAGGGACACCCGTCTTCTAGGTAAGTCCACAACCCCGCTGCTAACTTCACTTATAGCTAAGCCTCCAATTGCCGGGACACTTTTCACGCCTCGACGGACACGGTTGCCCCCAGGACTTCTTAGCACAAAGGTTGTGAACTTACAGGGGTGAAGACGGATGAATCAGCGGCAAGACTGGGCGACGTGGGGTAAGCCGGGGTCATACATGGGTAGTCAGTCCTTACTAGCGCAGCACCAAAGGGAGGGACAAGAGAAGAGTCAGGGTGAATGCAGGCGTCGGTTCAGGCGGCAATCACGGGATGGTCAAGCAAGACGAGGTCGGCAACGAACAAGGATCACGGATACTATCACACCCAGCAACATGCTATCATGGGCAGTCAAGCAGGGTGGGGGAAGGAACACTTGGCTCATTGGCCAGCTAAGCTTCATGAGCTGATTGCTCAAAATAGTAATAGGGTGTTTCGCCCACTTGCCTTGAAGTATAACATACTGCGGAGAGGAGGAGGGCAGCGGGTTATAGCCGTGCTGCCGTGGGTGGCCACCTTGGATGTTTAATGGTTCATAAAAGGCACTAGGTGCAGGTAGGATGGTTTGTAATGTGGGCAATCTGTATGTATGGGGTGGGGGAAGCATACAAGATAGGCTCTTATTCAAGTGGACCAAAACCCAGCGCAATCTTAAAGATTCCTGGGCCGATTGAATTACTCCCTGGGCTTCCAAAATCGGGATGCCCTGCTGTGTGAAACCCCCAGGTCACCTCATACACTTACCTTGCTTCCCGTTCCAATAGCGCATGCGTGAGCCGCAGCCGCATGCCCACTATCCCTCTAGCAGGGTGCGTGCCCGCGCCAGGCATTTTGAATAGCAGGCTGACGGGGGATGCGGCCGTCAGCACGCTCGGGAGACGCTGGCTTAGACGGCGTGACGTCAGCAGCTCTGAGCACGCTGATTGGATGAGCAGCCGTGCATGCGCTGTAGGAACGGGAAGAGGTGTGCTGCGATCTGGGGGTCTCACACAGCGGCGCAGCCCTGTTTGGAGTGCCCCGGGGGAAAGTGCCAAAACCCAGGATAGTCAAAATCCTGGGTTTTGGTCTACTTTAAGGATGAAGGTCCTGTTTAAAGACAATTTACAGTCAAAAAGCAAGATAAGCTATACTCACCTTTTTTCCCACACAACGGTCCTAGTCTGGGGAAGCAACTCTTACCTCATTGCTGCACCCCAGCCAATCGCGCGTCTCTTGCTGCTTCTCCAACACAGAGGCGCCCCCCACCAGCAGTCACTGATAGCTGGCACGCCCCCCTTCATTCTCTGCAATGGATAGGGCTGTTTTAGGTCTTCACACGCCCCTTTCCACTGCAGTGAATGGAGGGTGGGTTGGATCTTCTAAAAGGTGACCTAAAGGAGGTTTGAATTACATATGCACAATTAGACCCCCAACCAGCAAGCACACACAATTAGAACCCCAACCAGCAAGCACACACAATTAGAACCCCAACCAGCAAGCACACACAATTAGAACCCCAACCAGCAAGCGCACAAAATTAGATCCCCAACCAGCAAGCACACACAATTAGATCCCCAACCAGCAAGCACACACAATTAGAAACCCAACCAGCAAGCACACACAATTAGAACCCCAACCAGCAAGCACACACAATTAGAACCCCAACCAGCAAGCGCACAAAATTAGATCCCCAACCAGCAAGCACACACAATTAGATCCCCAACCAGCAAGCACACACAATTAGAAACCCAACCAGCAAGCACACACAATTAGAACCCCAACCAGCAAGCGCACACAATTAGATCCCCAACCAGCAAGCACACACAATTAGATCCCCAACCAGCAAGCGCACACAATTAGAACCCCAACCAGCAAGCGCACACAATTAGAACCCCAACCAGCAAGCGCACACAATTAGAACCCCAACCAGCAAGCGCACAAAATTAGATCCCCAACCAGCAAGCACACACAATTAGATCCCCAACCAGCAAGCGCACACAATTAGAACCCCAACCAGCAAGCGCACACAATTAGAACCCCAACCAGCAAGCGCACACAATTAGAACCCCAACCAGCAAGCGCACACAATTAGAACCCCAACCAGCAAGCACACACAATTAGAACCCAAATTTATCTGTACAAGATTTTCATGTTTATGGGGGTCTTTCAAACATATGTTGAAAGCCCTGTTCTTACCCAGCTAATGCATTCAAGCACTCACCATTCAAAGTCCTACCTTAACTTGGAGGCGCCTTTTGTTGGAGTTGGGAGTCTTTGTCTGAAGCAGGGCATTTCGCCCTGTATGAGGCAGTCTCTCTGTAGCCGGTGGGGTGGCTTTGTCTGAAATAGAGTGTCTCCACCTGTAGCTGGAAGTCTCTGCCAGTGGTGGTTCTGTCTATTACACGATGCCTGTACCTCTAGTAGAATGTATGTTCCTATAGCAGTGCACCTCTCCATGTTGAGGGGCAGAGCCGGGTCTTGGTTTGTGGGGCTTCGGGCAAGAGAGTCTTAGTGGGTCCCTAAGTAATGAGTCACATGATGTTACCTTTCAGCTCCGCTGCCTCAAATCAGAGAGTCATCTTCTGCTGCTGATCACCCTCCAGTCCTTATTGCCTTCCCTATAGCAACCAATCGCCCTCTAGTCCTTATTGCCTTCCCTATAGCCACCAATCACCCTCCAGTCCTCATTGCCTTCCCTATAGCCACCAATCATCCTCTAGTCATAATTGCCTTTCCTATAGCCACCAATTGCCCTCCCATCCTTATTGCCTTCCCTATAGCCACCAATCACCCTCTAGTCCTTATTGCCTTCCCTATAGCCACCAATCGCCATCCCGTCCTTATTGCATTCCCTATAGCCACCAATCATCCTCCAGTCATTGCCTTCCCTATAGCCACCAATCATCCTCCAGTCCTTATTGCCTTCCCTATAGCCACCAATCACCCTCCAGTCCTTATTGCCTTCCCTATAGCCACCAATCATCCTCCAGTCCTTATTGCCTTCCCTATAGCCACCAATCACCCTCCAGTCCTTATTGCCTTTCCTATAGCCACCAATCGTCCTCCAGTCCTTATTGCCTTCCCTATAGCCAACAATCACCCTCCAGTCCTTATTGCCTTCCCTATAGCCACCAATCATCCTCCAGTCCTTATTGCCTTCCCTATAGCCACCAATCGCCCTCCAGTCCCTATTGGCTTCCCTATAGCCACCAATCACCCTCCAGTCCATATTGCCTTCCCTATAGACACCAATCTTCCTCCAGTCCTTATTGCCTTCCCTATAGCCACCAATCATCCTCCAGTCCTTATTGTCTTCCCTATAGCCACCAATCATCCTCCAGTCCTTATTGCCTTCCCTATAGCCACCAATCATCCTCCAGTCCTTATTGCCTTCCCTATAGCGACCAATCATCCTCCAGTCCTTATTGCCTTCCCTATAGCGACCAATCATCCTCCAGTCCTTATTGCCTTCCCTATAGCCACCAATCATCCTCCAGTCCTTATTGTCTTCCCTATAGCCACCAATCATCCTCCAGTCCTTATTGCCTTCCCTATAGCGACCAATCATCCTCCAGTCCTTATTGCCTTCCCTATAGCGACCAATCATCCTCCAGTCCTTATTGCCTTCCCTATAGCCACCAATCATCCTCCAGTCCTTATTGCCTTCCCTATAGCGACCAATCATCCTCCAGTCCTTATTGCCTTCCCTATAGCCACCAATCATCCTCCAGTCCTTATTGCCTTCCCTATAGCCACCAATCATCCTCCAGTCCTTATTGCCTTCCCTATAGCGACCAATCATCCTCCAGTCCTTATTGCCTTCCCTATAGCGACCAATCATCCTCCAGTCCTTATTGCCTTCCCTATAGCCACCAATCATCCTCCAGTCCTTATTGCCTTCCCTATAGCGACCAATCATCCTCCAGTCCTTATTGCCTTCCCTATAGCCACCAATCATCCTCCAGTCCTTATTGCCTTCCCTATAGCGACCAATCGTCCTCCAGTCCTTATTGCCTTTCCTATAGCCACCAATCCCCCTCCAGTCCTTATTGCCTTCCCTATAGCCACCAATCGTCCTCCAGTCCTTATTGCCTTTCCTATAGCCACCAATCATCCTCCAGTCCTTATTGCCTTCCCTATAGCCACCAATCACCCTCCAGTCCTTATTGCCTTCCCTATAGCCACCAATCGTCCTCCAGTCCTTATTGCCTTTCCTATAGCCACCAATCATCCTCCAGTCCTTATTGCCTTTCCTATAGCCACCAATCATCCTCCAGTCCTTATTGCCTTTCCTATAGCCACCAATCATCCTCCAGTCCTTATTGCCTTCCCTATAGCCACCAATCACCCTCCAGTCCTTATTGCCTTTCCTATAGCCACCAATCGTCCTCCAGTCCTTATTGCCTTCCCTATAGCCACCAATCGTCCTCCAGTCCTTATTGCCTTTCCTATAGCCACCAATCATCCTCCAGTCCTTATTGCCTTCCCTATAGCCACCAATCATCCTCCAGTCCTTATTGCCTTCCCTATAGCCACCAATCATCCTCCAGTCCTTATTGCCTTCCCTATAGCCACCAATCATCCTCCAGTCCTTATTGCCTTCCCTATAGCCACCAATCGTCCTCCAGTCCTTATTGCCTTCCCTATAGCGACCAATCATCCTCCAGTCCTTATTGCCTTCCCTATAGCCACCAATCATCCTCCAGTCCTTATTGCCTTCCCTATAGCCACCAATCATCCTCCAGTCCTTATTGCCTTCCCTATAGCCACCAATCGTCCTCCAGTCCTTATTGCCTTCCCTATAGCCACCAATCATCCTCTAGTCCTTATTGCCTTCCCTATAGCCACCAATCACCCTCCAGTCCTTATTGCCTTCATTAAAGCCACCAATTGCCAAGGAGCTTTACAAACTTTCAATGGCCTAGGCCAGTGTTCCCCAACCCTCTCCTCTAGTGTATCTTGAGTATTACCTATGTATGACCCGAACATTCTGCTCACCTCATCTTTGTTACTCCCCTGGTAGGTCAACTAGTGATTTCTCATGTATGACCTCTGGCTTTCTTCTTAGACTTAGCTTTGCTTCATCCCTGAACTTTGGTGTGTGGCTCAGACTGACTTACTGTGAATACTGTTGGCTTTCCTGAATGCCCATTAACCCTTCTCATGAGAGTTCATCAACTTGTGGTCCCAAAACTCAGCAGATATTGATTGTGAGGGGCATAAATCCATTACAACCAGTGAGTGACATCCCCAAATTACAACCAGTGAGTGACATCCCCAAATTACAACCAGTGAGTGACATCCCTCCATTACAACCAACGAGGGCAGGGCCCAGTCTACCAGGCCCAGATGGCTCAGCATCAGTGAGGGGGGCTCACCATGACTCCTGCCCCCTATTATTATTATACAGAGGAAGAGGAGGCTCACCATGACCCCTGCCCCCTATTATTATTATACAGAGGAAGAGGAGGCTCACCATGACCCCTGCCCCCTATTATTATTATACAGAGGAAGAGGAGGCTCACCATGACCCCTGCCCCCTATTATTATTATACAGAGGAAGAGGAGGCTCACCATGACCCCTGCCCCCTATTATTATACAGAGGAAGAGGGGGCTCACCATGTCCCCTGCCCCCTATTATTATTATACAGAGGAAGGGGAGGCTCACCATGACCCCTGCCCCCTATTATTATTATACAGAAGAAGAGGTGCTCACCATGACCCCTGCCCCCTATTATTATACAGAGGAAGAGGGGGCTCACCATGTCCCCTGCCCCCTATTATTATTATACAGAGGAAGGGGAGGCTCACCATGACCCCTGCCCCCTATTATTATTATACAGAGGAAGGGGAGGCTCACCATGACCCCTGCCCCCTATTATTATTATACAGAAGAAGAGGGGGCTCACCATGACCCCTGCCCCCTATTATTATACAGAGGAAGAGGGTACTCACCATGGCACCTGCCCCCTGTTATTATTATTATATAGAGGAAGAGGAGGCTCACCATGACCCCTGCCCCCTATTATTATTATACAGAGGAAGAGGAGGCTCACCATGACCCCTGCCCCCTATTATTATTATACAGAGGAAGAGGAGGCTCACCATGACCCCTGCCCCCTATTATTATTATACAGAAGAAGAGGGGCTCACCATGACCCCTGCCCCCTATTATTATACAGAGGAATAGGGTACTCACCATGGCACCTGCCCCCTGTTATTATTATACAGAGGAAGAGGAGGCTCACCATGACCCCTGCCCCCTATTATTATTATACAGAGGAAGAGGGGGCTCACCATGACCCCTGCCCCCTATTATTATTATTATACAGAGGAAGAGGAGGCTCACCATGACCCCTGCCCCCTATTATTATTATACAGAGGAAGAGGAGGCTCACCATGACCCCTGCCCCCTATTATTATACAGAGGAAGAGGAGGCTCACCATGACCCCTGCCCCCTATTATTATTATACAGAAGAAGAGGGGCTCACCATGACCCCTGCCCCCTATTATTATACAGAGGAATAGGAGGATCACCATGGCACCTGCCCCCTGTTATTATTATTATATAGAGGAAGAGGAGGCTCACCATGACCCCTGCCCCCTATTATTATTATACAGAGGAAGAGGAGGCTCACCATGACCCCTGCCCCCTATTATTATTATACAGAGGAAGAGGAGGCTCACCATGACCCCTGCCCCCTATTATTATACAGAGGAATAGGGTACTCACCATGGCACCTGCCCCCTGTTATTATTATACAGAGGAAGAGGAGGCTCACCATGACCCCTGCCCCCTATTATTATTATACAGAGGAAAAGGAGGCTCACCATGACCCCTGCCCCCTATTATTATTATACAGAGGAAGTGGAGGCTCACCATGTCCCCTGCCCCCTATTATTATTATACAGAGGAAGAGGAGGCTCACCATGACCCCTGCCCCCTATTATTATTATACAGAGGAAGAGGAGGCTCACCATGACCCCTGCCCCCTATTATTATTATACAGAGGAAGAGGAGGCTCACCATGACCCCTGCCCCCTATTATTATTATACAGAGGAAGAGGAGGCTCACCATGACCCCTGCCCCCTATTATTATTATACAGAGGAAGAGGAGGCTCACCATGACCCCTGCCCCCTATTATTATTATACAGAGGAAGAGGAGGCTCACCATGACCCCTGCCCCCTATTATTATTATACAGAGGAAGAGGAGGCTCACCATGACCCCTGCCCCCTATTATTATTATTATACAGAGGAAGAGGAGGCTCACCATGACCCCTGCCCCCTATTATTATTATACAGAGGAAGAGGAGGCTCACCATGACCCCTGCACCCTATTATTATTATACAGAGGAAGAGGAGGCTCACCATGACCCCTGCCCCCTATTATTATTATACAGAGGAAGAGGAGGCCCACCATGACCCCTGCCCCCTATTATTATTATACAGAGGAAGAGGAGGCTCACCATGACCACTGCCCCCTATTATTATTATACAGAGGAAGAGGGGCTCACCATGACCCCTGCCCCCTATTATTATTATACAGAGGAAGAGGAGGCTCACCATGACCCCTGCCCCCTATTATTATACAGAGGAAGAGGGGGATCACCATGACCCCTGCCCCCTATTATTATTATACAGAGGAAGAGGAGGCTCACCATGACCCCTGCCCCCTATTATTATTATACAGAGGAAGGGGAGGCTCACCATGACCCCTGCCCCCTATTATTATTATACAGAAGAAGAGGGGGCTCACCATGACCCCTGCCCCCTATTATTATACAGAGGAATAGGGTACTCACCATGGCACCTGCCCCCTGTTATTATTATTATATAGAGAAAGAGGAGGCTCACCATGACCCCTGCCCCCTATTATTATTATACAGAAGAAGAGGGGCTCACCATGACCCCTGCCCCCTATTATTATACAGAGGAAGAGGGGGATCACCATGACCCCTGCCCCCTATTATTATTATACAGAGGAAGAGGAGGCTCACCATGACCCCTGCCCCCTATTATTATTATACAGAGGAAGGGGAGGCTCACCATGACCCCTGCCCCCTATTATTATTATACAGAAGAAGAGGGGGCTCACCATGACCCCTGCCCCCTATTATTATACAGAGGAATAGGGTACTCACCATGGCACCTGCCCCCTGTTATTATTATTATATAGAGAAAGAGGAGGCTCACCATGACCCCTGCCCCCTATTATTATTATACAGAAGAAGAGGGGCTCACCATGACCCCTGCCCCCTATTATTATACAGAGGAATAGGGTACTCACCATGGCACCTGCCCCCTGTTATTATTATTATATAGAGGAAGAGGAGGCTCACCATGACCCCTGCCCCCTATTATTATTATACAGAGGAAGAGGAGGCTCACCATGACCCCTGCCCCCTATTATTATTATACAGAGGAAGAGGAGGCTCACCATGACCCCTGCCCCCTATTATTATTATACAGAGGAAGAGGAGGCTCACCATGACCCCTGCCCCCTATTATTATTATACAGAGGAAGAGGAGGCTCACCATGACCCCTGCCCCCTATTATTATTATTATACAGAGGAAGAGGAGGCTCACCATGACCCCTGCCCCCTATTATTATTATACAGAGGAAGAGGAGGCTCACCATGACCCCTGCCCCCTATTATTATTATACAGAGGAAGAGGAGGCTCACCATGACCCCTGCCCCCTATTATTATTATTATACAGAGGAAGAGGAGGCTCACCATGACCCCTGCCCCCTATTATTATTATACAGAGGAAGAGGAGGCTCACCATGACCCCTGCACCCTATTATTATTATACAGAGGAAGAGGAGGCTCACCATTACCCCTGCCCCCTATTATTATTATTATACAGAGGAAGAGGGGGCTCACCATGACCCCTGCCCCCTATTATTATTATACAGAGGAAGAGGGGGTCACCATGACCCCTGCCCCCTATTATTATTATACAGAGGAAGAGGAGGCTCACCATGACCCCTGCCCCCTATTATTATACAGAGGAAGAGGAGGCTCACCATGACCCCTGCCCCCTATTATTATTATACAGAGGAAGAGGAGGCTCACCATGACCCCTGCCCCCTATTATTATTATACAGAGGAAGAGGAGGCTCACCATGACCCCTGCCCCCTATTATTATACAGAGGAAGAGGAGGCTCACCATGACCCCTGCCCCCTATTATTATTATACAGAGGAAGAGGAGGCTCACCATGACCCCTGCCCCCTATTATTATTATACAGAGGAAGAGGAGGCTCACCATGACCCCTGCCCCCTATTATTATTATACAGAGGAAGAGGAGGCTCACCATGACCCCTGCCCCCTATTATTATTATACAGAGGAAGAGGAGGCTCACCATGACCCCTGCCTCCTATTATTATTATTATTATTATACGGAGGAAGAGGAGGCTCACCATGACCCCTGCCCCCTATTATTATTATTATTATTATACGGAGGAAGAGGAGGCTCACCATGACCCCTGCCCCCTATTATTATTATACAGAGGAGGCTCACCATGACCCCTGCCCCCTATTATTATTATACAGAGGAAGAGGGGGTCACCATGACCCCTGCCCCCTATTATTATTATACAGAGGAAGAGGGGGTCACCATGACCCCTGCCCCCTATTATTATTATACAGAGAAAGAGGGGGCTCACCATGACCCCTGCCCCCTATTATTATTATACAGAGGAAGAGGGGGTCACCATGACCCCTGCCCCCTATTATTATTATACAGAGGAAGAGGAGGCTCACCATGACCCCTGCCCCCTATTATTATTATACAGAGGAAGAGGAGGCTCACCATGACCCCTGCCCCCTATTATTATTATACAGAGGAAGTGGAGGCTCACCATGACTCCTGCCCCCTATTATTATTATACAGAGAAAGAGGGGGCTCACCATGACCCCTGCCCCCTATTATTATTATACAGAGGAAGAGGAGGCTCACCATGACCCCTGCCCCCTATTATTATTATACAGAGGAAGAGGAGGCTCACCATGCCCCCTGCCCCCTATTATTATTATACAGAGGAAGAGGAGGCTCAACATGCCCCCTGGCCCCTATTATTATTATACAGAGGAAGAGGGGGCTCACCATGACCCCTGCCCCCTATTATTATTATACAGAGGAAGAGGAGGCTCACCATGACCCCTGCCTCCTATTATTATACAGAGGAAGAGGGGGCTCACCATGACCCCTGCCCCCTATTATTATTATACAGAGGAAGAGGAGGCTCAACATGCCCCCTGGCCCCTATTATTATTATACAGAGGAAGAGGGGGCTCACCATGACCCCTGCCCCCTATTATTATTATACAGAGGAAGAGGAGGCTCAACATGCCCCCTGGCCCCTATTATTATTATACAGAGGAAGAGGGGGCTCACCATGCCCCCTGCCCCCTATTATTATTATACAGAGGAAGAGGAGGCTCAACATGCCCCCTGGCCCCTATTATTATTATACAGAGGAAGAGGGGGCTCACCATGACCCCTGCCCCCTATTATTATTATACAGAGGAAGAGGAGGCTCACCATGACCCCTGCCCCCTATTATTATTATACAGAGGAAGAGGAGGCTCACCATGACCCCTGCCCCCATATTATTATTATACAGAGGAAGAGGAGGCTCACCATGACCCCTGCCCCCTATTATTATTATTATACAGAGGAAGAGGAGGATCACCATGACCCCTGCCCCCTATTATTATTATACAGAGGAAGAGGAGGATCACCATGACTCCTGCCCCCTATTATTATTATACAGAGGAAGAGGAGGCTCACCATGACTCCTGCCCCCTATTATTATTATACAGAGGAAGAGGAGGCTCACCATGACTCCTGCCCCCTATTATTATTATACAGAGGAAGAGGAGGCTCACCATGACCCCTGCCCCCTATTATTATTATACAGAGGAAGAGGAGGCTCACCATGACCCCTGCCCCCTATTATTATTATAGAGAGGAAGAGGAGGCTCACCATGACTCCTGCCCCCTATTATTATTATACAGAGGAAGAGGGGGCTCACCATGACTCCTGCCCCCTATTATTATTATACAGAGGAAGAGGAGGCTCACCATGACCCCTGCCCCCTATTATTATTATACAGAGGAAGAGGAGGCTCACCATGACCCCTGCCCCCTATTATTATTATAGAGAGGAAGAGGAGGCTCACCATGACTCCTGCCCCCTATTATTATTATACAGAGGAAGAGGAGGCTCACCATGACTCCTGCCCCCTATTATTATTATACAGAGGAAGAGGAGGCTCACCATGACCCCTGCCCCCTATTATTATTATACAGAGGAAGAGGAGGCTCACCATGACCCCTGCCCCCTATTATTATTATAGAGAGGAAGAGGAGGCTCACCATGACTCCTGCCCCCTATTATTATTATACAGAGGAAGAGGGGGCTCACCATGACCCCTGCCCCCTATTATTATTATACAGAGGAAGAGGGGGATCACCATGACCCCTGCCCCCTATTATTATACAGAGGAAGAGGAGGCTCACCATGACCCCTGCCCCCTATTATTATTATACAGAGGAAGAGGAGGCTCACCATGACCCCTGCCCCCTATTATTATTATAGAGAGGAAGAGGAGGCTCACCATGACCCCTGCCCCCTATTATTATTATACAGAGGAAGAGGAGGCTCACCATGACCCCTGCCCCCTATTATTATACAGAGGAAGAGGAGGCTCACCATGACCCCTGCCCCCTATTATTATTATACAGAGGAAGAGGAGGCTCACCATGACCCCTGCCCCCTATTATTATACAGAGGAAGAGGGGGCTCACCATGTCCCCTGCCCCCTATTATTATTATACAGAGGAAGAGGAGGCTCACCATGACCCCTGCCCCCTATTATTATTATACAGAGGAAGAGGGGGCTCACCATGACCCCTGCCCCCTATTATTATTATACAGAGGAAGAGGAGGATCACCGTGTCCCCTGCCCCCTATTATTATTATACAGAGGAAGAGGAGGCTCACCATGACCCCTGCCCCCTATTATTATTATACAGAGGAAGAGGGGGCTCACCATGACCCCTGCCCCCTATTATTATACAGAGGAAGAGGAGGCTCACCATGACTCCTGCCCCCTATTATTATTATACAGAGGAAGAGGAGGCTCACCATGACCCCTGCCCCCTATTATTATTATACAGAGGAAGAGGAGGCTCACCATGACCCCTGCCCCCTATTATTATTATACAGAGGAAGTGGAGGCTCACCATGACCCCTGCCCCCTATTATTATTATACAGAGGAAGAGGAGGCTCACCATGACCCCTGCCCCCTATTATTATACAGAGGAAGAGGAGGCTCACCATGACCCCTGCACCCTATTATTATTATACAGAGGAAGAGGAGGCTCACCATGACCCCTGCCCCCTATTATTATTATACAGAGGAAGAGGAGGCCCACCATGACCCCTGCCCCCTATTATTATTATACAGAGGAAGAGGAGGCTCACCATGACCACTGCCCCCTATTATTATTATACAGAGGAAGAGGGGCTCACCATGACCCCTGCCCCCTATTATTATTATACAGAGGAAGAGGAGGCTCACCATGACCCCTGCCCCCTATTATTATACAGAGGAAGAGGGGGATCACCATGACCCCTGCCCCCTATTATTATTATACAGAGGAAGAGGAGGCTCACCATGACCCCTGCCCCCTATTATTATTATACAGAGGAAGGGGAGGCTCACCATGACCCCTGCCCCCTATTATTATTATACAGAAGAAGAGGGGGCTCACCATGACCCCTGCCCCCTATTATTATACAGAGGAATAGGGTACTCACCATGGCACCTGCCCCCTGTTATTATTATTATATAGAGAAAGAGGAGGCTCACCATGACCCCTGCCCCCTATTATTATTATACAGAAGAAGAGGGGCTCACCATGACCCCTGCCCCCTATTATTATACAGAGGAAGAGGGGGATCACCATGACCCCTGCCCCCTATTATTATTATACAGAGGAAGAGGAGGCTCACCATGACCCCTGCCCCCTATTATTATTATACAGAGGAAGGGGAGGCTCACCATGACCCCTGCCCCCTATTATTATTATACAGAAGAAGAGGGGGCTCACCATGACCCCTGCCCCCTATTATTATACAGAGGAATAGGGTACTCACCATGGCACCTGCCCCCTGTTATTATTATTATATAGAGAAAGAGGAGGCTCACCATGACCCCTGCCCCCTATTATTATTATACAGAAGAAGAGGGGCTCACCATGACCCCTGCCCCCTATTATTATACAGAGGAATAGGGTACTCACCATGGCACCTGCCCCCTGTTATTATTATTATATAGAGGAAGAGGAGGCTCACCATGACCCCTGCCCCCTATTATTATTATACAGAGGAAGAGGAGGCTCACCATGACCCCTGCCCCCTATTATTATTATACAGAGGAAGAGGAGGCTCACCATGACCCCTGCCCCCTATTATTATTATACAGAGGAAGAGGAGGCTCACCATGACCCCTGCCCCCTATTATTATTATACAGAGGAAGAGGAGGCTCACCATGACCCCTGCCCCCTATTATTATTATTATACAGAGGAAGAGGAGGCTCACCATGACCCCTGCCCCCTATTATTATTATACAGAGGAAGAGGAGGCTCACCATGACCCCTGCCCCCTATTATTATTATACAGAGGAAGAGGAGGCTCACCATGACCCCTGCCCCCTATTATTATTATTATACAGAGGAAGAGGAGGCTCACCATGACCCCTGCCCCCTATTATTATTATACAGAGGAAGAGGAGGCTCACCATGACCCCTGCACCCTATTATTATTATACAGAGGAAGAGGAGGCTCACCATTACCCCTGCCCCCTATTATTATTATTATACAGAGGAAGAGGGGGCTCACCATGACCCCTGCCCCCTATTATTATTATACAGAGGAAGAGGGGGTCACCATGACCCCTGCCCCCTATTATTATTATACAGAGGAAGAGGAGGCTCACCATGACCCCTGCCCCCTATTATTATACAGAGGAAGAGGAGGCTCACCATGACCCCTGCCCCCTATTATTATTATACAGAGGAAGAGGAGGCTCACCATGACCCCTGCCCCCTATTATTATTATACAGAGGAAGAGGAGGCTCACCATGACCCCTGCCCCCTATTATTATACAGAGGAAGAGGAGGCTCACCATGACCCCTGCCCCCTATTATTATTATACAGAGGAAGAGGAGGCTCACCATGACCCCTGCCCCCTATTATTATTATACAGAGGAAGAGGAGGCTCACCATGACCCCTGCCCCCTATTATTATTATACAGAGGAAGAGGAGGCTCACCATGACCCCTGCCCCCTATTATTATTATACAGAGGAAGAGGAGGCTCACCATGACCCCTGCCTCCTATTATTATTATTATTATTATACGGAGGAAGAGGAGGCTCACCATGACCCCTGCCCCCTATTATTATTATTATTATTATACGGAGGAAGAGGAGGCTCACCATGACCCCTGCCCCCTATTATTATTATACAGAGGAGGCTCACCATGACCCCTGCCCCCTATTATTATTATACAGAGGAAGAGGGGGTCACCATGACCCCTGCCCCCTATTATTATTATACAGAGGAAGAGGGGGTCACCATGACCCCTGCCCCCTATTATTATTATACAGAGAAAGAGGGGGCTCACCATGACCCCTGCCCCCTATTATTATTATACAGAGGAAGAGGGGGTCACCATGACCCCTGCCCCCTATTATTATTATACAGAGGAAGAGGAGGCTCACCATGACCCCTGCCCCCTATTATTATTATACAGAGGAAGAGGAGGCTCACCATGACCCCTGCCCCCTATTATTATTATACAGAGGAAGTGGAGGCTCACCATGACTCCTGCCCCCTATTATTATTATACAGAGAAAGAGGGGGCTCACCATGACCCCTGCCCCCTATTATTATTATACAGAGGAAGAGGAGGCTCACCATGACCCCTGCCCCCTATTATTATTATACAGAGGAAGAGGAGGCTCACCATGCCCCCTGCCCCCTATTATTATTATACAGAGGAAGAGGAGGCTCAACATGCCCCCTGGCCCCTATTATTATTATACAGAGGAAGAGGGGGCTCACCATGACCCCTGCCCCCTATTATTATTATACAGAGGAAGAGGAGGCTCACCATGACCCCTGCCTCCTATTATTATACAGAGGAAGAGGGGGCTCACCATGACCCCTGCCCCCTATTATTATTATACAGAGGAAGAGGAGGCTCAACATGCCCCCTGGCCCCTATTATTATTATACAGAGGAAGAGGGGGCTCACCATGACCCCTGCCCCCTATTATTATTATACAGAGGAAGAGGAGGCTCAACATGCCCCCTGGCCCCTATTATTATTATACAGAGGAAGAGGGGGCTCACCATGCCCCCTGCCCCCTATTATTATTATACAGAGGAAGAGGAGGCTCAACATGCCCCCTGGCCCCTATTATTATTATACAGAGGAAGAGGGGGCTCACCATGACCCCTGCCCCCTATTATTATTATACAGAGGAAGAGGAGGCTCACCATGACCCCTGCCCCCTATTATTATTATACAGAGGAAGAGGAGGCTCACCATGACCCCTGCCCCCATATTATTATTATACAGAGGAAGAGGAGGCTCACCATGACCCCTGCCCCCTATTATTATTATTATACAGAGGAAGAGGAGGATCACCATGACCCCTGCCCCCTATTATTATTATACAGAGGAAGAGGAGGATCACCATGACTCCTGCCCCCTATTATTATTATACAGAGGAAGAGGAGGCTCACCATGACTCCTGCCCCCTATTATTATTATACAGAGGAAGAGGAGGCTCACCATGACTCCTGCCCCCTATTATTATTATACAGAGGAAGAGGAGGCTCACCATGACCCCTGCCCCCTATTATTATTATACAGAGGAAGAGGAGGCTCACCATGACCCCTGCCCCCTATTATTATTATAGAGAGGAAGAGGAGGCTCACCATGACTCCTGCCCCCTATTATTATTATACAGAGGAAGAGGGGGCTCACCATGACTCCTGCCCCCTATTATTATTATACAGAGGAAGAGGAGGCTCACCATGACCCCTGCCCCCTATTATTATTATACAGAGGAAGAGGAGGCTCACCATGACCCCTGCCCCCTATTATTATTATAGAGAGGAAGAGGAGGCTCACCATGACTCCTGCCCCCTATTATTATTATACAGAGGAAGAGGAGGCTCACCATGACTCCTGCCCCCTATTATTATTATACAGAGGAAGAGGAGGCTCACCATGACCCCTGCCCCCTATTATTATTATACAGAGGAAGAGGAGGCTCACCATGACCCCTGCCCCCTATTATTATTATAGAGAGGAAGAGGAGGCTCACCATGACTCCTGCCCCCTATTATTATTATACAGAGGAAGAGGGGGCTCACCATGACCCCTGCCCCCTATTATTATTATACAGAGGAAGAGGGGGATCACCATGACCCCTGCCCCCTATTATTATACAGAGGAAGAGGAGGCTCACCATGACCCCTGCCCCCTATTATTATTATACAGAGGAAGAGGAGGCTCACCATGACCCCTGCCCCCTATTATTATTATAGAGAGGAAGAGGAGGCTCACCATGACCCCTGCCCCCTATTATTATTATACAGAGGAAGAGGAGGCTCACCATGACCCCTGCCCCCTATTATTATACAGAGGAAGAGGAGGCTCACCATGACCCCTGCCCCCTATTATTATTATACAGAGGAAGAGGAGGCTCACCATGACCCCTGCCCCCTATTATTATACAGAGGAAGAGGGGGCTCACCATGTCCCCTGCCCCCTATTATTATTATACAGAGGAAGAGGAGGCTCACCATGACCCCTGCCCCCTATTATTATTATACAGAGGAAGAGGGGGCTCACCATGACCCCTGCCCCCTATTATTATTATACAGAGGAAGAGGAGGATCACCGTGTCCCCTGCCCCCTATTATTATTATACAGAGGAAGAGGAGGCTCACCATGACCCCTGCCCCCTATTATTATTATACAGAGGAAGAGGGGGCTCACCATGACCCCTGCCCCCTATTATTATACAGAGGAAGAGGAGGCTCACCATGACTCCTGCCCCCTATTATTATTATACAGAGGAAGAGGAGGCTCACCATGACCCCTGCCCCCTATTATTATTATACAGAGGAAGAGGAGGCTCACCATGACCCCTGCCCCCTATTATTATTATACAGAGGAAGTGGAGGCTCACCATGACCCCTGCCCCCTATTATTATTATACAGAGGAAGAGGAGGCTCACCATGACCCCTGCCCCCTATTATTATACAGAGGAAGAGGAGGCTCACCATGACTCCTGCCCCCTATTATTATTATACAGAGGAAGAGGAGGCTCACCATGACCCCTGCCCCCTATTATTATTATACAGAGGAAGTGGAGGCTCACCATGACCCCTGCCCCCTATTATTATTATACAGAGGAAGAGGAGGCTCACCATGACCCCTGCCCCCTATTATTATTATACAGAGGAAGTGGAGGCTCACCATGACCACTGCCCCCTATTATTATTATACAGAGGAAGAGGAGGCTCACCATGTCCCCTGCCCCCTATTATTATTATACAGAGGAAGTGGAGGCTCACCATGACTCCTGCCCCCTATTATTATTATACAGAGAAAGAGGGGGCTCACCATGACCCCTGCCCCCTATTATTATTATACAGAGGAAGAGGGGGTCACCATGACCCCTGCCCCCTATTATTATTATACAGAGGAAGAGGAGGCTCACCATGACCCCTGCCCCCTATTATTATACAGAGGAAGAGGAGGCTCACCATGACCCCTGCCCCCTATTATTATTATACAGAGGAAGAGGAGGCTCACCATGACCCCTGCCCCCTATTATTATTATACAGAGGAAGAGGAGGCTCACCATGACCCCTGCCCCCTATTATTATTATACAGAGGAAGAGGAGGCTCACCATGACCCCTGCCTCCTATTATTATTATACAGATGAAGAGGAGGCTCACCATGACCCCTGCCCCCTATTATTATTATACAGAGGAAGAGGGGGTCACCATGACCCCTGCCCCCTATTATTATTATACAGAGAAAGAGGGGGCTCACCATGACCCCTGCCCCCTATTATTATTATACAGAGGAAGAGGGGGTCACCATGACCCCTGCCCCCTATTATTATTATACAGAGGAAGAGGAGGCTCACCATGACCCCTGCCCCCTATTATTATTATACAGAGAAAGAGGGGGCTCACCATGACCCCTGCCCCCTATTATTATTATACAGAGGAAGAGGAGGCTCACCATGACCCCTGCCCCCTATTATTATTATACAGAGGAAGAGGAGGCTCAACATGCCCCCTGCCCCCTATTATTATTATACAGAGGAAGAGGAGGCTCAACATGCCCCCTGGCCCCTATTATTATTATACAGAGGAAGAGGGGGCTCACCATGACCCCTGCCCCCTATTATTATTATACAGAGGAAGAGGAGGCTCACCATGACCCCTGCCTCCTATTATTATACAGAGGAAGAGGGGGCTCACCATGACCCCTGCCCCCTATTATTATTATACAGAGGAAGAGGAGGCTCACCATGACCCCTGCCCCCTATTATTATTATACAGAGGAAGAGGGGGATCGCCTTGACCCCCTCCCCCCTAATATTATTCACAGAAAGGTTTTTTTGTATACTCATTTTTCAAAAAAAAATATTCTTATCTTCTTCTGTAGTTTGAGACATGAGGAGATTGTGTCCATGAGAGAACTTGTGGCTTTAGCTGTCACACATAGGATCTGTAGATACACACTACATGTTGCTCAGCTTTGCTGTTGGGCGGCTTTTCCCTCCCACACACTGACCCTTCTCTCACCCTCTGGATATTTCTTATTTGCCATTTGCTGTTGTAGCAGCAGCGACATGTTTCCCTCTCAGGATCTCCCTCCCTCCCTCCTTTGTGAGGGCAGGTCCTAGCTCTGCCATTAGGGTGTGCTTTCCCTCTGATCACTATGTCATGTGACAGAGCACTTCCTGTGTGTGGAGAGGAGGAGGTCATTGTGTTTGCAGCCATTGAAGCAGCATCTGGTGTGAGCTGTATATCCGCTCTGGGAAGCTGCAGTCGCCCGGGAGGCAGCGAGGGATCTCGTGTGACATTTGCAGCCGGCAGCATTGTCTCTCTATCATTCCTCGGAGGTAATGATGTATAGAATGTGTCACTAGTCACTGGATATTTAGTTGTTGTGTTAGCATTATAATATACATTGGGATGTAGCGTTAGCAGTGAGCTTAGGCTGCGCTCACACTGTGCGGTTGCAGTTCTATAGACTAGAATTGGAATCGATTTGCGATTCAGTTCAGTGCACAGCAAACTTTCCTGGCTGCCTCGCTGTATGGAAGTGGATAACATACCTCCCAAGTGTCCCTGATTTGATCGGACTGTCCCTCTTTTGAGTCCATGTCCCCTTGCCCCTTTTTCTCATTCGTTCTTCTTTGAGGTGTAATATGCAAATCTACACCAATAAATGATTTATTCTCCTATTCAAAGTGTTTATATTATTGTAACTATTACACCCCATCCCCTATCTGTCCCTCAATCGGGGGGGGTGTGGCTTCATCCATCCCTCAATGAGGGGCGTGGCTTAATTTAACAAATGTCCCTCGCAATGGCAGGGCTCTCCTTTCTATTG
This sequence comes from Gastrophryne carolinensis, assembly GCA_027917425.1. Classification (NCBI taxonomy): domain Eukaryota; kingdom Metazoa; phylum Chordata; class Amphibia; order Anura; family Microhylidae; genus Gastrophryne; species Gastrophryne carolinensis. The sequence continues at coordinate 23,940,626 of CM051237.1, forward strand.
TCTCCTGTGCTCACACTTGGTTTGAATCTCGTGGCATTTAGTTTTGTATTGCTCCCTTGTCTGTAATCACACATTGTACAGCGCTACGGAAGATGATGGTGCTATATAAATCAACATTAAAGTGGACCAACACCCAGAATTTTGACTATCCTGGGTTTTGGTCCACTTCAGTGGGGCACCCGGATCGGGGGTGCCCCGCTGTGTGAAACCCCCCAGAAAGCCCCAAAAACTCACCTGTCCCCGCTCCCACGTGACCGCTGCAGCCAATCCCCGCCGACGGACAAGCGGGGTCCGTCGCCGGACGAGCGAGCGCGCCTGCCGCCGCCTCCCGCGCGTCACTCTTACAGGGAGCGCGCCCGTGCCGGCCATTCACAAACGGCCGGCGCACGCTCTGCTAGAGGGATGCGCGAGCGGCTGGATCGAGGAGCAGGTAGGGATTTCGGGGCTTTCTGGGGGGTTTCACAGAATTTCACCGATCGGGGTGCCCCGCAGGCCTGATGCTGATCGGCCCGGGAATCTTATAGATCAGCATCGGGTGTTGGTCCACTAATAATAAAACCCGCTAGGGAACGCTACTAAACACCACACCCCCACCCTGTCTTGCCTCAGTGTCGGGGTGGGAGGGAGGTGTTACTATAGTGTGGACTTCCATGTTACCATTAAGGAGAAACATCAGAACTAAAATAAAAAGACCAATTCTTCCCCCACCCCTACTTACCTTATGAATGTCGCCGCTGGCTGCTACGGCGACATCCGGTTGCTTCGGGACCCGATCCTCGCCCCCCACTGCCGGCTTAGCCATCTGTAAATGACAGTACGGCTTTACCTGACCTCTGCAAAGTCCTGCAAGATTTCGGGTTGCTTTATTGCATCCCAGCCATTGGCACTGCACAGATGCCAGATCGGGGGCCGTGCACAGTGCCTGATGGTTTGCAAGATGGCACCACCCGTTGGAAGGTCACCGGAATCCGAGGGACCCAGAAGATGGATCGCCAGGGAGGAGACTAGAAGCTAACCAAAGGTAAAATTGGATGGGTGGGCAGTGGATTGGTGGGGTTTTAACCTTCCCCAATGTTCCTCTTTAAAGAAATAAAAATAAATAGGCCAATATTCCCCCCCCCCCCCATCGGCCCCTACTTATCTTTTGGATGTTGCCGCTGCGGCGACATCTGGTTGCTTCGGGGCCCGATGCTCACTCCTGTAGCTGGCCTAGCTGTCTTTAAATAATAGCACGGCGTAGCGCCGCTCAGTGAGGTCTCGGATTTGGGGTGGCTCCAATGCGCAGTCGCGAGATTGGGCCACACACAGTGTCTGATGGGATGCAAGATGGCACTGCCTGTCGCAGTGAGGTCGCCCGAAGATGTGTCCCTCGGGGAGGTGAGTAAAAAATGCCCAACGATGTGGGCACACTCCCTGTTAGTGGGTAGCGGGGGATGCTGCTGTCAGTGCACTCAAACCTGCTCGCTTTAGACGAAGGGACATCAGCGGCCCCGAGCGCGCTGATTGGACGAGCGGGCCTACATGCGCCGTAGGACCAGGAGGAGGTGAGTTAGTTTGGGCGACCTGGGGAGTTTCGCACAGCGGGACACGGACCAAAACCCAGGATAGTCAAAATCCTGGGTTTTGGTCCAATTTAAAAGTGTTTGATTGAGCAACCTGCCACCTTGCGAATAATCTATAGAGGACCTAAACGCTCTATGCTTTTATTTAAGGTCTTCCAGCGTGAGCTCTACAGTGCACCTTGATATACAGACGCAAAGATCTCCATGATGGATGGTCAGCACCTCCACCCATCACAGGGTAAGAACTCCAATACTGGGCCAATATGCTGCCTTTGTACCTGGGAAAAGAAAGCAAGAATCTCTAAAGAGACATTTTTTATGTCTTTGGTGACGGCTGCTCCGTCCTCCTTATTGTCCACTGAAACCCACACGTCTCATATCCTAACATCTCATCCTCCTCCCTTTTTATTCTCCTCAGACCCCAGAGACACTATAGTGAAAACTGAGGAGGAGGAAATATTTGTGAAGAAAGAAGAGAAGGAAATTCCTCTACAGTTTAAGTCAGGTGAGTAATAAACCCTATATAGAGAATATTTCCCTGTATCTCTTTCTCGGTCACTCCACACACTCTGGTTTGTGTTATACAGCTCAGTACAGGGGCCTGACTCTCATCTTTATTCACAGACCCTGGAGGAGCTATAGTGAAAACTGAGGAGGCGGAAGTATTTGTGAAGAATGAAGAGGAGGAAATCCCTCTACAGTTTAACTCAGGTAAGTAATAAACCCTGTATAGACTACACTACAGTTATATACAGCTCAGTACAGGGGCATGACTTTATTCACAGAACCTGGAGAAGCTATATTGAAAAATGAGGAGAAAACAGATCAGCACAGGTGAGTAATGACCATATATAGAAAACATTTCCCTGTATCTGCTGCTTAGTCACTCCACACACTCTGGTCTGTGTTATACAGCTCAGTACAGGGGCCTGACCCTGACTCTCATCTTTACTCACAGATCCTGGACGAGCTATAGTGAAAACTGAGGAGGAAGAAGTATTTGTGAAGAATAAAGAGGGGGTAATGCCTCTACAGATCAGCTCAGGTGAGTAATAAAGCTTATGCAGAAGTTTTTGCATATTCTCCATGTTCAGTCGCTTAGGGGGTGATTTACTAACTGATTTGTCTGTCTTCGCCGGGCATTTCTTTGTTTTCACTAGTTTGCTTCATTTGCCAGACACAAGGTGGCATGTTGCCAGACAGTGTCTGCGTTTGCTGTATGTACACATACCTCCCAACTTTTGAAAATGGGGGGGGGGGGGGGGGCAGTTGTAGAAATCGCTATGAAATCGCGCACATATTGAATTTGACATCATTAAACCAGACCAACCCCCTTACAAGAAACTGTGCTCATATACATTGCTCCCCAGGAACGCCTGCTGTGTAAGGATGAGCGGACTCAATTATTGTTAAATCTTTACTATTATTGATGTATATAGGTAACTTGGATGAATGGGGAAGCTGTGGATATTTACCTGTTTGTTATGATTCTGATCTGGGGCTGGCTGATTCAGACGAAATAATGCACATATAATATAATATAAGGTTTATTTGGTGAATTGCATCAATATTCATTATGTGTGTATATATATATATATATATATATATATATATATATATATATATATATATATGTGTATACTGACTCAAGTAAGGTTGTGTCTGGGTTTTTATCCTTGGAATTATTGAAACCATATGCTTCTTGGGCTAAGAAAATAGTATTTCATGCCTGCTCCCCCTCCCTTGGGGGAGGGGAAGGGGCTTGGACCAGAGATAAAACATTTGAGGAAAGGAGGTAGTTTTGTTTCACCTGGCATTTTCCCGCTTTCAGGAATAGAAGGCACATGAAAAGATTGAGACACAAGCAGTATGGTGGGGGGCTGGGGGAGAGACAAAAGGCCCTGGTTGAATTAGCCTGAGAGAGAGAGAGAATTGTGCATTTTTGTATGGACTCTGCTTACATTTCTGGACATTCTAACTTCATATCATATTTACACCGTTCATATTATTTTTCTGTAATGTAATCGGCTCTATTTTAATTAAATCCATTTATCGATTTTTGGTTTTGGCCAATACTTCCTTGAATCACCATAGCTGAGATTATATTTGTCCTTGTTAAAAGAGCAAAACAAGGAAAAGAACTATATTACAATCCCCGAACCCTACTGAAGTCAATGGGGGCCAAAAATGGGTGTAGCGAGGGCTGAAAATCGAGGGGAACACCTGGGTGATTGCACAAAATGGGCTAGGGGATGTACTCAAAATAACAAACTACAAAATTAAGTGGACCAAAACCCAGGATAGTCAATAGTTTTGACTATCCTGTGTTTTGGTCCTTTCCTCCGGGGGGCAAGGTGTGAAACTCATCCCTTCCCGGTGCCACAGCGCATCTAAGAGCAGCAGCTCTGATAGCCTCATCCCCCGCCTCCCTCTAACAGGGAGCGTGCCCGCGTTGCCCATTTACAAATGCCAGGCGCACTGCTGGAGGGAAGCAGACGGAGAGGCTGCTCTTAGATGCGCCGTGGGACCGGGAAGAGGTGAGTTGGCTGCAGCGTTCTGGGTGGGTTTCAACTAGCGGAGCACCCCCAATCGGGGTGCCCCTGGGGAAAGGACCAGAACCCAGGATAGTCCAAATTCTGGGTTTTGGTCCACTTTAAAGAAATGCACACATAAATAAATCAGTATACACAAATAGAGAAATTTTTTTTTTAGGGGTGTTGGAGGCCAGATTAGGGGGTTAACACCTGGGCGATTGACCCTGCAGTAAATGTGTCATTGTATCTCCTCCTCAGTCACTCTGCACTCGACCCTTCCTTCACGAACCCTAGGGACATCATGGCCATATAGATTTGCTCATCTCTCTGTTACCTTTTATAGTAATGATTTAAACAAAACCCACTTTCGGTATCTGCCCCATTAACCCTGATAGGACTAAGTGTTTGAAATCGGTGCCACACCCCCTCAGTGTTTTTCTTGTCCTCATTCCTGCATAGCATCTGGTAGTTTTTTTGCAATTATGGTTTAACTGTGTTTTCTTCCTAGATTCACCGTGGCTAAAGGCGCGGTGCAGCGTACGGCGGAATATGGCTTTAATTATAGCCACGCTTGTGGGGCGGAGGGGTGGAGCCATTGCAGGGACGCTTCCTCCCCTCGATGTGGGCGCCATCTAGATTGAGGGCAAATCTTCCCTCACAAAGCGCCCAGAGGTCAGGAGAGGACCCGAAACAACCTCTTGCTTTTGGGCACATCAAGGTAGGATTATTTACACCTGCCTTGTCAACTGTGATTGGTTGATGCCTTTATTTAAGTAGATGCTGTAGGGAAGCCCTGGGTTTCCCTTTTTGCTGTGGTACCTGAGCAGTATGGACGGTGACAGCGCTGCCCCCAGGCCTGGAAAGGCGGAGCCTCAAAGGTAACGTGTGGGTCCTTACGCCTTTTCCCGTTTGGAACTGTTTAGTGATTATGCTTGTCTTTTAGCTCACAGAAGAAGCGTCCCAAGAAGTCGGGGAATGGGTCCAGTTCAGAGTTCTGGCGCCTGAGGAAAGAGGCAAGGCTGAGGTCACAGTCCAGAAGTAGGAGATGTTCAAGATCCAAGAGAAGCTCCAGGCACTCAAGATTGCACCATAGGTCTCGGCACGGAAAACATTACAGCTCCCACTTGCAGAAACTGTGGGACGTCACCCTCACTGGGCAAAAGACTCTGTGCCAGATGTCTGCAGGAGCTGCTGGTCTAAGGCGGACCTGCTAGAGGCCATTAGGGCCATAGTGAGAGAGGTGGATTCCAACCCCCGAACCTCACAACATTCAAGAGATAATTAGACCCCCCCCCCAGGCCCAGCCAGATGCAGGGGTGGAAGTTGACCAGGAGTATGATGGTAGTCTACCTGATTTAGGATTGAAATTTGCCCTAAATGAAGCTCTCAGATGTTCGGAGAGAGCTATGTTGTCGGCAGTCACTGCACAGAGGGCACTGTGGCTCAAAACATGGTTGGTGGACCCTGTATCAAAGCAAGCGTGGACAAAAATTCCATACATTTGCGAGACACTGTTTGGGAATAAAATGCTGCAGGCCATTTCATTGGTCACTGGGGGGGGGGGGGGGGGGGGAGATCAGGCTTCATTCCCCAGGACAGGAGAAGAAGAAAAGCAAGACTCTCGGATAGTCGCCGATCATCCAAAAAATGAAAGGAGGCAAAGGCCTACAGGCCGGGAAAACTTTTAAGAACCTGGAAGGGTACTCAGGTGACCTTTCTGAAGACAGTGAAAATGGGTTTGTGGTCATCTTCATCGAATGCCCCAAGTCCTTTTGACAATGAACCAGCCCATACTGAGATAGTAGGTAGGAGCGAGGCTAAGAAGGCTCCTTCAGGTGCGGGCCAGAACAACCACAGACCTGTGGGTCCTGAATACGATTCATCAGGGCCACAAATAATTTCATTATCCTCCGGGAACCATTTTGTGTCAACGAGAGTCCCAGCCAATATCTTACGAGAATAAGTTAACTCTTTACTGTCGCAAGAGGTTATTGTAGAAGCTCCAAAGGTACCAGGTATGGTACTCCAAGCTTTTTCTGGTAACCAAAAAAATCAGAGAAGCGGAGACCAATGGTCGATCTCGAGTCTCTGAACCATCTAGTGAGAGTGCCAAAATTCAGAATGGAAGCCTTACCCACCGTTCTGCAAGCAATGCCAATGACTGGCTACTTTCCATCATCTTCAGGGCCTCCTATTTGCACGTCCACATCCATCCCGACTACCAGAAGTTCTTGAGGTTCCAGGTGGATCAGACACATTACAAGTTCCAATCCCTGCCTTTTTGGCCTTTCCACCTCTCCAAGGACCTTCTCAAAAGTCCTGGTGGTGCTGCTTGTACACTCAGCCAACTCAGTCACTAACTTAACTTGGAGCAGCCATCTGCACATGGGAGGGCTCTGCCTCCCTTCCCGAGGACAAAGTTCAGTCGATCCAAGCAGCTATGGGCCAAACTCTTCAAAGTGAATGCACCACTGCCAGGAAGATGATGAAAATCTTGAAGACTAACTGCTACCATAGCAGTGGTGAAGTTGGCCCTCTGGCACACCAGGGTCCCGCAATGAGGGTCCCTCAACAGTGGGACAACACTGATGCTTCGGATGGACAATATGACAGTCTGCACTTACATAAAGAAGCAATGGGGGATGAGGAGCACCTCCATGAGGTCTCCCCCATTTTAAAATGGGCTATGGTCTACTTGTCGCATATCTCAGCGACTCGCATTCTGGGAAGAGGAATTCTTTGGCGGACACTCTATTTAGGACCAACCAGACAGCAAGGAGTGGGCCTGGAAGATCAAGGTCTTTGAACAGTGGACGAGCAGATGGGGCCTGCAAGAGGTGGACCTGTTCATGGCAGAAGGAAACAACAAGGTCCATAAATTCTTCAGCAGGTTCCCCTGTGCAAGCACAGAGGGGACAGATGTGTTGACTCGGGAGTGGAAGTTCAGGATGGCGTACACGTTCCTCCGATTACCCTAGTATTCAAATTCCTACAACAACTGAAACCATGTCCATTGAAGGTGATCACAATCGTTCCTTGTTTTCTACCATAAGACAGAGATCTTCTCTATCAGGGTCAGGAAATTCGTCCCTATCCATCTCCGATGAATCTGAAGGCTTGGCTGTTGAAAGGAGGTTGTTGCTGAGACATGGATATCCAGTCAGGGTGGGTTAAATGCTCCTCAAGAAGATATCCGTCAAGGATTTATGCGTCAAGGAATTTCTTAAACATGCGGACCCTGAAGGGTCAAGTGTATGCTATCTTGTCTCAAGATGGCAGACAATGGGCTATCCACCCACCAGCGGCACAATTCTCTAAAAAAAAGAAGTCAGTGCCTGGGGGGGGGGGGGGGGGGGGGAAGGAAGAGATCCATATATCTGTTTATTTCCGGATAGGGTCGAGCATTGGCCCATGTTGGACTTTATTCCTAAGGTTGCTTCAGCCTTCCATGTAGACAGAAAGCTACACCTACCTTTGTTTCCACTATCCATCCACTCTTTATGTGTGGCCTCCTGCCTAAAAAGATATCTGGAAGTGACCCAAGAATTCAGGATGGCTAAAAACCTGTTCATTATTTCCTTCGGCTCTACAAGGGGTTACGTCTCTTCGAAAAAGACTCTCGCCTCCTTGATAGTGAGGATCATCAAAAGGGCCTAGGAGGCAGATGGAGGTCACAGATTCCCCTGGGAATTAAAGCTCATGCTACAAGGGCCTTGGCCGCCTCAAGGACATACCACACAGGGGTATCCCTAAATGGTGTAAGGCCGCAACCTGAGCCTCGCCAGTCACATTCCTGAGACACTATCGGGTGGTAATGGCATCCTCCATTAGGCGTTATTAGGAGGTTTATGTTAATGATTTGTTACTTATTGATCTCATTAAATCTTCAGCATCCCACCCTTGTTGCAGCTTGTTCTTTCCCTTAGTATGCCGCCATGGAGGCTCCAGGAAAAGGGAAATTTCTACTTACCTTTCTGGTAATTTTCCTTTCATGGCGACTCCATATCGGCATGCACGCCAACGTTGGGCCGGAACGACTATATTACAGAACATTGTGCGGGGGCATGGCACTGATTTTAAACACTTGGTCCTATCAGGGTTAATGGGACAATTTTATAGCCATAGTGGCACCAGGAAAGGTAAGTATGAATTTTCCCTTTTTATTCCTACTCTCTCATAAACCGGCTCTAACCCCTAATCTTATTCCTAATTTACCCCCTCATCACCTACCACACCCATGTAATCTTTAGGATCTGCAATTCCCCACACATCTTGGTAAAGGGGCATCATATTTTTTACCCTAACACAGTCTCCACTTATGTTTATAGAAAGAAATGTGAAAACTGAGGAGGAAGTATTTGTGAAGGCTGAAGAAAAGGAAATCCCTCTATGGTTCAGCTCAGGTTAGTAATAAACCCTATATCGAATTTTTTTTCCTGTATTCTACAGTACAGGGGCCTGACTCTCATCTTTATTCTCAGACCCGGGAGGAGCTATAGTGAAAACTGAGGAGGAGGAAATATTTGTGAAGAATGAAGAAGAGGAAATCCCTCTATGGTTCAGCTCAGGTTAGTTATAAACCCTATATAGAAAATATGTTCCTGTATTCTGCAATACAGGGGCCTGACTTTTGTATTTGTTAACCACAAAGATCCAAGAGAAGCTGTATTGAAAAATGAGCAGGAAGAAGTCTCTGTGAAGAATAGAGAGGAGGAAGTGTCTCTACAGATCAGCACAGGTGAGTAATAAACCATATGCACAAGGCATACTCTCCTGTTCAGTCACTCTGAGATTCATTATCCTAATTCGGCACGCCATCTTACACACAAGGTGGTGCCACTTGGTGCAGCTTAGTCTTAAGACAATATGTCCAAGTCCAACCAAGGGATGTTGTAATGTTAAAGTGATTGGCAAGTCAAAGGTTAAAAAATAAACATCAGTAGCTTACTGTATTACTGTTTATAATACATATAGGTAATCCTATACAAACTTTCTGTGCAAACATATATCTAAAAAAAAGTGCTTGTGTGCTAAAGTGCTTCAAAGATAATGAAGCCAAACCGGGTAGGAATAGGCACAGTTATTTACAGCCATATTAAAATATCACGTGTCCAAAGTGCTGCTGGTTAGCAAAGCGAACTCGACCCCCCAGCTCCCCGCCTACTCGTTGCGTGACGTCACATGCGTCATTTCCTCAGGGCGAAAAAGTCACTCCTCTCTGTTCACACTATGTGCTGGCAGGCTGGAGACTATCTTAGCCTGCAGCTAAGCACCCCCTTTTTCTGGTCACACTATGAGCTGGCAGGCTGGAGACTATCTTAGCCTGCAGCTAAGCACCCCCTTTTTCTGGTCACACTATGAGCTGGCAGGCTGGAGACTATCTTAGCCTGCAGCTAAGCACCCCCTTTTTCTGGTCACACTATGAGCTGGCAGGCTGGAGACGATCTTAGCCTGCAGCTAAGCACCCCCTTTTTCTGGTACACTATGAGCTGGCAGTAATAACTAGAGGCAACTAGAGACAATGCACTTATTTTTTTTACTAGGATATATGTAAAGCACACAGTGTGCTTACATCACATCGCTGTTGCCACACCCACTGCTTCTCCTTTTTTTTTTTTTTTCTTTCTCTGCATCGCCAATGCTCTAATACTTTTACATATAACTTAGGAGCTACAGGGGCTTTTTGAAAACGGATTGAAGTTTGGGACAGTGCAACGTGTAGACCGAGACAATGGGACAACATTTGGGGTTGCCTTTAGTATAACTAATGTTTTTCTCTTCTAAAAAGCATCTAATCATTTTTTTAAGCTGTCAGCTGCTGATGCTGTAACAAACTCCTTTTGCAGTGTATTCTACAGATTCATAGTTCTTATAGTTAAAAAGGATCACTACCACTGCAGACTGAATCCTTATTTTTTTTTCTCCAGACTGATTGAGTGAAATAGCTTTTTCCTATAGAATTTGTAGTGGTCGATTTATAAATATGCACACATTTTTGTTTTTATCTCAAGACTGAATAGATTCCCATAATCTTTCCTCATAACTACGATTTTTCATTACCCTTATCAGTTTGATGACTCCTCTGCATCCTTTCCAAAATATGGACATCCTTGGCCTGGTGTCCTGAATGTGTTCTTATATTCCATATGAGGGCACACCAGTGCCTTGTAAAGGGGCAATATGACTTAACTATCCCGTGATTCCAGGCCTCTTTTAGTTTAATCTCCCTTTATTGAAATTTTTGATTCAAAGCATACAATTGGAACCAAAGAGACAGTTTAGAGAACATAGAATAGCAAGTGGGGAGGTTACACACCATTGTGGACAGTTGGCCCTCTGGTCGTAAAAGTTTTGGCAGAGCGTCTGTGAAAGTAGATCCCCCCCGCAGCACTCGCCCGTCCCCTGGCTAGGGGAAGGAGGAGACATGGCTGGGGGAGGCCAGTTCAAGGAGCCCGACGAGGAAGGGGCAGGAGAACCAGCAGAGAGAAAAGTGGTTTGTCGGTGAGTGGTGGGGCGAGGCCGAAGACACAATCCAGGCCTCTTTTAATGCATGATAATATCTTGGTGGTCTTGGAATCATCTGCTTGGCATTGCATACTGTTATTTAGCCTAAGGTCTACCAGTGCCCCCAGACCCTTCTTAAAGAGGAACATCGGGGGAGGTAAAACCTCCCCCATGACTCACTGATTTGCTGCCCCCCCCCCCTCCGGCTTTACCTTTGGGCAATGTTTACTCACCTCACCAAGGCATCCATTTTCTGGGTTCCTCAGATTCTGGGCGATCTCCTGATGGGAAGCACCATGTTGCATCCCATCTGGCACTGTGCAGGCCCCTGGATCTCACACCTGCGCAGTGCCCATAACTGGGATGCAATGAAGCCGTCTGAAATCCCGCAAGTCATTTACAGACAGCTAAGCCAGCGGGGAGCAGAGGATCAGGCCCTGAAGCAGCCTGATGTCGCTTTAGCGACATCCGACATCCACAAGCTAAGTAGGGGCCTATGGGGGGAGAATCGTCTCCTTTTTATTTTTGTCTGATTTTTGGTCCCACACTAAAAAGACAAAAATACAAATAATAAACAAACAAAAAAGACAATATACAAATGTGCAGAAAAAAACTGTTAGAAAATAAAAGGGGAGAAAACTAAAAATCCTATACCTCATTAAGGGATACAAGGTCTTCAGCTTCCGAGGGTTGGAGGAGAAGTGGGTCGGACACATTACAATCACGGATCGGACCCTCTATATGTGACCAAGAAAACCATTTCTCCCCCTGGATTTATGCTAGAGTCCAGGGGTCTGGAAGACGGATGTCACCCCCTTGGGTGGGTGCTGCGGGACAAATTGTTTGTAGTTACCCTTTTAGTAAATCTATTCTCCAAGCTGCGCTCCCCCCACCTTTCCTTATCAGTGGTTGTAACTGTTACTGATAAGGAATTTATGGACCTGTGCTCAGGATGTCTTTGAATAATTTTGTTATTGGATGTTTGTAGGAATGCTGGGGATGAGGCAGAGGGGGAATCGTGACATAGCTTAGGAAATTGGATGTCACAGGTGTCACCCCTCAATCGTCTTTTTTCTAAATTGAGGGGTGATCTAATAACTATGTATAAATATATTCGGGGTCAATACAAAGATCTGTCCCACAATCTATTTATACCTCGGAGTGTAACTATAACCCGAGGGCATCCACTAAGGTTAGAGGAAAGGTGCTTTCTCCACCGACATAGGGGGGGATTCTTCTCTGTAAGAGCAGTGACACTATGGAACTCACTGCCAGAGGAGGTAGTTCAAAAAACGTTCAAAAGTGGCCTTGATGCCCTCCTGGCATGTAATAACATTACCAGCTATGGCTACTAGACCATTGGAAGGAGATCTATAGTGGCTGGGATGCCCTCCTGGCATGTAATAACATTACCAGCTATGGCTACTAGACCACTGGAAGGAGATCTATAGTGGCCGGGATGCCCTCCTTGCATGTAATAACATTACCAGCTATGGCTTCTAGACCACTGGAAGGAGATCTATAGTGGCCGGGATGTTCTCCTTGCATGTAATAACATTTCCAGCTATGGCTACTAGACCACTGGAAGGAGATCTATAGTGGCCGGGATGCCCTCCTTACATGTAATAATATTACCAGCTATGGCTACTAGACCACTGGAAGGAGATCTATAGTGGCCGGGATGCCCTCCTTGCATGTAATAACATTACCAGCTATGGCTACTAGACCACTGGAGGGAGATCTATAGTGGCCGGGATGCCCTCCTTGCATGTAATAACACTTCCAGCTATGGCTACTAGACCACTGGAAGGAGATCTATAGTGGACGGGATGCCCTCCTTGCATGTAATATTTCCGGCTATGGCTACTAGACCACTGGAAGGAGTTAAACAGGCTGAACTGGATGGACTAAAGTCTTTATTCAGCCTTACATACTATGTTACCAAGGGCAGGGGTCAGATCAAGTTATTTAAGCTCCACCTACGGGTGTAGTACACTTTTTTGATGCCCAGCTTGTAAAAAAGCATTGGCTCTTTAACTTTTTTCTATTTCTTTCTTTCCGGTAGATGGTATATACATCCAGAATAATAGCAATGACTTTGTTGCTATCCGTCGAGACGATGACATCACAGCAGAATTTACAGGAGCCACAACTACACCTAATCTTTCAGATTCAACATCTGAAACACAATCGGGGTATCATGAGGATTTTCTCACCTATGGTACTAATAACAGATTTCCCACACTAAGAACATATTCCTGTTCTCAGTGCGGGAAATGTTTTAAAGATACTACGCATCTTATCCAGCACGAAAGAGACCACGCAAGAGAGAAGCCGTATTCTTGCTCTATATGTGGAGAGAGTTTTTTTCATCAATCGGGACTTAAAGATCATGAAAGTGTTCATACAGAGAAGCCGTATCCATGTGCCACATGTGGGTTGCGCTTTGCCCGTCAGCATCTAGTCATCATGCACGAAAGATGGCATGCAAACACCAAACCAAAACATTTATGTAAAGAGTGTGGAAAAACTTTCTCTTATAGATCATCCCTTAAAATACACGAAAGAATTCATACAGGAGAGAAGCCGTATTCTTGTTCTGAATGCGGGAAAAGCTTTTCGCAGAAACAAAGCCTCATCAAACACGAAAGAATTCATGCAAGAGAAAAGTCAGATTCAGGTTCCGATTGAAATTGTTAGAAATATCGTCTTGTCAGATACATAAGCGTTCGTAAATGGTAGTAGCTATGCTGATGTGAATGTGAAAAATGTTTTTATCTCGAGGTCACTTTTCTTTTTCACTTCCTGCAGGGGACGCAGTCCTACCTAATTACTATTTATACATGTATGGGTCTTGAAGCATCTCCAACCAGGAGAGAGAACCCACAAAAAGACCCGCTCTTTCATAATTTACATGCAAACACCCCCAAATGATCCTTAGCCTAAATTGGTATCTTACAAGATGTTCTCACGAACCAAGACTCGGGGCCCTCGATCTGCAAGTCTTCTAGAAAGCAAATTTTCAAAAAATCTAAATGGGGGAATAACTATTTAATGTTGAGCTGATCTTTAAAAAACAAAACGGTAAGACTTCTTCTCTGGGACCAGCTGTCCCTTTCTGGGATGAAGAAAATATACAAGGAAATAGAAGCACACCACAATTTATAGTTTGCTAATAATTGTAGTATTAGAAAAACTGTCATAAATTACAGTAATATACAATAATATACACCATTACATGTTATAAACACAGTGCCAATAATAGATACATGAAAAAACACTGAAGAAAAAAGGATACGGATCTTATCCTGGTGTGTAACATGACTGTGTATACCTTACTGATAAGGCTAAACAAGTTCCTTATTTCTTTTAACAGTATCACTATATATGATAGACTATATTGTATTGGTAAAAGTTTACATTCTACTAAATAAATATATAGTAAGGTATCCACACAGTAATCCTCAGACTGTATTCAAAGCATACATCATCTGAATGTCCCACGAGTTAAGGTAAAATCACAAAGAATACCAGTGTACATCAATATAGAAAAATGTCTGAATCAGAGACGCACAATTCCATTATTTTACGAATTGTGGTGCACCCAATGAAATAAGATGCCTCAGTCATGACATCCCGATCATGGCATCAGTGTATGGGTCATAACGTGCAATTGCAGAGTAAAGGCATTACAATATATTTAGCATAAATGTTATGTTATAGGATGGCAAAATGGTTACAGATGTTCCGCAGCCGTTTCCTCAGGGTAGCGAGGAAAATATCCCATAAGAAAGGGCACCCAACGTTTGTGTCTGTACTTACCTTTCTTTCGTGTGCTAGCCAGGGTATTAATTATTTGTATGCTTTCTGGGATGCCCTTCCCAATTTAAAGTGGACCAACACCCAGGATTTTTACTATCCTGGGTGTTGGTCCACTTCCGCGGGGCACCCCCGATCTGTGTGAAACCCCCCAGAAAGCCCCTAAAATCTTTCCTTATCGGCGACGGATAAGCCGCCGCCGTCTCTCGCACATCTTACCCTCTTACAGGGCGCGCGCCCGCCCGCGCTGGCCATTCACAAACGGCCGGCGCAGGTGCGCGCCCTGCTAGAGGGACGCGCGGGAGGCGGCAGCTTATCTGTCGCCGATAAGGTAAGATTTTAGGGGCTTTCTGGGGGGTTTAACACAGCGGGGCATCCCGATTTCGGGTGCCCCGCGGGGAGGGAGCTGATCGACCCGGGAATCTTATAGATTCCGGGGCCGATCAGGGGTGGGTGTTGGCCCACTTTAAGATGGCTTGCTTCTTCTCTATTCTACTTATTTTCTTTCTCTCCTCTTTCCCCTCTCTTGTCCTAGGTGATACCGGTCTGTTCAGGTAGTGTTTTTGGGCTTATAGTTGCAATGTTGGTTAGTCATCTACTGGTGGCACTGTGCATACCTTTCCTGGACCCCCCCCCCCCCAATTTCCATGAGCAGTTCAGTGCCCTCCCATCATTAAATTCACCAGGGAACGTCCATCTTATTGGAGGAGGGGAGGATATGACACACATCAAGGTTATTGGGGGGGAGGGGTCTGCCACTTCTAAGCCCCACAGACGCATATGCGACGCCCACAGACATGCACTCCCAAATGCAGTGTGGCAGATCATCAGCGGTGGAGTGCACTTGTGCCTCTGCAGGGGTACACATGTACATCTGTGGGGATGCATGCACGTCTGTTTTAGAGTGCATGCGACTGTAGGGACATGCGCATGTGTATTTCGGAGTGCTCTCCTGGGTGTGCACATGTGCATTTGAGAGTTCTCACATATGCGGGTATGTGCATCTGCGGGTGCATTTGGGAGTGCTCGCATGTGAGTCTGCAGGTGCGTCCACGTGCATCTGTGGGTGCAAAGATGTGCATTTGAGAGTGCGCGCATGTACGCTTGGGGGTGCTGGTCTAGGAACAAGCAGAGGGAGAAGGAGCACAGCCAGGGTGTCTAAAGCAAGTTATTGACCTCCTCAGATCCCACCCATTATTCTGATTATTCGAATTATCATGCAGCATCACTGTTCCAAGGGCCACACTCAGACTCTGACTGGGTTACCAGGAAAAACTCGGTGGGCCCCTTGTGAGGGCCTCCATCACTAAACCTGAACTATTTTATGCTTATTTGAAGCAACACAGTCTGGCATAATGTTTATGCGCATGGGCCCTGAATTTGAGCTGGTAATACTTGCATCTAATCGTAGTGTGGGCTCCCAGAGTCTCTTCTACTGGTGGGCCCCAGGCATCCCAGTCTGATACTGGCCACGACCACTTGCTTCAGAGGATAAATCGTAAGCTGAACCTGTAAAGCCAAATATCTCTGCCATTTCTTCTTCAATTTAAAAATGGAAAACCGCTAGGGTCAGCGCCAGTTGTAGCCAGACACAATGGTGTAACATTTACCTTTGCCTACAATATTACTCTTTAGGTTTTCTTCTTTTTTTTTTTTTTGCTGTTTGTCTCGTTTTATATATTTACTTGTCTGGATTATATTTATTTATTTAAATCGACCTTTTGTGGGAAAAGGCTATAGCCGTATATTATTTATTGTAATACTACATCTTGAAGTGATAACATCTGCATAATTAATCATGATATTGTTGTATGTATTTTATATATTGCGATATTCATTTGAAATTAGATCTATAACTATTGTGCATGTTCAAGATTGCTCAATAAAAAAATGTGAAAAACGCTTTGTTTGTGATGTCTGGGCCTCATTGCAGCCATTCTCAGATTATGCTTCAGTATCCAATAGCTGAATGCCGGAGCGTGATAGGAGCAAAGTTAATATAGGACATATATATTTTATTATTATCAGGACGTACTTACCTGGAGTCCGGTCCTGCGGTGTCTCTGGACGGCTGGACAGGTTCCCCTCTGCCCGGCAGCTGTCGGCTCGAGCAGCATGGAGTGTTTCCTCCTCTCCCCTCCGCATTTCTTGCTTCTCGGCTTGTGCTCATGCGTGCACAGCTGCTTTATGCCCTCCGGGGCCACGCTGGGTGTTCGTTTAGAGGGCCAATGAGCCCGAAGATTACTGTGGGCGAATGGTTAATCCAGGTAATCGGCCCATATGTTAAATCACCAATGAGCCCAGTCCTCCTCCTGTCCAATCCCATCCCTTACCGTCCTATAAAGGTTTCCCCCCTCACTCTCTCACTGCTACTCCTGTTTGATTATCCTTTACCGACCTAGCTTGCCTGACCATTCCATGACTGCCTTCCACTACCGACCTCTGCCTACTACGAACCTGTCTCATTCCTGGTACTGCTAGCTCTCCGATTTCCCAGCTCGACCCTTCTTCACCCCTGTGAGTTTACATCATTTGAGCTATCAAGTCCTGGAGGCAAACAGTGAGGCATTTTAAAGTGGACTAAAACCCAGTGTGATATAGATTTCCAGGCCGATCGATTTCCCCAACCCCCCCCCTCGGGGCATTCAAAATCAGGATGCCCTGCTGTGTGAAAACCCCAGGTAGCCCCATACACTTACCTTGTCTCCGGTCCATCGGCGTATGCGTGAGCCTTGGCCACATCCCCGCTCTCCCTCTAGCAGGGCCTGTGCTAGGCATATGCGAATGGGCGGCATGGGCATGCTACCTGTTAGAGGGAAGCGGCTGCCAGCGTGCGCGGAGCCGCTGGCCTTAGATAAAGGGTTAGACGTTGTGACATCATCGGCTTCGAACGATATGATTGGATGTGCGGCCGTGCATGCGCTGTGGGACCAGGAAGAGGTGAGTTGCACTGGGCAATCTGGGGGGTTTCACATAGCGGGTGCCCCAGGGGGAAAGGACCAAAACCCAGGATAGTCAAAAAGGCAATTCTGTGATACTCACCTGTAGAATTGCTTTTATTTCCTATCCATTCCAGCCTGTCCAGAAGTCATCACGATTGGGTAGCTCCTCCCCCAAGGGGGCGTTGACTGCAAGATCAGAGATGTGGCCCCTCCCGACCCCCTATAAAGGCAGCTGCCTCTCAACCCAGGCCCCAGTAATTTTAAAAGCAGTACTCAATAGAAGAGGCAGGCCAGGAGGTCCAAAAAATAGACCATGTTACTTCACATAGCCCCCGCTTGTACTCTCTCGAACCAAAAACATAAAATCTAAAACTTGTATAACTCATGTCCTATGAGCAATAATGGTTCAATAATGGTTCAATCACCATAAACAGGCATGCAGGACATAATAAACCTCAAGCGCGGGGTGGACGGGCTGGAATGGATCGGAAATAAAAGCAATTCTACAGGTGAGAATCACAGAATTGCCTTTTTCTTTCCAATCCATCAGCCTGTCCAGAAGTCATCACGATTGGGACATCCAAAAGCAGTGTCCATATGTGCGGGATCCCCAGTGCGGAACAGCAGGTAGTTCATTTCACTACCGCCTGAAGCACCTTTCCGCCAGAAACAGCGTCAGCTGAGGCCCTGACGTCCACCTTGTAAAACTTTGTGAAAGTATGAACTGAAGACCAAGTAGCAGCCTTGCAAACTTGTTCCACCGAGGACTGGTGCTGAAAAGCCCAAGAAGCACCAATGGCTATAGTAGAATGAGCTGTGATCCAAAAAGGGGGTTCCTTCTCCCTGGCAGAGTAGGCTTGTACCACCGCCTGTCTAATCCACTTACTGAGAGTGGACTTGGTTGGTGGCAATCCCTTCCTAGAACCCTCTGTTAAGACAAAAAGCATACCTTATGGCTCTGACCACATCCAAAGCATAGAGAACCTGTTCTTTGGGATTAGCCGGTGCTGGACACAAGGAAGGTAAGACAACTTCCTCATTAAGATGAAAAGGAGAAACAACCTTAGGCAAAAAATCCGGCTTAAAACGAAAAACCACCTTATCTCTGTGCATCTCAAAATAGGGTAGTTTCATACTTAGCGCGACCAGCTCTGATACGCGATGCACCGAGGTGATCGCCACCAGAAAAACCACTTTGAGTGTCAGCACAGTCAATGTAGCATCATTCAATGGCTTGAAAGGGGCACCCTGGAGAGCAGATAACACCAGATTTAGGTCCCACACCGGTAAGACTGATTTACGCGGTGGACGGACATGGGTGACCCCCTGGAAAAAAGTCTTGATCAATCTATTATTGGCAATAGACCTCTGGAAAAAATATGGATAAGGCCGAGACCCGACCCTTGAGGGTGCTCAGCTGGAGGCCCAAGTCTAGACCGTTTTGTAGAAACTCAAGGACTCTAGAAACAAAAATATTTCAGACAAGGAAGGCTCCTGGCCTCGCACCAAGCGATATAGGCCTGCCAAACTCTGTAGTATATCATGGAAGAAGACCTCTTCCGTGCCTGAATCAT
This sequence comes from Gastrophryne carolinensis, assembly GCA_027917425.1. NCBI lineage: Eukaryota > Metazoa > Chordata > Amphibia > Anura > Microhylidae > Gastrophryne > Gastrophryne carolinensis. The sequence goes on from CM051237.1 coordinate 23,959,561, forward strand.
TGTGTGAATAACCATGGCCGATAACCCCTTCTCCCTCAGGATGGAGGTTTCAATAGCCAGGCCGTCAAAGCCAGTGTCCCTAAATTCGGATGCCGTAGCAACCCCTGTGTGAGAAGCTCTGGATCGTTGGGCATGATGTAGTGATCTATTGACATCTGTACTATGTCCGCAAACCAACTCCTCCTTGGCCAACGAGGAGCCACCAGGATGGTTGGTACCCCCTCCTGGACTGTCTTGCATAGCACTCGGTCCAGGATCGGAAACGGAGGAAAAGCATACAGAAGATTGAACTCCGTCCAAGGAATCACCAGGGCGTCTGTTGCTATGGCCAGAGGATCTCTTGAGAGAAACACGAACCTTGGAAGCTTGTGATTGTGTCTGGACGCAAAAAGATCCACGTCTGATTGACCCCAGCAGAGTCACAGAGCTTGAAAGGCCTTCCTGCTGCGGGACCATTCCCCCAGGCGCAAGGAACTCCTGCTCAGGGAGTCTGCCTCCTGGTTCTCCACCATGAAATATATAAGCCCGCACACCATCATGTTAGACAAGAACATATTTAACTGGGTGCTCAATGCTATTCAACAGGATCTATTCCCCAATCAGATCCATAACACAGTAAACCAATAAAGTTGTTGAAAAAAAAGCACACCAACTATCAAGGTCTCTTTGATTGCAATCGATACGTGTATTCAAAAAAGTGAACAAGATTTCAATATAAACAATATATACATATTTAACCCGTATACAGGGTATCAGAAGTTAATGCAATAAAGATATACATGCATAGGTTTGTAACATTGCTGTTTGAATACGCCGCAATATATAAATTGGCCACCAGGTGGCCCTAGAATTCAATGTGCAATAGTTACAATACAGACAATGTACATTCCAATATGCATGACAGTATAAACCAGGTTCCCAAATGCAGACAACAAGAGAGCCAGTATAAACATAGTTTTTGGGAATCAAGACCGATACATTACAGCGTGAGCAGGCACTTTCTCCAACGTTTCAGACCCCGCTGGGTCTTTCCTCAGGGCGGCTGAAGGGCGATGCTGCCGGTGGGCTGCGGGAGAGGGGTTTAATAGCACAAATGGCGGGCTTTTCCGGGCCGGCCCGTGACGTCACTGGGGGCGCGCGTACGTGCGCCAGTCAGCGGCGTCACCAGGAGGTGGGTCGGGTTCCGGCCGTCCAACCCCAAGATGGCGATTGCGCAGACGCCATGCAAATCGGGGAGGGGCGGCGCACGGGGTATGTACCCCTGTGGACAATGTGCACAATGTAGTTTTGTCCTACGCACTAATATGATAAGCCACCCCAGATCAGGGCAAAAATTTGAACTCAGGGACTTTTTTAACTGTAATAGCAAAGGTGTTATATACATGATCAAGTGTCCATGCGGGCTGGCATATGTAGGACAAACCTCGAGAGCTATCAAAGTACGGATTGGGGAGCACAGGTCTGACATCAGAAGGGGAAACCTAGACTCATCCCTGACTAAACACTTCTTTGAAATGGGACATCAGATTACTCAATTGAGGTTCTGTGTAATTGAAAAGGTGTTACGCCCCCGGAGGGGGGGTGACCCGACAAAAAGATTACTACAACGGGAGACACATTGGATCTACAAGTTAGATACAATCCACCCAGCTGGACTAAATGAAGATTGTGACTATCAATGCTATTTCTAGCCCCCATTAATAGTTCACACTGAATGGGTGGAGGCGCAGCTGCCTGCACCTTCCATAATGAAAGGAGTTTCTAACCGAAATGTTTATTTTTTCCTAGCAAGAGGTTATTAATGTATATATGTAAATAAGACTATTTTATTCACTTCACTATATTGATTTTTAAATTTCCCCGTTATACACCTTTAAGAGATGCACGGTGGACTGTGGGACAAAAAGGGTTTTTCTGTATTTCTATTAATACCATATTTTTGTACCCCCCTACTTTGTAGTAAAATATAGCAAAAAACACTGGCGGCTTTTTCTAAAGAAAGAACCATGGCGGCTTTTCCTACTAAGAAATAGAGCACAGATGAAAGCACAGGAAAAATGGACCCCCTGATGGAATAGACATCATGCTGGAAAAGCATAACCAGATGACTTGGTGGCAGCAGGAGCCTCCCTTAAGATGCGCCCTCCCGTCTCTCTCTCCCACCTGTGGACGATGCAACAGAACTGTCAGCAGAACTGCCAATGAATAAAATGTGCAGCATGACATATCGGCGAAATTCCCGGCTTACTGCCACGCCCCCCTCTGCTCATTAACCAATGACAAACAACCTAGCATCTCCTAGGAGACGGAGCCGTGGCCCCGTGCGCCGCCCCTCCCCGATTTGCATGGCGTCTGCGCAATCGCCATCTTGGGGTTGGACGGCCGGGACCCGACCCGCCTCCTGGTGACGCCGCTGACTGACGCTGAGTGACGTCACGGGCCGGCCCGGAAAAGCCCGCCATTTGTGCTATTAAACCCCTCTCCCGCAGCCCACCGGCAGCATCGCCCTTCAGCCTCCCTGAGGAAAGACCCAGCGGGGTCTGAAACGTTGGAGAAAGTGCCTGCTCACGCTGTAATGTATCGGTTTTGATTCCCAAAAACTATGTTTATACTGGCTCTCTTGTTGTCTGCATTTGGGAACCTGGTTTATACTGTCATGCATATTGGAATGTACATTGTCTGTATTGTAACTATTGCACATTGAATTCTAGGGCCACCTGGTGGCCAATTTATATATTGCGGCGTATTCAAACAGCAATGTTACAAACCTATGCATGTATATCTTTATTGCATTAACTTCTGATACCCTGTATACGGGTTAAATATGTATATATTGTTTATATTGAAATCTTGTTCACTTTTTTGAATACACGTATCGATTGCAATCAAAGAGACCTTGATAGTTGGTGTGCTTTTTTTTCAACAACTTTATTGGTTTCCTGGTTCTCACCCCCAGGATGTAAACCGCCGAGATGCAGGGAACATTCTCCTCTGCCCAACTCAGAATCCGGCTTACCTCCTTGAGGGATCTCTTGCTCCGAGGCTACAGCTATCTGATTGTCCGAGCGGACTTGAACCGCATGGCCTCTTAAATAGGGGGTCAGACGTAGTAGAACAAACCAAATTGCTCTCAGTTCCAAAAGATTTATGGGCAACCGGTCCTCCTTCGGACCCCACTGACCCTGGATTTTCTGGATCTGCCAAATGCCTCCCTAGCCTGTAAGACTGGCATCCGTGGTGACTATCTCGCATCGGGGAGTCCGAAAGGACTTGCCTACCAGCAGGTTCCCGAGAATCCAACCAGCACAAGAGGGATTGCCTGGCCGGGGGGGGGGGGGGACAGCAAAAATCCTTGTTCCAGGGATTCTGGCGACCGATTCCAGCTTGTAAGCAGGTTCAGCTGTAGAGGTCTCATGTGGAATTGGGCGAAGGGCACTGCCTCAAAGCAAGCCACCATTAGGCCCACCAATCTCATCCCTAGATGCACCGATGGCTGTTGACAAGCCAGCAAGGCCTGTACTTGCGTCTGGAACCCAAGACTTTCTGCTGCGGCAGAAAGACCTTGACTTGACCGGTGTCTAGAGTCATCCCTAGGAGGGATCTCACTGTTGAAGGCGTGATATGTGACTTGGGATAGTTGATCACCCAACCGAAGGCTTCCAGGGTTGACAGTATAGTCCGGGTGTCGCTCTCGGCCTCCTGAAAGGACCGGGCCAAGATCAGAAGGTCGTCTAGATAGGGTAATATACGAATACCCTGACGCCTCAGGATAGCCATGATGCCCGCCAGAACCTTGGTGAACACTCTGGGAGCTGAGGATATGCTGAAGGGGAGTGCAACAAACTGGTAATGCTGATTCCCCAGTGCAAACCTCAAAAACTTTTGATGTCCCTGAAAAATCGGGATGTGCAGATACACGTCCCTGATGTCCACCGTAGTCATAAAGTCGCCGGGCCGAAGCGACCCCACCGCCGACCACAATGTCTCCATGCGGAAATGTCTGACTCTTATAAATTTGTTGAGACCCTTTAGGTCCAAGATCGACCGCAGCGATCCGTCCTTCTTGGGGACCGCGAACAGTATGGAGTAGAATCCCCGGACCCTGCTCCTGCCGGGGCACATGGCGAATCACCCCTATTCGCAGGAGGTGCTGAACAGCTGCTCTCAAAGCCTCTGCTTTTAACGTATTTCGGATGTCCTTGAACACAGAAATTTTGTTGGTGGTCTGGCTTCCAGCTCGATCTTGTAACCTGACGACACCACCTCCTGAATCCAAAGATCCGAGACGTGACATCTCCAGATTGGAGCAAACGGCCGCACCCGTCCCCCCACCCGTACGGGTGAGGGCGCCCCCTCATGCCTGAGTAGGCCTGGCTGGGGGTTTGGGCTTAGCTCCCCAGGCGGGGTTGGGCTGGCTGTGGGACCTACCTCTGCCCCAGGTATCTCTGCGGGCACCGGAGCATGAAGAACCTCTTCCCCCCCGAAAGGGTCGGTAAGAAGAGGAGTGCCGAAAGGGCCGAGTAGGCTTTCTTCTCTGATGGAGCTTACCATCCTTGACCAAAAGGTCCAGTCGCTCCCCGAACAGCCGACTTGTGAGGGACTTTTTGGCAGCCGCATCGGCCGACCACTGCTTCAACCACAGCGAACGGCGTAATGCTACAAGCAAGGCCGAAATTCTGGCACCGGGCCTGACCACATCATCCATGGCAGTAACAACAAAGCCAATGAAATCCAAACAGGCCCTGAGCTCCTTAAACTCCTCCGCCCATTTGCGAGATTTAGCCTTAGCTACAAGCTGTTTAACCTTTTCCTCGTGGCTAGGGAAACAATTGCAGTGGCACACGCAGGCCGTAAAAGGGAACCAACAAAGGTAAAAGCATGGCAAGCCAACTGATCCATGCTTTTGTCTGCAGGGTCTCGTAAAGATGCATTGTCAGGTGACGGCATAACCGTGGTATTGAACAGACCTGAAACCGAAGGGTCCACCTTGGGAGGACTCCGTCTCCAGCGGAGAGCAACTCAGCCACTGAGTCATCTACGCCACTCATCGTCCTCTGCGGAGCCAAAAGAATTAAAAAAATCGTCATCCGAGTAAACCGGCTCCAAATGCCGCTTCTTACTCGAGGCCTTTTGAGGGGCTGCCAACGAGATCTGTTTCTCAAGGCTAGCCAGCCTGTTTGCAAAATCAGCGTGTGTCCCCTGGCTTCCCCTTCACTAGGGGCTGACTGCACCAGCGGAGGATCCGGAGAGGCTGGTGGTAACACAGGACTAGGGGCAGGAGCAACCGCCCGCTCATGGTCCAAAACAATGCCTCTGGCGCAAGTGGAACAAATTGTGATGAATCCGCCCAGGGGATTCCATCTGCACAAGGGGCAGAGCCTGTCTTGCCCAAGTGGGGTGCCCGGCTCACTATCCCCTGATGCCTCCATTATGGTGATTTTTGAATAAAAAAATATTCGTTAAAGGCTAATAGACACTAATGGCCTAAGCCTAGTAGCCGATCCCCCTTTTTAACAATGGGGACCGGGAGAAACCCCTACCCTCAATCTTCAGACCACAGTCTAAAAACAAAAAGAGAAAATACAGCAATTACAATATGACCCATGTCATATATAACACATAAACACATTTTAGGCAACATGCATGTAAACAACAGTGACCATAAATATTACATAAGATATAAGCATTTTCCCCTTTAAAAAGAAATGACAGGAAGAAAAGGGACTCAACGACCGCGCTGAGCAGCACTATGGAGACAAGAAAGCAGCCAATGCACGAGGGATACTTCCAGCTGCGCCACAGGAACAGCAGCAGCGTGCGCTTCCAGAAGGTTCCTGTCGAGGGAGCGTCACTGGAGCGACGGCCAGCCTGTGCGCCACTGCTCGTGACTCCACCCCCCGGCCCATCGGAGAGCCTTAGTAGCGGCACCGTGAGCGTCACCTGCCATCGCGCCCCCCCGATCCGCGAGGAGCCCGCGGGGCGCGCCTGCCCACAGGCGGTCCGCGCCCCTGCCTGGGACCACCGCATGGCGAGGGACCGAGGAAGGTAAGTTTGTGGGAGGAGCAGCAGCGGACTGCTCCTCGCCGTAGCGTGCTATGGCGATGGAGCTCTCCACCGCTCCCCCAGTGAGTAGCACCAAGCACGCACACATCAGAACACAAGAACAATAAAGCATGTGGGAGAAGGGAGGGCATATACAAAATATATATATAGTGGTTCCCCAGCAGGCTCACCATAAGATGCCTGAGGCCGACCTGCTTTTTGTAAGAAAGCCTGCGGCCCAGAGCCATGTGCTCTGCCAAAATGCCCCAGACCCCGGCGTTTCACCCTACCTTACACGAATCCCTGGTAAACAGCAAAAGCTAGGAGGCAAGGATGGGTCAGAGGAATCTGAGGAAATAGGGTCCTGCAGCCGGCCGACAGGCTAGGGGGCCCCGCTCTGCTGCTAAAATTCTGAGAGAGTGTAAGCGATCCTGTGCAGTCAACTGCTAGAAGAGAACTGGGGCCTGGGTTGAGAGGCAGCTGCCTTTATAGGGGGCCGGGAGGGGCTACATCTCTGATCTTGCAGTCAACGCCCCCTTGGGGGAGGAGCTACCCAATCGTGATGACTTCTGGACGGGCTGGAATGGATTGGAAAGAAAATCCTGGGTTTTGGTCCACTTTAAAGCATCCTGGCAAACGGGCTTGACTATAGGTGAAGTTAGCTGCGGAGATTGGGGGTTGTGAACTCACTAAGAAGGCGGGTGTCCTCGAAGGTTTGACAATTATAAAATATGGGGTGTCAGACTGTATACAGGCGGTTTGAAAAACAGTTAGTTAATAAGATTAGAGCACTTTCGGTGGAGCAGGCCCTAAGAGAGATGTGGAAGTGAATTAACAGTTCCCTATCTAGGACCAATCTCACAAGCTTTGATGACCTGTCTGAGAACTCAAGTCCCTAACTTTTGCATTACATCTGTTGACTGCTAATCTAGTGGCTCAATTCAAAGGTCGATTCATGGTTGTGCGCCAAGAATCCACAAACAGTGCCAGTGCTTCCGGATGCGCAAAACTTGCGGCTTGGTGCGCGATTCGTAGAACCATACGCCAAGGTCACGCACTTGCGGCTTGTACAAAATTGCATGCGTGAAGTGTGAAGTGTGACTCCTTGTGCATTGTGCTGGCTAAAGTAGTCAAAGTTCCTCATGGTCCCTATGTTTCTGCCCCGTCTTTACCCCAGCATTGGCGAATTGGCGCCAGCTAGTGTTGTAGGCGATTTTCTATATACAAAAAGGCCTGCACAACCGCCATTCAAAAAGCGAAACAGACGCCACTCCCAAGGCTTTAAAAGCCATGCGTGAACATTCGAACTGACAAAGAGGGAGACACACCAATCAAAACCAATATTATTACATTTTATTTAATAGAAATATACATCACACATTAGACAAAACATATTAAAAAACATAACAAATGACATACCAGACAAACAAAGGATGCTTAGGCAGTGGGGAGAGAATTTAATATTTCATCTATAGATAATCCAATAGGAACAGAATCTGAATACATGCAACCAAACAATCCAGACATAAAACAGTGCAAAAAGATGTGCACAATTGTGT